>ML685913.1:2719774-2732248 GCA_007922175.1 Pelusios castaneus | reverse complement strand
CTTGCTAAAGAGGCTAACGAACCAATCCTTGTCTTTTCAAGGGAGAGAATTCGGTATCCGTTGACGGCAAATGTAATGATTCCACCCTGCTGAGCAACTTGCTGGATGAGATGAAAGAGACATTGTCAAAGTGCTGAATGTGCTTTATAAACATGGCGACTACAAGAGACGCACTTAAAAATGTGTAAAGACAAACAGATCCAAGTGTTAACGTTTCTCCCTCGTACGCATGTACTATCTCGGGGCACGTGCTCTTCAGTTAACTCCACCATTGTTTGCAGTTTAGACATTTTAAGGCTGTATGTTCCCTTTTTATTTCGAACCTTTTTACCAACTGTGGTGTTAACCCTTTCCAGCCCAGAGAGATCCTGACATGTTTGACTGGGGTGTTATTTATTCAGCTGTTCCTGATGACCCAATACACCATGTCTCCCATTGGGAAGCCAAATGTTATCAGTAGCAACATCTGGGGCTTGCACTTGTTAACCTAGGAGGTAGGAGGTTGCGTGGGCCCATGTCTGTGAAGTTCGTCTTCCTTAGTAGATTTATATTTTTAGCAGAGGCTGGTGTTGGACCTGAAGGCAGCTTTCTTCTACTCTCAAGCTCACTTGGTCCCAAGTATCAACATCCTTAATATCGTAAGAACTAATCAGTCTGAGCCTGGTAAGAGTGTGAGCTGCTTATGGTGATAGCCTTGGGCCTTCTCTTGTTAACAGCTAAAATGATACATAAAATGTGGGCTGAAAAGTGTTGACGCCTCAGTCCTCTCCGCTCCTGTTCATCCCCGAAATAAGGCCTACTAAACGTCTCCCCGTAAGTGATCTCTGCTGATGTGCTTTGTAAAGTCCACTGAAATTTCACATTCCTGAAAAGTTAGAATGTAGCAAAGAAACAGGAAATCCAAAGGTTTTGTTCCTGTTTTTTATTTTTTTATACTGTGGCTCACCAGATGAGGTTGACCAGCCAGCAGCAGGCTCGAGAAAGTCACCTAAAATCCCTCCTGCTCCAGAATGTTTGTCCACAAGTTGTCACGCTGTGGCAATGCCTTTGTTTGATCCCTGGGGCACTGTGCTGGCCCTGCGTTCATGAAAGTGGATTGTGATATAGTCAGGGGCCAGTACCCAAGGTATAATTGGGGTCAAGCCATCAAAACCGCCCTAGCCTAGTTGGGAAGGGAAGGGCAAGAGTGGATGAAGAACGCCCCACACTTGTTTGCAGAACAAGTTACTGCGAGGGTGTAAAGGCGAGTCTGACACAAACTCCGTTCTGTGCTGTTGAGACTTCACCTGAAATCGGTGACTGGGAAAGGGACCGGTTCTGTCCTTCACGTAACAAATGAGGATGGGCTGTACTCAACTGGCGTCACTTTCGAAAATCACTCTTAAATCCTTCAGAAACGTTCTATTTTCAGCACACTTGGAATGTACTAAACCGTTATTACTTGGGAGATGTGGGTAAGAGCTGTCAGTTGCTATTCTCAAAGGGTCCCTAAGGAGGAGCCAGACATTTTACATGTCTGCCGTTAACTTTTTGGCAACACCCCACCCCCACTCCAGCACGTGTCAGTATTGCACAAACGGTGATTAAACCCAACATGTCGGGGACAAAGGATGAGATGAGAACTTCATCCCGATCTCACCTTTCGTTAGACATATTGTGCCTCTCTACGCTCTTCCCCATTT
This sequence comes from Pelusios castaneus, assembly GCA_007922175.1. Taxonomy (NCBI): domain Eukaryota; kingdom Metazoa; phylum Chordata; order Testudines; family Pelomedusidae; genus Pelusios; species Pelusios castaneus. Next base: position 2,730,566 of record ML685913.1, on the reverse strand, counting down.
TAGGGTATTTTCTCCAGGCTCTGCTGTGGTTTTATTGTTGCCTGATGGCACTTGTCTACTGCTGCAATCCTTCTGCAACAGGCGCAGCTGTCTTGGTGAAGAGTTGGGTTTGGTATGATGATCAACCTCCCTTGGTTAGCCAGTTCGTGTATTAGGAACCGAACATATTAAAATTGTCTTACAGGGTGATAATGTTCCTTAATTAGTGGGGGTGGGGGATCAAAAAATTCCTGGATGAAAATGGTCACTTTAGCATGTAGTCTTCTCTTAAAGAATCCTGTGCAGTGATTCTAGACCTTTAAAAGTATGACGTGTTACATTACAGAATTTATTTGCTATCAACATTCCCTTACGAAGAAAGACCACAAGCTGCTGTAACAATTTTGTGTCAAGATGATCTAATAAAATTTCAAAACAAAAGTTGATTTTGATTTTTATACTACCTTTCTATTCTTAATGCCTTTGAAGAATGGTAAATGAGGGGTTTATAAACCATTTTCATTTTGCCTCACACTGAAATTGCAGCCAGCTCTGGGGTGGAATACAGTAGCTCATTAATACAACAAACAGCAGGGAAATTTAATGCAGGCATTTGGGTAGAAAGTGATTTCCTGCTGTCTGGTGGTTTGATGCATTTTGATAGACAACCCTTGAGTGGAGAGAGTGTAAATCATGATGTAGGTTTAGAACCTACCACTTGACTGATAGTTTCTAAAATTTAATTGCTCTTGCATCTAATACAATCTAAGTAGATATTCATTTAAAAACACAGCTCAGCAGTCTATCATTCTGGCAGGGGGAATTCTGTATTCTTGCTGTCCATGAGTTCTCTTGTTGACAAATACGTTGTGCCAAGTCTCAGACATGGTGGCATTTATCCCTTGGTGGTAGAAGAAATCAAACAAATCCGTTAGCACTTGTCCTGACTGGAAAAGCCCAACCCTCACCTGCGCTCCAGACCTAGCCCATCCGGATGGAGCTAGTGCTCGCTGTTTACCCAGGAAAGGAGGTGGAGGTAGAGGAAATATCCTTTTGAAGCAAAGGGCAGCAATCAGCTGTCTGTGGTGAAACTCCAGCTGGAAGAATGATGGCCTGTTCACAGATGCTCCAGGTGGAAGCAAGGGAAAGCTGCGCTCAAATGGCTGGAGCCTTTGTAACCACGCTGCAGAAAGGCTTGTGTGGCTTCAGTTTGGAGTATGAAGTTAAGGAAACAGAACTTGGTTCAAACATGCCATAGGGCAGAAGGAAAGAGGTTGCCCTTGTCACACCTCGGGCAATTGCCACTTAAAACAGCCGTGGTTAACAGGAAGGATAAAGGTGGGTCTCAGGCAGCAGCGGAGCGCATTGGCAGGGAATGGGCCTGCCCTGGCACCGCTCCCGTGTTTAGAGGGACGACAACTGGAAAGGGCAATCTGAAGCAAAATGTGTCTCAATGGTGTGAGGGATTATGGTTTTTGCTAACCACAGCGTTTTTCAACCCAGCCTCTTCCTTTCAGACACCTTTGATACCTGCCAGCTTCAGCACCAATTACTGGCTCACTTTAATTAACACTTCCCTTTGGAAATAACCTGTTTCAGGTCCCCTCACCTACTCATTTGTAGACTTCAATGCCTGCCATCGCCCCATGAAGAATGGAAAAACAGATACAAACCACTACCTTCTGAGTGGCCGAGCAAGGGACAAGAGTAGACATCTTCCACTGCTCTCTGAAAGCCAATGGCTCCCAGTAGTAGCACAGACGGCCCCTGTACTCGAGTGTGGTTTGCATGAGGGATTTTGCTAAGCATTTACTACCAAGCCACCCACCATCTAGGACCAACAGAGCTGGACCGGGCCTCTATCTCATCTGCAGCTGGTGAGCAGGTCTGCACTGTGGTTAAATGCTGGCAGCTCCCAGCCCTTAGCCAGGGAGGCCTGAGGGAAAACCCAAATATAAACACAACCCAGAGGGGAGACAGCCTTGAAAGTAAGAAATACTTGCCTGGCAAACTTACTTTTAAAATTTAGCATTGCTGGACTGCAAGGAAGGGAGAATTAAAAAAAAAAAAATCAAAGTTAATAATTTGTCCAGTTTAAAAAAAAAAAAAACTGCAGGAGCTGGCAGGGTCTTTCTCTGTGGGAGGAAATGCTAAATGCAAGCGTCTATTAAAAGCAGCAAGTATCAGACACGAAGATTTTCTGCCTCCTTAACCTCCTAGTGTGTCTCAGGGTAGCCATTGCTCGTGCTCTGGCCACAGAGGTGAGCTGCAGAGGTAGGATTCATCCAGTGTGTGCAGTAGCATAGAGAGTGCCTGTGAGCTTCATCTACCTGAGCAGGGCCGAGTGTTCATTAGACCAGGGCTACATTGAATGGGGGAGAGGGAGAAAAGTCTGAAATAAATGGGGTTGTGTGCATGGTTCTCTGGCTTGATCGTGCCACCTCAACACTAACAGCTGAGAGCTGGAGTTAAAAGCTGCAGAAAACTACAGTCCCCTTGCTTCCAAAGATAATAGCTGCAATGTGCTTCTGAGAGCAGGAGCAGGGTGGGAGGGCAATAATGCCGTCTAGCTCTCGTAGATCCTCATCCCCCAGTTAATGCTGAGAGCAGCCAGGATTTCTTCTGCTGAGGTTCTTTTACTTGAAAGCTCAGGAAGCTGGTTACAAACAATGCTCAATTTAACGACTGCCCTTTCTCGTGTCTACTTACCTTATGGAGGTGCAGTTGCTGAAAGACAAACATGCTCATTAGAGAGGAAGTAGCTGAGCACCCCCATCAGAAACCATCCTCCCCCACCACCCACCCCAATCCTCTGGGCTAGATTTGACCTCACCTTCCTCTATCTGCTCTTCCCCACTGTTTGCATCCCAACACCTATTCTGATTGGCTGTTACAGCCTGACCTGATCCTGTGTCATACACTTCCCTGCTTTTAATTCCCTCCTATTCTGTAAGTTCCCCGTCTTCAAAGCGTCTGACGAAATGGGATTTTCTCCCACGAAAGCTCATGCGATAAATTTGTTAGTCTTTCTTTAAAAGTGCCACAAAACTCCTTGTTTGTTTGGGTCAGAAAGGTAGCTTGCATTCGCCAGCGTAAGATGGAGGCTAGTTGTCATGTGATTAGATCATTATGGTCCAGCCAGCCAATAGACTCCAGACAAAGTCGGGCCCCCCTGTGCTAGGTGCTGCACATCTATGCAGCAAGAGATAGTGCCTGGAGAGAGGAGTCACGTGCCCCAGGAGATCAGCAGGAGAGTTGAGAATCCCAGCCAGGGTCCTGCCTATTGAAGCATGTTGCTTCTGCACTGGCCAGCCATAAACAGCACAGTCATATGAATTAATTAGAGCAGTCCCTGTGGGACGGAGTGCTCGATCCTGTTCCCAAAGCTAGGGGAGGTGAATAATCAAAGCAGGCCATGGGAAACATAGCTATGCAACGCCTCTTAGTGGCAGTAGCAGCTAATTTTTCATCCGTGGATGTTAAAGGGCTGAGGAGCCTGAAGAACTGGAGTGGAAGAGACTCACTGGAAGCCAGGGATCCTTCTCAAGGCGACTCTCCATCCTGCTGATCGCCTAAGGAGAAAACAAGATCAGAGGGGCTTCTGGGGAGCTACTGAGCGAAGGAAAGCATACAGAATTTATCTCTGAAGAGAGGTACTACCCAGTCCCCAAACAATGACGGCTTAACTCCACCTCTGCGCCTTCCTTTCCCTCCCATAGGCAGTGTGGAAATAGTGATTCCCTGGGGAATGGGGTGCAGCTCCTCCAGGGTCACAGTGGGTCTGTTTCTGGGGACATTTCTCTAGCATTTGAGCTTTGTCTGACGTCCTGTTCAGAGCACAGTTTCTAAAGGAGGCAGCCTTGGTCCCTGCAGTAATGGCACATTGTTCCACCAGCTGTTCATCACTGCAGCTGGAGTAGTGCTACTGCCTCACCCCAGCTCCTCGGCCCTTTACTCCCATCAACTTCCAACCCAAAGTGAAGTAATTCACCCCAAGGATGTGGAGAAGGAGAGAACTGAAGCCAAGTTTCTGAAGTCCTCAGTGGGCCCTGACCACCAGGCTAAGCCCAATTCAACCTCATTTATCCGAGTGTAACTCGGTCGCAATCAATGGAGTTACCCCTGCTTTATAACTGGCAGTGAAAGGTGAATCTGACCACAGGGTCGCAGCTCTTCCCCTTCCTCCAGGACAGCTGCCCTCAGTTTCCCAAGAGAAACCATCACCCAGGGTTCAGAGGAAGGTCCGCAGTCCCTATTTCCCAACAGAGAGTTGCTGGAATGGAAAATAGTCAAGGGGAATGGAGAATATCTGCTGCTGGTCCTGGCTTCCCTCCAAGGGGTAAGGAAAGAAATGCCCCACTTACTGGTAGATTTTGTTTCTGAAAAAGAGGAAACACAGCAAAATAGGAATGTCAGATTCCCCCAGCTGTTGAATGGTGGGTGCTCAGCTCATCCTCATTCTAGGACTCTCAACCTAATAGATAAGAGTCTGGGGTCTGAAAGTGCCTGGGAGATACCAGGCTGAAAGGGCTGGACGACATGGTTGCCGAATCAGGCCTCCGGAGCAGCCAGTGGAGTTCCTCTCAAATAACCCCCATGGGGCAGAGATCTGAACGTGGGCAAAGGTTTCTAGAAGCAAATGTTAACTAACACTGTCGTTCTCAGCTCACACGGGGCTAGAGAAAAGGAAATCCAGCACCTCTCCCACCTACGTACTAGGTGCCTCATGCCCCCCACAGCTCCTGCTCAAGGGCCAGAAGCTACCAGCCCAGCATGTTCTGCTGTGGGGTGAGCAGCTCATAAGCAGGAAGGTCTGTACTGTTGTAGGCGTGGTGCTTTCGACCTCTTTCCTCCCCAGCAAAAGCCTCTGAATGGAGCTCCTGCCTCCCTGCTCCCATCTTAGATTCAAGGCAGAGCAAGTTTTACATTAAAGTTCCATTGAGGGGACCATCATTTTCTCCCCCTCCTCCAGCTATCATTGCACAGCTCTGCTTTCCTGGCCAGAGCTACGTTGCTGCCCCCCCAGGCAGATGCTGGGAGCAGAAACCAGAAAAGCTTCCTCCCCCATTGCTCTGCCCACCCTCTGTTAGACAAGGGAACAAAGAGGGTCAAAGAAGCTTTTAAAGCTGGGTCTTCCACCAAACGGCCGAACCCTGGGGGTTAGGCATTGCGTTCTCCATCTCTAACTGTAAATTCCCCATCTTCAAGCGTCTGACGAAGTGGGATTTTCACCCAGGCCTATAGAGAGCCCTGCACTGGGCCTTCGCCTAGGGCCCCCAATGGCCAAAGGCTGCCTCTGCAGATCCTGGAAAGCCGAACACAGAGCTGACACTTACATGTACTTAAAAAGGACTTTCAAGGCTGTTTCCCATTCTTCTGATGACCTGTTGAAGACAGGGAAGGTCTGAACACACTTGTGGGCAGAGAGATGTTCACGGTGGCAGGGAAAGGAATTTTTAGGTGATTCCCTTTTACTGGGGAAACAGGATTAATCAACAACCCTTTCAATCAGCTATTCTTTTTAAAGCATACAGCTTTCCTCTGCCATCTCTGGGCCAGTTTCTGGGCAGAGCACAGACCCAGGGTGTGGACATTGCTGAGGGGCAGTTGTCTCTCACACATTTGCACACTCCACACACACAAGCGGTCCCTACTCGCAGTTATATCCAAAGCAGGCTGTTCTGGTGAAGTTACAAGTCACGCAGGAGACAGCGTCATACCTGAAGATTCCTGTAACACACACGAGCGAAACTCACGGAGTGGAAATGTGATCCATTATAAATATTTGCCGTGCAGTAACTTTTGTTCTTTGCTGCAACCGCAGGGATTAAATATCTGAGGTGAAATGCGAGCTCCTTCGGCATTCCACCGATAACGTTAATGGGCCTAGGACAATCCCTAGGTGACTTAGGTGGATTCACTGCCACGTTGAGGAGTCTAGATCAGGGTTTGCAAAATGGGGGTTGGAAGAGGTGTCTGGGTTCACAACCACCCTGCTCTCCCCCCTTGTGGCTACCTGGAAGGGAGGGAAGAACTGAGAACCAGAGATCAAACTCATTAACAAACCCCTCCAAACTCCCAGCTTACCGCAGTGACGCTCACATGCCAGCCTACCTAGGGAGAGCAGAGAGAGTTCATGAGAACTAAAGATCCCTTGTTCAACGCTCTTCAGTGAAAACAGGCACCAAAGACTCATCTATCGTACTGATCTGGCCTTGCAATCTCTACTATATCCTTCCCATGCCCTCTGTATGGCAGGGCAGTGCTCCTATACCTGCTGCACTGAAGGGAAACTGAGGCACAGAGGCTACATGACATCTCCAAGGTCACAAAGGAAGTCTGTGGCAGAGCACAGAACTGTCCCCAGTTAGTGCCCTAACCACTGGATAATGCTTCCACAGTGCTCTGTAGTGTGAGAACCAGGGCCTGCTGCTTGACCCAAGATCTTATTTCTCCCCTCTGCTGTAAGTGCTAAAACTCCCTCTCTTACCCTCGGTTTCATGATGTCAGACAGGCAGCTCTGCTGCCCCTGAGTCCACTGTGAAGCTGGAGAACGTTGCCTGCCTGCGCAGAAATCCCCCCTCTGCAGCCCTGTGCAAGATCGCTCTTCTAGGATCTATAATCGTCCTGTGGACTTGCTGAGCCCCCTGATCTCTCATCTCCTCCTTTCCCCCCACTTCCTACGATTCACAGATCCTTGATGCCATCCTGCTTCTTCCCCACCACTCTCCAGAACTCTTCCTCTAGTAAAACCCCTCTGCCCACCAGCCCCTTTCTCCGACGGCCTCTGTGAAGCCTCAGCCCTGACCCCAAGCCCCCCTAGCGAAGCCTACAGTTTCCCCAAGTTCAACCTTGCCCATTGCCCTCTTTCCCACTCCCGTTTAGTGACAGACACAACTAGCAGAAACCAAATCGTAGGGCAGGGCATGCACCGAGGAAACAGAAAAGGCTCACTCTCAATTATGGCTCTCTGTAGCATCTGGATCTGTTTCTGGAAAATGGACTGCAGGATTTGAGGGAGAATACCTTCAAAAAGAGAGACAGGTAAAGTTCTCTGGGGCAGAGACCGTTATTTACTACATCTGTACATCACTTAACACAGTAGGGCTCTGACCTGCTTAGCATGTAGCTGCCAGCACATAAATATTAGAGCATAAGTTAGAGCCTCAATAGCTCACATATTCCTAGCTATCATTCAGTTTTAGTTCTTGAATTAATATGTCTGACTCCAGAGGACTTTATTTTCCTTTACTTATCCTGCACGCTTTTTAGAGGTAATCAAAAAGTGCCTCTAGGCAAGAAGAGAACACTCATTTCACACTTGGGCCAGCATTTAAACAGATAACTTCTGTAACTCCCGACCTGCACAACAACATTAGGACATGAAAAACATTACTGAATGAAAGTGGCCCTAAAACATTTGAATTCTCTCCCTGGAAGTACAGGCTTTAACCAGAATTCAGTCTGCTACAGACTGTTTTGCTTCTTTGTCAGATCATACGGGGAAAAAAAATTCTGCACTTGCCTTGCACAGCAAACGAGAACCCAATTTAGAAAACATTCATGCATATGCTTAACTTTATGCCTGTATTTCCACTGGCTGCAGGGAGCTCACTCATGGGCTTAGAAATTGGTGGCAGAATCAGGGCCTTTTCCCCCTTATAGCCATCCAATGAGATCCCAAGCAAAGTACCTTGCATTTCTACTACACATATATCCTTGGCTGTGAAAGAAAGTTATGTTCTTCTCAGGACGTTTAAAAAACTAGTTAAACAATGACAATGCTGGCAGAAATGTACTTTGTTTTGTTTCAATTCCCCTGTCCCTTTTAGGAATCCTGTTCCATGAGGGAAAGAGACAGTGGTGTCATTGTTTCCTTGTGCTCCCCCATCTGCCCATTGGGGTCAAAGCTGCTTTTCATTCTATGTTTGTACAGAACCTAGCACTATGGGCCCAAGTCCATGTGTGTGGCATCTATGTTCTACCCCCAATACAATAATAATCCGTAGTAATACAAACCAAACTTTATTGAAGGCTAATATATAATTTATGGGAAATTACAATAATTTATTATATTTACAGGAATCCCAGCATAGCAAATATTTCTCTATTGCCTCTGGTCTGTATTAAATGAGATCTGCAAAAACTGGATTTGTGGCTCATTATGGTGAACAGAGGCAGCCTGAAAGTTTTAAAAATAATAAGGGGGAATTCCTGCTTCCTTTTTACACTGGAAATGAAAGTTTTGTCTCTCCCATTTTCCTAGAAGACTGTGCAAATGGCTGGAAGACTGGGCTATGATATCAGAAATTATGCAGAAGGGAAACCAGTTTAACTGAGAGGGGAAGTGATTATTCAGATGGTTTTAATCTCTTATTTTGTTGTTGTTAAAACCCATTTAAGGAATATCTTAAGAAATAACTGAGGAAAAGGAGTCTTCAAGCTTCCATGTCACCTCACCAAAACATCCCATGAGTCTTCTAGCAAAACCAGGGAGGACCAGATTTAACATTCCTAATCTTTCCAGAGTGAAAAACTAAACTTTTTTTAAAAGCTCTGTTTGGCTGTCTTTGGACACCATAAATAAAAAAGGCACTTCAATCCCGGCCCGGATCATCAAAATGATCCTCATTAGAGTTAAAACACTGATTCTTATATTTGCTCAACAAAACGGCACCAGTGAAACTAACTACAGAATTTGGGCCTGATTCCAGGATATCTGCAGGAATTTTATATTGGATGCATCCCAAGATCAAGACCCAACATTTTTTTTTTCATTTTAATATATTTTCTCCCAATTCTTTTCCACCCAGATGCTTATAGCCATTATCAATTCCTGACTTCATGGCAAGCCCTGAAGACCCATTCCACTTCTTCACTAGGCCACCGACACCCCAGATCACCAGCCTTCTCTATAACACATCCCCCTTTTTACAAGTTGCCTAACTTACCTGGTGGGTACGTTTTCTTACTCAACAGTTTGTCAAGTTTTTCATACACTTTAACTGCAATTTCATGCAGCTTATCTGGAGCTATAAATGCAGAAGAGAGAAAAAGAAAACCCACTTTTAATTCCTGGGATTGATAGAGATGTTGAACGCTTATTTCAATGATTGTGCCTTTCTTTTCAAAGTGACCATCAGAGCTACAGGCTACAGAATCTAGAAATGTGCTTTAAAAGCTCTCTGTCTGAAACCCATTTAAATGCTGCATTTGGGGCTTATGTGATGTGAATAGCCTTGTGTGAATTCTCTGTAGTGAAGTCAATTTCACCTCAAAGTTACTGCAAGTTGGTTTGCAGATAAAGCCCCCATTTCTCCAGAATCATCAATCCCAAATGTTCAAAAATCTGGAGTGAGAAACTTAAAAATTGAGATGTTTCTAAAAAATAGTAAATTTGGGCTTTTCATTATTTGCCTTCTGTTTTCTGAGCTTTTAGAGTACAGTCGGAACCCATTTTCAAACTTTATCTACAACCACAAGGAACATGCTTAAAACCAAAAGCAAAAACATTGTCCCATATTCATGACTCCAGGAGCCGAGGCTTTGAGTAAGAATATTGAATATCATGGGAGCTGGTAACATTGCTTTTATGAACAAGGCATTGGCTGAATTAAAGATATCTAAACCAGACAAATTCCAAAGGGGTAGCCGTGTTAGTCTATTGTAGAAAGACAACAGAGTCTTGTGGCACTTTTAAAGACTAACAGATTTATTAATCGCATGAGCTTTCGTGGGAGAAAATCCCACTTCGTCAGACGCTTTGAAGATAGGAAAGTTACAGAGTGGGAGGAAATTAAATGCAGGGGAGTGTATGACATAGCATCAGGTCAGGCTGTAACAGCAAATCAAAGTAGGTGTTAGGATTCAAAACACTGGGGAACACCAGACAGAATGCAATGGAAACGACTGACACAGAAATAAAGACGCGACCAGGGATATTTTCACAGAATTACCACCTCTGGCTCAGAAAATTTGGTTTTACTTTGCCACGTATTTTTAACATGGCTCATTTTCACCTCTGACATTATTTAGCAGCGGGAGGCCATGATCTTGCTGCGGCAAAGCCTTACTCCCTCGATATCATCTCATTTAGTTAATGAAACTTCCTAAGAACTGGTCTTTTCTGATTTCCAAGTAGCGACAATCACATTGGAGAGCTCCCTGGGCAGTAATGTTAAAAGCTCCATTTGAAGCAGAAATGCTCTGAATGCTAGAATTCCTCAAGAGATGCTCCGAAGGGAGAGGATTCCAAACTTCAGTAAACTAAAACGGCACCCTGTGGCACTTTTAAAGACTAACAAAGTCTTCAAAAGTGCCCCAGGACTCCTTTTTTGTTTTGCTGAATAGACTAACACGGCTCCCCCTTTGGAATTTGTCAACCTTCAGTAAACACGATTCCTTTTGCATAGCCAGGTGCAATTTCCATGTGTATCTATTCCTATTAGATCTGTGCTAATGAGGGTGGTCTGGGGTCAATGAGGGGCCAATGAGGGGCAGGATCCTGGAGGGTCTTGGGATCGATTCAGGGCAGGGCCCAGGGGAACATGGCTTGGGGTCAAAGGGGGACAGGATCCTGGAGTTGTTCTGTGGTTGATCCTTGGGGATATCAGAGTCAATAGGAGGGGAGGAACTATCCTGTGATAGATCCTGGGGGGTATTGGGGTCAATGGAAGACAGGGTCTGGGGATGTCCTCTGGTTGATCCTGGGGTGTGGCCCATGGTTGACTTGAATCAAGGCCCAGGGGAATGTGGCTTGAGGTCAAAGGGGGGCAAGATCCTGGAGTTGTCCAGAAGTCAATTTTGGGGGGGT
>ML685913.1:2694717-2708423 GCA_007922175.1 Pelusios castaneus | reverse complement strand
GGCCCGTCTCCTTGTCCCCACCCCCACCCCTCTAACCCGGCCCGTCTTCTTGTCCCCCCACCCCTCTCCAGGCCTCCCTCCAGCCCCCTTACCTGGCCGGAGGCTGGGAACCACAGGGACGGCTGGCAGAGCTGCTTGCCAGCCAGTCCGCTCCCGCCCTGAGCACGCTGTAACTGCGCATGCTCAGGGCGGGAGATTTAAATCTCCCCAGCCCGGCCCAGCCTGCACAGCTGGGAGGGAGCACCGGCGGGGAAAAAAAGGTGCCGGAACGCCGTTCCGGTGCGTTCCGGCAGAAAAAAAGCACTGGTAAGAACTATATCAAATTACTTAAAACGGTGCAAATCCACTGTCTCACTAGAGTATGCTGCAACCATCTTGCAAAGTAGGGTTTATAGTGGCTTACTCAATTAAGCAATAACTGTTTACACCTGACTTTGCATAAGTGCAGAGTATTTAAATTAGGGTTTTGCAGTGGTCTAACTATACCTTGGTAAACTTCTTTAATGTGGACCTGCCCCAAAGTCCTTTTACACCACTCTGGAAGCATAAACAGGGCTTTTAAGTGGGCTTAAATGGGGCCCTGAGAATACCTCCTGTGCAGGTAGCCTTCCTGGCTGAAATAGAGTTGGCATAAGGGCTCTACATCATTCCTGGGTCTAGCCTCTAACAGAAGGAGTGAGGTGGGGTATAGAGTGTGCTGTACTGTGGGTATTTTCCCCCCATAGGGCAACAGGAAGCACAGGATAAGATAGAGCGGCCCTGTGCTGCTCGGCTTTAGTCAGTGTTGTGCAAGATCTATATGGCTTTAGAATACATGACGTGCAACATTTTTGAAGAATACCTCTGTCCCAAATGCAGGAATAAAATAAGTGGGAACTGGGGCCCAGGTGTGAGGCAGTGAAGCATCAATCACAAATATGTAGCCAGAGAAAGCAGCATGTGGTATGCTGCAACTTTGTTTACACTAGGAAACTTCATAAAAAGTTTCCTGCTGATGCTGCTGTTTTGGGGGACTTTTTTCGTGTCAGACTATGTGGTAGAAAATCCTCTGATGTGGACAGAGCTTCATTGCTGCAAAGTCTGAGACCTCCTTAAGGCCGGTTACTTGTTACCAGGCAGCTGAAAAAGGCTAATGCTGTGGGAGGTTTTTTTGTTTGTTTGCTTTTTCATTTGCAGATCCCTAAAACAAAATTTCAGTGGAGGCGTGGGCTCCTTTGGAAATCTTAGAGGTAGTCTGCAGACTTCCAGCTGTTTGTGGACCACAGGTTGGAATGCACTGGGCTAATGTATAAATCACTGCCATGCCTAGCCCTAAAGAGGAAAGAGAAGGGCTGGCTTAACAGTAGTTCTCTGTTATGGAGAAGTGAATCCGACTCCCTGACTTCAAAAGCATTATATTAACACAGGAGAGAACATGCCATGGAGGAGTGGGACTCAAAGCCACCAGCCTTTCATTCTTAGTCTGGTTGTAGGTTAAGGAAACCCTTGTAGAATTTCCCATAACCCTGGTTCCAGTCCACTGATGTTAACGTTTGAACTTATAGTGTGGTCTGGCTGCCAACATAAACTGCTCTAATCAACACAGTGCTTCAGAATAACATGAGACTTTTACACTGGGGAAGTATCAGCCAAGTTAATTTATTTATTTATTAAGGAGTAAAGAAATTAGGATTGATACAGCTTTGCTTTTTCCCTAAAATACTCTTTTCCACTGATATCAAGGACAGTGCAGAGTGATTCACATCTGCAGGAATAAATAGGTTGCTCACAGCATGGACTTGTCAGATTTTGAAAGCTGATGTTCTTTTCCTGCCTCTTAAATCCCTTCAGTCAGGGCCTAAGTTAGACTGAAGGAGAACAAGAGGCATTGTTGCACAGAACTATTGAAAAGTGGCATCATCATACCCTGAAGAGAAAAAAATTCATTCTTCTTTTATGGGAAGCCAGCCACCCACCTGCTGCAGCTTGTCCTAGAAATACATGTCTACACAGGGAACCTAGAATAGCTTTGGAGTCATGATCCAGCTTGTCAGTTTAATAAAATTCAGCGTCTATGTTGCCAGAAGCCATCAGCTGTGCCTTCATAAGCAGTCATGTCCCAGTCACTTGCATTACCGTGCACAGGGCATTCCTGCACATAAAGAGGGTTATGCCCTCCAAAAGCCTCAGCAAGGGACTTTTATGTATATCTAAAGGAAGCAAAGGTCAGTTAATAAAAATGCTCCTTGTACTTGGCCCTAAATAAATAACAATTGCAGTGTGAGCAATCATAACGTGGTGATTTAAGGGGGAGATTTTCAAAGGTACAAATGGAAGTCTAACATCTAACTCCTTTTGAAAAACCTTCCCCTAAAGGCAGTAGATGTGTCTCCACCTGAACCATCCTTGGTCACCACCCTGGAGTCTGCAGTACGTTCTCTGTCCAGCACCGGAGGGGAACTGCCTGAATGCGGAAGTACAAGCTTCCTCTTATGCTGTGACAAGAACATAGTCCAACCCGCCCACCTGACAGTCTAATAACCCCTCTTCTGAGGGTGCCAGTTTGTCATGTGAACCCTGCGGTCCTAATAATCACGCTGAGACTTCATCCAGCTCATTTCATGTAGACCACTCAACATACATCAGATAGTAACTGCTCTGATTACTGGCCTGCAGGGGTTCAAGTAAGGGGGAATGCACCAAAATGCAGTTCTGGGGCCCACAAATTTGAGGGGCCAGAGTTCCAGGGCCCCTAAAAATAGAAGAATCGGGTGGAAGGCATGTTCTGCCCTTCTCTGGCTGCTGGCAGGTCCTACGCCCCACCGTTAATAACAATACTTATTGTGTGATGCAGTGTTTGCTAGTTTGTGACAATAATTGCTATAGACATAAACGCCATATAAAATTATAAATATTTTTATGGAGCGATAACCGATGCATGTGGTACTGAGAAGTGGTTGCAAATGCCTACCTGGGCTGGGGCCTGCATATGCATGAAGGGGCCCAGACAATACGGGAAGGGGGCCTGGCGATTAGGAGGGTTCTGGGGCCCGTCAAATTATACTTTAACCACTGCTAGCCTGGTCTGGATTTAAGCCAGGAACAGAGTTGAGTGACTATGCTGTCTCATTACTGTCCTGTGAACGATCAGTTTTTCCTCCCCCTGGGTGTGATAGTTTAACAGTGACTTGCTATTTGATGGGATTCCTGCTGTCCATTCATACTAGACGTAAATGCTGGTGAATTGTGTGAGTGTCACAGCATTTAGTCTTCTGATTTGGGTTTGCTGAAGCTGTTGCTCTTTGCTACAGTCTCTGGCTATGGAGTTCGGCCACAGGTCATGCTGGTTAGGAAAAGCCCCCCTTGTCCCACTGTAGGTTAGTTGGGCAGGTCTGACCTTTTTTTTTTTTTTTTTAATTAGTTTGAATTCATTCTTATTTGGTAGCCTTTCATGAGGAAAGAAAAATACAAACTCAAGCTCAGTCTGACAGCTTTATGCAATATGGGACTACTTCCTCTTTCTTGCATTCAGCTGGATCTGTTCTTGTGGTTTAAAGGGACTGCCCTTCTCCTGGCCAAGACTCTTCCTTGGAAACCCCAAAACAAACATGTGCCTTGCATGAGTTCTTGTTTAGAAATCGTTTTTCCTTAAAAATGTCCAAGATGGCATGACTCGGATTTAAATCACTATTCAAATTGCAGAGAGACAGGAGACCTGGATAGTTTCCTTAAACTGATTCTGGACTGATTATGAAAGGGCTATCTGTTTAATCCTTAGAGCGGATAAGATTAGAGATCTGTTTTGGCTTCATTATATTTGTCATTAATGCCTCAGAAACCAGGTTGATTAAAGGAAAACCTAGGAAATTGTCTTGTTGGGCAAAGGCATAAATGCTGTCCTTTGTTAGGGCTATGCATCTCTGGTTGAGATCATCAGAGATTATACAGGTAAAAATTCTGCTCCCGGTGTTTTCAGGAAAACTGTTTATTTCAAAAGCTCCCCAAAACTTTATAAAAATGTACCTAGTGCCTTTTTGCTCTCCGCAGCAGATATTTTAGATGCATCTCCAGCAAGACAGAAGAGCAAACTGAGAGCAGTAATGTTTGACAAGTGCCAGAGAGGTAGCCCAATTAGTATAGTTCAGCAAAACGAACAAGGAGTCTAGTGTAAACGAGAGTCCTGTGGCACCTTAAAGACTAACAAATTTCTTTGGGCGTCAGCTTTTGTGGGCTCCAACCCACTTCGTCAGATGCATCTTCAAGCATCAGACAAAGTGGGATTTTCTCCCAGGAAAGCTCATGTGATAAATAGATGTGTTGGTCTTTAAAAGTGCCACCGGACTCCTCGTTTGTAAGGATACCAGTGTGAATCTCCCCAGCTCTTGCAGGCATGAGCAAACTGTCTGTAAACAGTGCTGGTAATATCGTGATGTTGCCTAGGAAAGAAAAGGAACGGTTTGCGTTGTGTCTTAAAGATTACTGCCAATATAATATTAGGACGGCCTTTTAAAAGAGAATTTGCCAAATGAATTGTTTACTAAAATAGACACAAAAGGAGCCCGAAATCCATAGCTGTAAAGTTACTGACAATTGTGGAATTTATTCAGAGGAGTTACAGGAAAATGTTAGTGATTGCCAGTTAAAAATAAGTGAATCCCTGCCAGACAGGAAATTAATCAAGGCAGACATTTTCAACGAGACTCATGAATGGTCAGACTTTGCACTCTTGATATTCTTTCTGCCTGGCATTTCTGACACACCCACTGATTGTGCTCTTTATTTCATCAGTGTTTCTTATTGTGTTTCTCTTTCAGTGGTGTCTTTTCAGCTGTGTTACTTTTTCCTGCGTGTACTTTTTATTTTATTTTAAACCCATTTCAAAGAGCAGTTTAGGGACTTCTTCTCTGCTCAACATACTCATACAGTGGAGAAATGAGAAACAGATATTTTATTCTTGAGCAGACTGTCACAGAAACCACAGTCTTGGCGCAGAAAGCAGTAAGAGGGTAAAATTTTTTTTTAATACTGTGCGTGCGTGCGCTCAGGACTTCTGGAAAATCAAGCCCAAGATGTATGAGTATCCAAAGTCCTTGCCCACTCTTGGAAATGTTGGCCTTGATGTCTGCTTTGGCATCTGACTAAAATGGACAGTGACATTTCAAGCTTCCACTCATTCTAACTTTAAAAAATTTGAAAATTTCTCTCCTTCTACCAGTTACTGTTGTCTACCTTGAAATGTCTTTTCCACTGTGACAGTTTGAAATTGCCATGACACACTTGTATGTATTTTCACTCATTCACTGCCTTGATCGATACAGCTTTGCAAACAGCGTTTTGACTTCCTTCTACCTCAGTCATCCCTCTGAAAGAGCTGTGAAAAAACTGACCTTGGTTTGCCTGGAGGTCTAATTTACCACAATGGTAAACTGCTGTAGCGCGATCACTCTTGTATAACTGGCCATGTTAAAATAAATCTACTATACTGTTGTTTCCTAGTACAGTAAGTGTTTTCTGTAAAAGGAAACGTGTGCTGTAAATATATTACTCATCAGGAATTACTTGCAGGGTTTTCACATGAGTAAGGCAGCAGGATGTGAGCCGCCTGAGCTGTCAGGTCACTTGGCAAGGAAGTGGCTACGTATGTTTGTGACCCTTCCCTCTCTGCAACTCACAAGCTAGCTCACCCTACGGAGATCACATGAAATTCTCCTTTAAAATGAAGATGCTTTAAACTTTGATTTTTGGAAGCACTGGTATGAAGCTGTTCAAGAGGCATAACAAACACAGGCAGTGTAATCCGAGGGGCCAGAAACTCCAGGTAGGAACTGCTGGTTTTAATCTGTTGATTGCATTTATTCTGGTACAAAGCAAGTCCTGCATGGGGATGGTGTGAAGGCTGGATGATGGTACTGCATGTCCCCCTCAATAGTGTTTCAGGAACTGAAGGAAATAAACTAGGCAGAGAAGTCGTCTCTGTATAGGCATGGGATTCCTGAAAGAGGATTGTGGGGGAGAGGGAATAACTTCCTGAGTTTCTTAGTGGTGGAAAGAGGTTGGTCAGAGGTATGCCAATCCCTTTTTCAAGGGGAAGAGGCACTTTCTACAGTGTAGTCTGTGCGTTCGGATGTGTTATGAATGTTTGCTATTGACAAAGTGACTCCAGGATCAACACAGCGTGGTGATTCTTCGTCAAACACACAACACTTGCCCAGGTCTTAGATGTGGCAGGAAACAAAGTAACGGAAAGCCGGTGAAATATGTTTTACATCTACTCTCTGTTGGAAACCTATATTTTAGTACTGAAAGTTTTCCTCTCGTACCAATTCTATCCCCAAGTAAGTCCTCTGATGTAAATGAAGTGACTCCTGGCTTCCACTTGCGTTCATGAGATGAGAATTGGGCCTAACATTTTGAAAAGGTGCATTTCTCATCTGTGTGACATCGAATCTTTTAAATCTCTGCTCACATCTCACCTTTCCCAGTAAATATCTGGCTCCGGGAAAATAGAAGACACATAGATTCTGTGGCTGACCAAAGCAGTAACTTAGATTGGTTGAAGATCGTGTCACAGTTTTGAAGAGATTCATTTTTTCCCATCATTCATTGTGCCTTTGTTTGTTTGCTTTATCACAACAACCCACCATCAGCACAAAGCTAATCTCGTACTCCTGGGTACTCAGTTGGCCCTATTCCTCCAGCGAGAGAAGCTAGAGATTTGATTTGCCGCTGCACGCTGTCCTCCTTGGGGCAGGAAGTTGCTGTGTTCCTAACGTGCTCTTGCGAGGCTATAGGAATGACCCAGTAGTGTGGACTTCTGGGTGGGAGTAACCTTTGGATTACAAAAAAGCTGAGGAGAAAAGCAGCATTGGCCGCAAATTACATTTTCTGATACTTGCCAATCATAGGTTGAGCAGAATTGCACGTCACTCCAGCACAAATCCTAACTCCAAGTGATCTTTCTTTTCTGTTGTGTTCTCTTCTGGGCTTTTTTGCTGTTTGAGCTGTGACTTGCGTGGGGAGGGAGAAAGAGCTTGTGACAACCATTTTACATCATCTTTCAACTCGTGTCAGGTGCTGCTTCCGTCAGCCACAGAACTTGTGTATCTTACATTTTCCCAGAGCCTGATACTGCCCATAGCTGCATTTCTCTTAACCGAATCAGACATCAAAACCATAGTTGAACACATTACATGCTGTTGTACTGTAGCTAAAGTTTCCCTTTTTCAAATATCTTACAGTCTCGAGACTGCTGCTAATTTTACTTCATATGCAGCTGACTACAGCAACAGGTTTGTCATGAAGTCATGTAAATCATGTGCAGAGGGAAGAGGAAACTATTTGTGTAAAGAAAATGGCAGTGCTGATATTCAGCATTCCTGAATGCCGTTCACCCTGCTCCTATGGTAGCTTTAGACATCATAAGGCCAGATCCCTAGCTGGTGCAAGTTGGCAGAGCAGGTCCATGGAACTATGCTGATTTACACCAGCTGAAGAACCGGTCCTTGATAAGTATGCTCACACTTCTGCAGTGAAAGGAGGAGGAATTTCTTCAAACTCTGAACACAGGAAAAGTGAGTTAAAACTTGGCTCATATATAAAAATGTAAGCCAGGCTCATGGATCTCTCTGGAGGAAACCAACCGTACTCTTCAGTCACTTGCCGTAATTTAGACCAGGTTAGATTTGATCAAATCTCATTGCCATCTCTCGATTAGTTGGCATTCTTGGTTCCTTTCCATTGGATGTGGCTGCGTCACAAGCCACCACCACACTTGATCATCTCGGCAATTGCAGCAAGGAGGCCAAGGATTACATGGGCCATGGAGACTAACCTTCACTTTAAGGCAGTGGTTTACAACTTCTTTTCTCGGGACCCAGTTGAAAAAAAACATGCCCACAACCCAACAATTGCATCTTTCAGCAATGCAGTCCAGTCTTTGGGTGGAAGCAGCAGGCAGGGGTGCTGTGAACCAGTGCCTGAGGGTCTGCGACCCAGTACTGGGTCCCAACCCTAAGTTTGAAAACCACTGCTTTAAGGCCTTGGTTCCTGAGATCAGGGCTGAGCCACAGGAAAGTTTGTCCAACTTCCAGCCCTACTCAGGGTTGCTTAGAGGCCTTCAGTCTCCAGGAAGATGTCTCCTAAACGTCCACAAGCATTACATCCCCTTTCAGGTTTTATTTTTTGTTGGCTTTGGTTTGAAACATATGAGAGCTTAATTACCCAAGTAATGCTGCCTATTAAAAAAATTATATGTATATATAGTTGGGTATTTTTGCGAACTAGTTCCTCCTCTGTGTAAACCCCTTCTCTCTAGGTCTGGTTTGGTGTTTATGAATCACGCTGTGACAATTTCTCTTGAGAAGTTCTTCGTGTCCACTCCACTCGCCCAGCGTGGGCAGGCATTGTGAATGCTCCTCTATGAGGTTTTAGAAGTGCATTTCAATCCATGCCTGCCATGCTCCCTGCTGGACTGGTAATGAGCAGAGACTATAGCTGGCCAGCAAAAACCTTATGGGAAGTAAATAAAAAGGCCCATTACTCAGTATACGAGTGTAAGTGACTCGACTGAAGCCAGTGGAGTTACATTGGCGTGAAGACAAGTAAAGGAATTGGAGCAGGCAAAAATCTCTCCTGCATTTGGCTAAAGCACCGCACCAAAAGGGGGGTGTGGCTGATACTACAGCATTCCTTTGAGATGCAAAGTGAGGAAATAGGGCATGCAACTATTTCTTTGGAGGTGATTTCCTGCTGGAAGCGGCTGCAGACCATGAACCTGCCCTCCACATTGTTGCACGTTTTTTGTCTTTTATTATGATTGTGTTACAGAAGAATTCTATGGGTGCGATGGTGCATCTAAGCCGGATGAGCACAGCCCTGGTGTTTCCGCTTCGTAGATGAAATGAAGCATTTTGTTGCAGGATGTGGTGAGGGTATGACTCGGCTCTTGCTAACCATAGTTGCTGGCTCTCTGCATTTTGCTGTCTGTGTCCCCTCTTGTTACTTCCAAAAAAAATTTCTGCATGATCAATACATTTTAAGATTTCTTTTCCTCAACATCCTTGGCCCTTCACTGTTGGTCTTAAGCTAATCAAGCAAACAGCAGTACCTTCAGGGGTTCATGTAAAAAAAAAAAAATCAGTATCTGTTTGTGTGGGGCATGCATTCCCCCAGGCAAAATTTGGTCAGAGCTTTACTTGGTTTCATCTCAAACTTGATCATGCAATCTTGCAATGAACCTAGATGGAATTTTGAGTCGGTACCAACTCAAAAATGGGAGTGGGTGGGTGTGTCACCCTTCCCCTCATCTTTGATTGGGGTGACTTTGTGAGAATTTGGCATGTCTCAAAAACTGAATGTCATGGATGTTGCATTGCTGGCAATATGAGCTGTTAGTCATGGGGTCTCACATATTTTTGTAGAGCAGAAAACATTTTAATCGTGTCTCCCAGCCATTTTTCCCATTGCCCAATCATACAAGCCTCTGGCAATGATGGCTGTTGCTCACACGAGAAGGTAACATTCAGAACGTGTTTGTGCACTTTGTTCTGTTTAATGCATTCTCCTCAGATGACTAATATCTCCGAGGACCACTGTTTGGGAACACCTGTAGAACTGTGCAATGCTGTTGCAGGCTGACTTAAAATGGCTTGTCTTTGCTGGACTGGTCAGCACCTTCCCCATTACAACTCCAAAATTCACAGGAATCCTGTCGTTGCAGGTCAGATTCTGATACCCTGGCTCCCATAGAGTAGGAGTCTCAGTAACTTTAATGAGTTTGCTTCTAGAGTAAATTACTCACTAGTGTCTTTAAGGGCATTAGAATCTCGCCTTCGGTGGGGATCCAGCCTGAAACCAGTTCCCTTCTTACAAGTCCACAGACACAGCCGTTATGACTGAGATCTGCCTAAGACCAGAACACTGCTGTGCCAGTTTCTGAATGCTTTCATAAAACATTGTGGCGCTACATTGACACCACAGTGGCAGATATGTGGTGTCTTGCACCCTTCAAATAAATCATCTGCTTCTTGGTGAAATGGATATAAACCTTCCCTCACTTAATGTTTTATAGATCGGTAATTGAAGAGCCGGATCTTCAACACTTTCCATGAATGAGGAACCACTTGGAAAGTTTGACTCCTGCCCTTCTACCTTTTTATACTTCGCTTAAAGAAACATAGTCCCTGAGAGGAAAGGGTAGGAAAACTTAGGGATATTTGGCTTTCCTTGAAGCTCTATGACTTTTAGGTGTATGTCCGAATCTTCCCAGTAAGGAATTCAAACAAGTGCATTCCTTTTTTGAACAAGATGTCTTGTTGGAAAAGCTGCCCATCTAACTATTGTAAATTCTCTGTGTTGCAGATCAGAAGGTACTCAGGGAGCCAGAGCAGCTCAGAGGTATTTCTGTGAAGACCAGAGACCATTACGACCCTGCTGCTGGAAACTGTCCATAGCTGTGTGTCTTTAGTTGTGGTCACTAAAGCCTTGGAAAAGAGGAGAAAAAGAAGAAAAATGTCCAACCCTTTAAAGCAAGTGTTCATTAAAGACAAAACCTTTCGGCCCAAACGTAAGTTTGAGCCTGGGACTCAGCGCTTTGAGCTGCACAAGAGGGCTCAAGCCTCTCTCAATGCAGGGCTGGACTTGAAGGTGGCCGTCCAGCTGCCATCCGGAGAGGAACAGAATGACTGGGTAGCTGTGCATGTGGTTGACTTCTTCAACCGCATCAATCTGATCTACGGCACCATCAGTGATTATTGCACAGAACAATCCTGTCCGATCATGTCTGGGGGACCCAAGTACGAGTACAGATGGCAAGATGAACAGAGATACCGGAAACCCACTGCCCTGTCTGCTCCCAAGTACATGAACCTCTTGATGGACTGGATTGAAGTGCAGATCAATAATGAGGACATCTTCCCTACCAATGTTGGTGAGTTCAGTTCTGATTTACGGGGCAGGTAATTGGATTGACGGAAGAGGAACTGATTTAAATCAAGGCACTTTACGTCACCAAATGGAAAGCCTCAATTTAAATCCCAAAGGGGTAGCCGTGTTAGTCTATTGTAGAAAGACAACAGAGTCTTGTGGCACTTTTAAAGACTAACAGATTTATTAATCGCATGAGCTTTCTTGGGAGAAAATCCCACTTCGTCAGACGCTTTGAAGATCTTCTTCAAAGCGTCTGACGAAGTGGGATTTTCTCCCACAAAAGCTCATGCGATTAATAAATCTGTTAGTCTTTAAAAGTGCCACAAGACTCTGTTGTCAATTTAAATAGTCAGTTTTAAGGAACGCCTCTGTTTGAACTTTCTTTATTTTCTAACGAAAGCAGTGTTCTCATGAGTTGTTATAACCCTTGAAACGTGTGGATTTACAGCTAAATACAGCCGTGACACTAGATTTGGTATGTCTTTTTGCTACCTAGGAGGGCACACTGTAACTGTATGCATTGTGATTTAAGCAATTATATAGCTTACTATCTTCAGATTCTTATTAATAGTACATATTTAGTATGTTAGAAAGTGACTGTTGCTTATTTACTTATCAATATATCGATAATTAACTTAAAGGTCATGATCTGTGTCAAGCTTCATTAGGATGGTGATTGGAATTTAACTTACCACAGGCAATGGCATATAAAATTTATTTTTATTAAAAAACACAGCTTGAAATGTTTTTGGATACATGAACTTCAGTGGGTTTTTTTTTTTTGTGAATTGGAGAGGAAATTTCCATGCTGGGAGGAGTTAAAAATATTCATGATCTGACAACTAAGCCAATCAGAGCTTTCTTAGGGGAAAAAGCCTTAAAAGAAGAGTATGAAACCATCCAGGTGGGCTCAGTGGAAGTTGCTGGTGAGATACATGATAGCGTTTCCTGGACTCAGAAGCTGGGTCCCAACCCCTGTGATGATGGCCAATCTCTGGGCTCTGGGTTCCTCACAGGAACAAGTTCTTACTACAACACGTGACCTCATGTTCTTTCCTTCTTTTGAAAATCAGCCTTTAACGGTGAGTTTGTGATAGAGGTTCACGGCTGCAGCATCTTTATCCTTTATTTAAATATTTTGACAGTTAATATATTTAGGCTTTAACATATTTTGTCAATAACAAAAGAATCTGATTTTTATCCACCAGGACGGACTCTTACCTCTTTTGTTCCCTAGTCCTTTTTCCTTTTCCAATAGGCACTGTTTATGATTGTGTGTGCTCTGCGGACCCATGGGGGTCTGCAGACTAAGATTCCCAAAAGGGTCTGTACCTCCATTTGAAACGTTTTAGGGGTCCACAAATGAAAAAAGATTGCAAATCCCACTGACTTATTGCATTGGATATCACTGCTGCGCAGATCCTTGAGATGTTAGGTGAGCTCCTTCCTCTAGTGTTGGCTTGAAATTGGCGGAGGGCTACAAACTTTCAAAAGGGGCCACTGATTTTGGATGCCTTTATACCTAGCCTGAGACACGTCGGGCCTAACTTTTGTTTTTGTTATAGAATTGCCAAGTACAGCAGCTACCACAGATTTCAGACAGAGTGGCGCATGCTTAGCGTTTCTAGAAAATGAGGCCTCCGTTGTCTCAGGCTAGAAACGCCAAAGCAGAGGCCGCCATTGGAAGGTCTTTGTAATGTGCTGTTCATGTGGCTCCTGTGAGACCAGGAGGAGGCACTCAGCTGCTGGATTCAGTCTCTCACGGTGAGAGTGGTGCCTGTGCAATATGCTGGTCTTGGGGCATGTGATTGTGCCTCTGTGGCTGGCTGTTGATGGTGAGGGCCTGCTACTTACTGCTGAAAGCTTATACGTCCGCTCATGTACTGGGGGCTTGTATTTTCGTTGGTTCGCTTCCCCAAGATCGACGTCTGTGTACGTGAATATGGTTCGTTGCTCTGGGAAAATCTTACTCATTCTGCCAGAGTATTTTTAGGACTGTCAGGTTGAGACAACAGAACTTAAAATTACATCTGTTCTAATTAAGACCTGGTTGAGAAGATGGAGGTGCTGGTTGGCAGAGGTAAACGGCTTACAAAATTTCTGAAGTTACGGCCGTCCCCTCTGGTGGAGCAGTTTGCCCAAGAGTTGCAGAAGGGATTTATGGTCTTGGGCTGTGTGGCTCCCTGAATGCTCTCTTGGGTTCCTTAATAGTTATAACTTTTCTTCCCTCCTTCCTGCCCCCATAATCCAGCCATGATTAACTAGAAGGTTGTTACCTTCCCCTCTCATGGAGATTGTGCTGCCGTTATCCAGGTTTGCCTGAATGGTCCTGAAGCACAGCATGAAATGTGGTGGCCCACCAGCTTAGTGGAGCCGATCAGAGTGAGCATATCAAGTCCATTTCTGTGAACTATGCTGTCTTTTGGCTTGCAGTTCAAGGTGTTGATTCCAGTTCATATCTGGCCTGGGACATGGTTACCTGAGGGATTCCTCTTTCTCCTTATGGACCATTGCAACAGCCGAGATGTTTTTGACGACAGACCCGAGCCTTTGGGATTAGTCATGGAGAATGTTTTCAGTTTAGGGCTCCAAGCAGTGTGGTTTCTTACTTCCTAGAGCAGTCTATCAGTGCCTCTGTTTTCTGACTTCGTACCATGGTGCAAGAGACGGTTTTTGGCTGAACACTTCTTTGCCTGTAGACCTGGTGAAGCTGTGTGGCCGGCTCAGGAGTTAGGGTTGTTTTGTGATCAGAATTGTGTGTGTGTGTGTGTGTGTGTGTGTGTGTGTGTGTGTGTGTGTGT
>ML685913.1:2671826-2694707 GCA_007922175.1 Pelusios castaneus | reverse complement strand
TGTGTGTGTGTGTGTGTGTGTGTGTGTGTGTGTGTGTGTGTGTGTGTTTTATTTCCAGATCTGACATCTTCCAACCAGCTAGAGCTCAAAAAAACAAAGGCTAAAGGGCCTGATTCTGGAACATCTGTTTCATTCAGGAATTGGAGCGGGGGGGGGGGGGGTGAGATTACAACATCAAAGGAGTTTTCTGTCTTGTTTAGTGTTTTCTTGCTTTGCTTATAACACCAGATTCATTAACTTAACACCGGCTGAAAGTCGGTTTCATGTAGAGTTCTTGGAAACGGAGGGAGGGTATTTAACGAATACCTTCACCTTGTTTGTGGGGAAGCAATCTATGTAGACTTTGAACTTCTCTTCTGTAATTACTAGAAACGCCAGCTGATCAAACTCTACTTCTTGAGGATTGATAATAGGATGAAAAACACGTAAACAAAATGTAGAACATGAAAAGGTGCCTGCAAATGACCGAGTATAGCATTATTTTAATTTTAAGGCCTCTTAAAGAGCCCAAAGTGTGGACAAATTTAATAAACTATGTACAGGAGCCATCTCTGCCAGCATGCAGTCACTAGGGTGGAACACGGTGGCCTTATGTCTTGCATAATTTTTGTAAAAATGTCGAAAGAGGAACTGAATATCACATTGAAACCGCAGATGGAAATCTGTCTGTACACCAACCCTGTTTGTATTGGGTCTCTCAGACAATAGCATCAGTTAATACAGTTAACAATATTAACTTTGGAAAAACGGGTCCAAAATGTAGAGAGAAGGGAATACAGTCAGTGAATAACTCCAGAGGAAACTGTTCTTACGTCAATTCAGAACGCACTGGGCTCTTTCTTTTTGTGCTTCAGGAAGACTGCGTGGTATGGTGGGCCTGGGGAAAGAGCATTTCAGTTGGTGGCTTCAGTAAATCATGCCTCTTTGTCATCTTGCAGGTACTCCATTCCCCAAGAACTTCCTTCAGGTGGTGAAGAAGATTCTGTCCAGACTCTTCCGGGTCTTTGTTCACGTCTACATCCACCACTTTGACAGAATTACCCAGATGGGGTCAGAGGCCCACGTGAACACCTGCTACAAACACTTTTATTATTTTGTGAAAGAGTTCAGCCTAATAGACACCAAGGAGTTAGAACCACTGGTGAGTGAACTTGGCTAGAGAGTAGCTATGAATGGCACAGTCAGGGGGTTGCCGCAGACTGGGGCATCTGGGACCCTGACCGCCAAACCTCAGGCCAAATGTTGGACTCGCTTTGAGAGATGCTTCTGAGCTCTGAAAAGTGACTGAAACCCCATCAAACCTATTCCACTCCCTCTCCCTATACAGCCCCCAGCCCTGTTTTTGTCCTGCCCTCTTTTTTACTGGCCCGACCTCTTGGTACCCCATGAAGCTGAGCAGGGCCATCACAGTTGTGAGTGACTAGCTGGATGAGGTAGAGTGTGGGTGCGTGCAAAGTAACCTCCTCTGTCACCTCCCTGTTCTTTATTTCCCCTTCTGTAAAATGAGCATAGTGATTCTACCAACTTCCTACAGAGCATGGAGGGTGCAAAGTGCTGTAGAAGTGCTGGGAATTTGTACTAATCTGGAATGGTGGGTGCTGGTTATCCATAGCTATTCAGCTAGACAGATTTATGTCTGATGGGGCAGCTGGTGAGATCTGCCTGTCGGTGAATAGGAATGTAGAGGCAGAGGTTAAAGGTGACACTGTGAATTTCTACCCCACATGAGTGATCAAACTGGAACATTTTTTATTAATGGTGCTATGGAAACAATATTCCCAACCATGACCCTTTCCTACGGAAATGTCTCTTGCCTGGGGATTGAGTTGGTACTTCTTACCACTTACTATCCTGTCTTGTGTGTGTCCTTTGATAGAAGGAAATGACCTCCCGGATGTGCCACTGAACGCTCCACCTTTCCGCCCTCACCCAGGCCATGCCTTCTCAGAACTGCTGGATCCCATCCCTGCAACGAAGATGCTGTTCAAGGGGAAATCAGAGACATTTCATATAAATTATATATTTTTATTGAGCTTTCAACTTAAAACTGAGACTGCAGAAATATTTTTTTAAAGATGCCTTAGGTAGCGCGTTTTATGGTAATTTCTGTAATTGTTAGATGGAAATATAGCCTTTGTAGTCAGTATTTTTTTAGGAGGGGGAATGAAAGGGTTGTGACCAAAATCACCTGGTGTTTCATGTCGGGTGGCACTGATTAAGCCTAGTCAAACTGTAGATGTTGTTGCTTCAAGTGTTTTTAAGATGAATTTGCTTTCCACATAGCCAGGTGTACAGTTGGTCTTGAGACCATGGTGTTGCATTGCGCTGGCTGTACGAAGAACTCAGTACCAGGCGTGCAGGGGAGCAAAGCTACCTTGGAGCTAGGATAGGAAGTAGTTTTAGTCCCTCCTAGGGGGATGCATCAGATCCTGCAGCTCTTCCACTAGCTGAGAGCTAACCACCAATTAAATATGCTTATGGACTCAGCTCCTGGCATGCTTCTCCAGCCCTCGCGGCTCGATGCTTTTCACCCCAAGATTAGGCCTTTCTCTCTGAAAATGTCTTCTGTTCCTTTCATAGCTAGACTACACCTTTCACTGCTTGGGGAAATGGATGCTGATCTCACTCTGCTAGTCTCTTGGGGTCTTGACTCACTGACATCTGTCTCCTAGTTCTGAAGTAGGAGCATGCTAAGATTGCCACCTTTCAATGAATATGGGCAGAGTTAATATTAAGGTCCTCTCTATGTGGGGCACTAATACAGCTGGGTAGATTTCCTCTGACTTTCCTCTTGCATCCACTTTTACCTTTCTCCACATCACTGTAGATTGTGTTCTTCGGGGGAGCAGGACGGGAGTTAAAATACTTCTGCTGGGTCTGCTGAGTTGTGGAGCCAGGGATTGTTGCTGGAACAGAAGCTAGCTGAGTCTTTTCCAGGGATGCCAAGGGTTGCTTGGGCAACTTTCTTGGAGCCCAAAGTCTAGATCGAATCTGACTAAAACAAAGCAAATTGAGGGCATCCATTCATCCAGGGAGCAATTCTCCATCTCAATCCAAGCAGAAGACGGCTGCAGTCAGGTGTGAGCGTTGGATAACCCTCTCCTTGGATGAGTGTCTGGTTTGGCTCGTGGGCTGCAAGTTTCCCTACCCTGGTCCACTGCAGAAGTGCCTACGGTGCATCTGCAGTGGAAGCCCTCTGTCGGTTTCAGCTTGAGTATAGAAGAGAAGCAAAGTTCAGCCATTCCAGGGAGCAATTCACTTCTTTACTCACTCCCGCTGCCCCCAATCAAATCCCAGTGCCCATCAGGTGGTGGGATCTCTGCATGGTCACGCTGCCTTGCACTCCATTTACTAGCTCTGGCTTGGTATTCTTTGAGTCCTGTGCCCTTTGCATTCTCTTTCTGAATGCCATTTCCCATTCCTTTTTTTCCTGCCCATCTAGCTTAACAGACAAAGTCCACTGGCCTCAGTTCTGGGAGTTAACTTTGCCACGTAATTTCCTAATACAGAGATTTTAGAACACCACTTTCTCTGTGTGATGAAAGAGGGACTACCTTAGATTTAGGATGAAGGAGGGATGGTTGACACTCCAGTAAAATGAATTAATAAATCTTTTTTGTGAACAGGGACCAGGTAGATACCACTAGCTGCTTTCCTCTAAGGAAACAGCCCCGTGTTCTGAGTCTCTGTATTTACGTGAGTCACTTCTCATACTAGGATGCAGACACTGTTTTTACACATACCACTGTCATTCTTTGAAATAGACACAGTAAATTATGTTGTATTTATGTTGTATCTGTGTTGCGTGCTGATTGCTAATAATGTCTCACTATTAGAAGTTCTTTTTAAAGACCACTTACTATCAAAAAAAGTTTGTATCGGGAAATAATCTTGAAATGTCACCATAGGGCACAGTGTGGGTGAGCGGGATAACTCCCATTTCCTAAAAATCTGAAAAGCTTCAATCTGTTCTTGGCCCCCAATTCTATCTGAGCACCTCCCCGGCCTTAATGTATTTACCCTCCCAATCTCCTGGTGTGGTAAGCAGTGCTGTTAAACAGATGAATAGAGCCCTTCCAATCCACAAATACCCGCATCCCCAAAGGTGGATGTCTGTGGACCCTTTTTGTGGCACGTGGAACAGATGGTCACGGATAGGCTTTCCAGGATCTCCGTGACTTCTGGGACAGGGCTGGAGCAGCCTCCAGTTCCAGGCACCACTAGAACAGCTGTTTAGGCCCTCGGCTGGAGCTGAACAGTTGATTGGTGGGTGGGGAGGCGGGTACCTCTAAAAGAGGGAGGGAGGCTTGTGGGTGGGATAGACATTTATTCTCACAGATGCAGATTGACAGGTTTGAATTCACACAAGGCTCTACAGGTAGGTAACTGAAGCACAGCGATGGAGACTTGCCCAAGTCCAAGGTCAGTTCCCTAACCACTGGGCCAGCCTGGCAAAACAGCTGCCAGTTGAATAACGATTGTCCTTAACCTGTTCCAAATTTCTAGCTTCTTTTAGAGACACTCCCTTCTACTGCCTCCTCCTAAAATCTTTTTTGTGTAGAGTGTCTATTGCAGAATAGCTTCTGTATGCAAGGACAGCCTCCATCTGCTACCTGTCATGGTCTAATACACTTGGGAAATGGGTGGGCTGCATTAAACTGCAGGTTTTTCTTTCTTTCTTTCTTTCTTTCTTTCTTTCTTTCAGGGGGGTGAGAGAGAGACAAGGGAGCACGTGTGGCCATTTAAAACTGGCTTGTGTTCCTGTATCAGTTCATGGGCTCTCAGATTAGTAGGCATGAACAAGTTTCAGTGAGTAAGACCAACTTTCCTAGGTTGGGAGTGAGGGAGGACAGTGGGTCCCAGAACTGCTGTCCTGGAAGATTAGGATTGGAAGGGACCTCAAAGATGATCTAGTCCATGGGTGCACAACCTTTTTTGGCCAAGAGCCAAATTGCATTTTCCAAGGCCACTTGAGGGCCACAAATGCAACGTGCGGGGTGGGGGGGGTGTCACGTCACGTGATCCCCCCGCTCACTCCACTCCCAGAGGGCCGCACAGAACATGCTCGCAGGCCGCAGGTTGTGCACCTCTGATCTAGTCCAACCCCCTGTTCAAAGTAGGGCCAACCCTGACTAAATCATCCCCACCAGGTCTTCGTCAAGCTGGGCCTTGAAAACATCTAAGGCTGGAGATTCCACCACGTCCCTAGGTAACACTTTCCATCACACCCGCTGGCCCTGCAGCAATGAAAGAGAGTCACTAGAGCTTGGATTGGCCTTTGCCCTGCACCTTGAGCCTTCATGCACCCACTCCCAGCTGCAGATACTGGGGACCTGGCTTTTTAGAGTTGCTGAGGATCCATAATTTCAGTTAGTCAATAGGAGCTGAGAAAAATCAGGGATTTGATCCCACAAGGGACAGGGCACCTTCTTCAACTTCTGGGGGAGCTGGACACTGAGAAGACCTCCTCTAAGATGCAGTCTATTCGTGAGGGGGTTGCAGAGGTATAGCTGCTCTGTGCTGGAGTCCCAGGTGTATAACCAAATACTTGCTTGTCGAAAAGTCAGTCAACCTACCTGTTGGAAATAGAAATGTGGAAATCGAGGTCGCCTCGCTCGTCGTGCCTGGGGGAAAATGGCACAAAGATGCTCTTAAAAGGAGATTGGATGTTCTTTGCTGGTGCACAAGCGAAGTCTCTACACCACATTCTACGGCGTCGCTATGTGGACCCTCTGGCATGGAGCTCCGGGAGTGCCGGCCTGTGTCTTCCCTCTAGAGGGTGCTGCTTTCCCACAGCGTAATAGATGAGAGCTCGCTCCAGTGTGTGGCCTAGCACGTTGCCTGCATGCAATTCTGCACCCAAGAGACGGTTATGGGCCGTGGCGTCTGCTATTCTGTGACACGTTACAATCCGGCTGGGAGCAGAGAATGGTGTCTTTCTCCTTAATGCCGATCTGATTGGAGCATGAGGTGCTGGCCACTCAGAGGTGGGCTCCGGAACTAGATTAATCACATCTGAGCCATGCTCCTGGGGCCTAATCCTTCCAGATGCTGAGCACCCTCAACTCCCCACAGGAGTTCAGTGACACTTGCCCGTGCTGAGCCCTTTGGCCAATCTTCCCTTAACTCAATCATTCCTCTCCAGACAGCCTTCTCCCTGAAGTACCTTCCTGTGTTTCAGACTGACTTTACCCTAGTTAAAGCCCAGGAGTCTAACAATCTGCAAGGACTAATACACAGCCCATGTCAGCCTGGCTAGCCCCTGAAACCACGGTGAAAGCCAAGCAGGACCTCTTAAATCCCAGGGCTGCTGTGAATGCTTCACTGTCTTGGTACCTGATCAGATTTGCACTCTGTCATTTTATTCTGTGTTTGTACAGAGCCTAGCACGCAGAGCAGTCTGGTCTGGCTAGCATGCTACCCTCCAGCATTGGGGGGGGGGGGAGCCCTGCCTAGGCTATTGGCCCTGGGCCCCGCTCCCCCCACGGGACAGCCCTGCACAACAGGTCTGCTCTAGGAATGAGACAGGGGCAGTTCTCTGGCTTGGTCAGATTAGATGATCACAGAGGCCCCCCCTGGCCTTGGAAGCTATGAATGGGAACCCCTGGATGAGACCTGCACGGTACGGTCTCAGCTTGGGAGGCTGCCCAGACAAGAGATGGCTCCACAAACTTACAGCATCAGAGCCTCTATGTGCCTTTGTAAATAGCCCCCCTTCATCTCTGCTCCACTGCACAGGGTGGGCGGTCCAATGGCTATTCCACAGCTCACTCAGAGCTCGAAAAATTTCAACTCTTCTGCTAGAGAGCAGTAAGCTCCGCAGTCCCGTGGGCTGGAGTGTGAATGGACCGGTGCAGCCTAGGACACTGATGGGTCTAAAGGTGACCTGGAAACATCCTTCACTTCATCAGTTTTCTGGATAAGCAAAATGCCGCAGGTAGCGAAGGTTGGACGCATCCAATAGAGAAATGAATCTGCTCTAATGCAACAGTAATTCCCGTTCCTGCGAGTTCCAGAGATGCTGACTGCTTCTCTTCCCCTGCACTGTTAGAGGCAGCTAGTGCTGGATGTTTTTCTCATTACAACAGGTGTTTTGACCTTACCTTCCTCTATGTGCTGTTCCCCAGTGTTTGAATCCTAACATCTATTTTGATTTGCTGTTACAGCCTGACCTGATCCTATGTCACACACTTCCCTGCATTTAATTTCCTCCCACTTAGTAAGTTTCCCATCTTCAAAGCGTCTGACGAAGTGGGATTTTTCTCCCACGAAAGCTCATGCCATAAATAAATCTTAGTCTTTAAAAGTGCCCCAGGACTCTGTTTGTTTCCCTGCAATAGACTAACCCAGCTACCCCTTTGGATCTTAGCTTGGTTTAGTTAATCTTTAAAAGGATATTTGCTGAGCACAACCACAGCCATCACATGGGACAGGCTCGTCAGGCAGAGCCTATGAACGCAGCTTCATTAGCCTGAACTCTGAACTGGTGCATTTAAGACCACGCTAGATGGGGTGGGCCGGAGCAGGCAAGGTCATTTGCTGTGTAGCCAAAGGGTCTTGCCAGGTCTAGCCCTTATCAGTCACAATATTTACCTCCTGCTGCTGTGAGAGCACATGGTGGGGCGAGGGAAATCACTGCAGCTTCTCATCAACACTGTCTCTCAGAAGGAGACAATGGGTGTGGTTTTAAGATCCAGGCACTGAGCGTGCGGGCCGAGGACACTGGTGCCCAAAGCGGTGCTAGCTACTGCTGTATCCGAGCGCTGTCGATAACGTAGTTAGCGGTCCCTTCTCCGGCCTCATCCTGTCCATTCGCCCTGGTCAGGGGACAGTACCTGCTACTGGGCTTTCAGAGCCGCTGAGCACCTGTGTCCCCTGCCTTCAGCTGATCTCGGGGGCCCGGTGTTTCTGAAAGCCAAGCCCTGAGGGGCCCAGAGTCTTTGCAGAATCGAAGCGCAGCCGTCCAGCACTGACTGATCTCCAGGTGTCCCTACTTCCTAAGCTCCTACATGCTAAGCACCCTGGAAAAGCTATTTGGAGTGGCCCAGTGTACCAGCACCAGGGAATCTCTGATGACCAGTGCTTAGTCAAGAATGTCCCTTCGTGAGCCTGACTTCACAGCACCATATTGGTTTTCGCATTGCTTGGATCCTACGCTTGCTGGGACAAGGACCCTCTTTGGTCTGTTGACCTGGACCATCCAGCCCACCAACCTGCTCTGTATCCTGCCGATGCATGAACCAGCACAGCAAGGATTAAGGGGAAAAGATCCAGGTGCCCTTCCCTTCTCTTGTGTGTACAAGTCAGTCTACCCCAGCCCCCATAGTGCACCTGCTGATTACCTGCAATGTTCAGCACCTGAAAGGTTTTGCCTTGTTATTGCACCTGGTGAGTTCACCACTGGAAATCCTCCAGCTCAGCCTGCTGTAGGAAACCGAGTCACTCCTGCTCTATTCCATGAGCAAGCACTATTTGCAACCTGAGCCTGGATCCATTCCCCTTACCAGGGGATTTCAGCAGATTCTTAAATCCACCTTTATTTTGGGGGGATGCACGTGACAGCAGGGGGAAATAAACCCCTCCCCCAAGTCTCTGTTTATGTTCCTGCAGTTTCATCTCTTTTTACAACACCCTGGCTAAAATATGCCTGGGCAGAGCCTAACAACTTGTTTCAAATTACAGTGAGCCGTGGGATGTTCCTAGGGTCATGGCTTGTTTATACGTGAACACAAGTGTGAAATAAAAAGGTTGCGATGTAGCAGTTATTACTTGTATGTGTTATGGTAGCACCCATGAGGCACAACCCTTGAGCCAGAACAGAAAGACAGTCCCTGGTCCCGAGCCCCTGCACCTAAGGCTAAGCGCTAACATGCTGAAGGATCTCAGCGTCTTTTACAAACTAGATCACCGCTTCCTTACAGATGCCTGATTCATCCAGGACCCCATGCAATGAATCTGTAGAAGTCAGAAATAAAACCCAGATGTCCCAGCTCTTCATTCCACATCCTTACCTCCCACCCCACGGATGCTTTTGAATGGCCATGCAATGCGCCGTTCCAGGATGGCTGATACATGTTCAAAAGCATTTGGAGCCACCTCTTTGGAATGGGGCTGGCGCAATCTCAGGAGGCAGCTGATTACTGGCTTTGCAAGGCCGACCTGAAACGGCCCTTGTGTAGCAGGGAGCCAGTTGGATCTCTGGTCCATGGCTGGCAGGGCTGATTTATTTGGAAAGGTGAGCCCCTGTCTATTTTGGGGTGCCCCTGGCTGGCGAGGTGCAGCGGGAGCTTGCTCACTGAAGTGAGTGATAAATACTGCAGCCCGTGCTCCGTACCCATGTATGGAGAGCCCATGCTGCTGGCTGCTGAGTCTCGGTGTGCAGATCAGGTTCACTTTCTGAGAAAAAGGCAGAGTGCGTAGCTACTTCTGAGAAAAATGGAGCGGGGGGGCGAGACTTGGCAGGCTGTGAGAAGTGACGTGGGCCATGAGTTTCACGGTAGGATCTGTGTTAGGAGGGAGCTGTGGGTTATAAGTGGGAGTCCGGGGTCCTATACCCCGCACTGCTACTGACTCACTAAAATCTCTGCCTCAATTTCCCCATCTGCAAAATAGGGCTAATAATACTTGGCAGTGATGCTACGATTGCAGGAGGCGTGTGCAGGCCTCCCACAGGGGGCAGTCGGTTTCCCACCAGGTGGTGCGAGTGATGGAAGGGTGGAAGGCGCTGGAACGCCCATCCACAGCATAGCAGGCTTCTGTTGACACGGGGTTGCAGCGCAGACGCAACACGCTGGCGCAAGTGGCTCAGTGTGAACGTGCTCCACCGAAATCACTGTGTTGACGGCACAATGTGGACAGAACTGTGGCCAGTGCAACTTTTGAATGGAGGCCAGGCAAGTAAAGGGCGACAGATGCAAGTCCAGACGTAGACCCCTCCGCAAGCTCCAACAAGCCCATCTCTTGATCTCCCTCCTGCCCCGTCTCATCCCTTCCCTCGCTCTTCTTATCCTCTCACTCTCCCCTGGCTCTTCCCCCTTACACCGCAAGCGTGCTCTAGCCCTTTCCCGGCTTAGAAATAACCACGCTTGCCTCTGTGTCTTTGCAGCAGTTGCAGAGGGTGAAACTCGGTAACAGCTGTCTGCAGCGTCTCGCCTCAGACTCCATCCCTTGTGTGCCACTGAGACTGAACACCCCTTTTTAGCCAGACCTTAGAAGCCATCACCAGTCCCCTGGGAGTCAATCTTCTTGAAGCCTTTTCTTCCCTTGGTTTTTGTGACTTTGCCCTATCCAGGATCTCCTCCTTCATTTCTCACTTTTTCAGAGTGTCCTTTGGAGGATCTTCCTCCACCCCCTCCACTTCCAAGGGGGGAGTCTACAGGGCTGTGTCCCTTTTCCCCTTCTTGTGGGCATCTACACCTTATCCCTGGGTAACCTCATCCGCAAACACAGTTCTAGCTACCTCTTCTAGGCCTATGGCTCGCAGGTCTACAGACCAGTCCCTTCCTGCCCACACTAAAATCTCAGCCTGTCTCTCCCACAGCTCAGCCTCAACAGAGTTCTTGAGCTTCCCCCCAAACCCTAAAAGTGCCACCAGACTCCTCCAAACCCTCACCCTTATTGTCATTGGCCTCATCCCCATCCTGCCTGTCACTCAGACTGTATAACCTGAGCATAATCTCTAATGCAGAGCCCTGGCTAGATGCTCACACTCGGTCTGTTTCTGAGTCTTTCTGTTGAACATGCCTAAGATCCAGCTTTTCCTATCCATCCATGCAGCTAAAACTCTTAGCCAGGCTTTCATTGTCTCGCTTACAGCCATGGCTATTCCTTTGGCCTGGACAAACGCCCTCCTGCCAACATGCTGCTGCAGGCCCACTCTCCTACCCCGTGGCCTTGTCCACATCACCCCTTTCTTGGCATTCCTCTGCTTCCTCCAGCTTACCAAACGTCACCTGCCCATCGCAGCTTATCCTCACCTTACCCAGCATCATAACGCCTGCCTGCCTCCATCCCCCACTCGTTACATTTTCAACAAATCCCTTTGTGCTTTCGCCCGTGATGCTCCCCAGGTTTGGGATGCACTCACCATAGACAGCTACAGAGCTGTCCCATTATCCTCTATCAAAAACCTCCTGGCAACTCTCCTTTGCTGCGCTAACCCTGAACAGCTGATGAGGCAAGAACGAGGTCGCTGATTGGCTGAGACGCTGCCTGTCATGCTGACTGAGGTTGTCTCATTATTCCCTTGTACTCTCCCAGCCATCTGTCATCTCAGATTTTATACGTCGAGTGAAAACGTCTTTTTGTTGTGTTTGTACAGCACCTAGCACCTTGGGATCCTGGCCTATAACTGTGGCATCTAGGTGCTATAGCAAACAAATAACAATCCATGGCTAATTTCCAGCTCCCGGGACTGTGTTCTGACCACTTGCCCACCTGCTGGTTGGATGCAGAACATATGGGTCTTGCAAAGCCTTTACATTCATATTCCCAGCTGTCAGTCACGGCTGAGTTCACCCACCCCCCATTGTACATGACACCTTCACAGGAGACTCAAAATGTTTTCCCCAGCTCATTTCTATTGGACAATTTGCGATTATTTTTCCATCTCCTCCCTTCCCTCCCTCTCTTTGTTTTCGGTTAATGGTGCACAGTGCGCCGAGATGTCAGCAATTCACTTAGATTATCAGTGATGGCAACAGAGTTAAGAACAGAGTCCACACATTAACATACACCCCATGCTGGCAGACTTTCTGCCACCGCCAGAAGCAAAACACAGCAGGTGGAAAACAACGGTGGCCTTGGATGTCTTTTCTGCTGCTTTATGATTTAAAAAGGGGACCTGAAAGCAGGGAAGCAGAAAGCTAATTTTTGTCCCATTTGTTTTTATATTAGAAATTCAAATCTTGTCTACACTAATTTTCCCTGAGTGAGTCTGTACCTAACTGAGTGCTGGGTTCTAGGCCTGACGCTGCCACTGCCCTGCCAAATAACTTTGGGTAAGTCACTGCCTCACCCTATGCCTCAGTTTTCCCAGCTGCAAAATGGGGCTAATGATACTGATCTGCTTTGTCAACTGCTGTGGATCTACTGGTGAAAAGTGATGTGCAAGAGCTGGTGATTTTTTATTAATAGAGTGATGACAGCAAACACCAGACAAGTGCAAGCTGGTGAACTGAGAGGGGTCAGGATTTTTACACTGACTTCCTAATGGATTTGCTTGGGGTCTTTTTGTTTTTATTTTTGTTTTTTGTGTATGCATTTAATTCTAATATCCAACACACAGTTGGGAAAACAAATAGCTTTGATAAAGTTGCCACTCCCTACCCCTTCCTCGAAAGCAATCAACATCACTGTGGGCTCCAAAGAGACCTCCGCCCGATCCAACAAGAAATAAAGCTTGATATTCTGGGTTGGTGAAATACATGAGGTTTGCGGCTAGCGATCAGCTGCCCATCCTTTATGGCTGTGTGTGGAGAGGCCCTAAAACCTTTTCTGCTGTAACATGGGGTTTGCATATGGAAGAGGTAAGAATTGCTGATCTCAAGGCACAAGCAAAACAAAAATCTTCCAGGCCTTCTTCACAGCAAAGCAAAACAGCACCACACTAACTTCCTCTGCAGGGTGCCTTTAAGAGAATTGTTTTTAGTCAAGGCAGCCACACAAATAGACACACCTGGGGCCAGGCGCCCCCAGCCATGTATTGACAGGCCTTCAGTGAAGCACAAGGTGCATTTGGCTACTGCCCATGAGATAAGCCGTCCTTCACAATCGTTTTTCTAAATGGGAATGAGTGAGGAATAAGAACTTTCCCTCCGCCCCATAGGAAAGAAAACTCCATCGGGTAACTGGCTGGCATTCAAACAGCGGCAGCTCTGCAAACAGCCGTGGCTCTGCTGCTGTGACATATAAATCTTCCCAGGAGCTGACGCAAGTCCCGTGCATTTGGTTTAAACACAATTCAAACCAAACCAAAGTGTTCTGGGCCTTCTAGGAAATTGTGTAATGGGCACTCGGCCCTCCCTGCCCGCCGAGTCATCCACTGTGGCAAGAGCTCCCATCCCTGCAGCTCCACATGGAGCCAGACGTGCAGTCCGGGCATGGCCGTGTGGTCATAGAGTCATCACGTAAATATCCGGGATGGCTGAGCCGTGGTGGAGTGAATGTGACCGGATGCCGCACTGAGGGCTTGGAGGAAGGGAGGTTGTAGGGTTGGCGTGGACGGTGTTTCTGTGGTGGGTCCACCAATGCACAGACACACACAATATTTTGATAATCTCTTGGGAGACGGGGGAAGCATCCAATGGGTTGGGGCGGTTTTTTTTGTTACATTCACCTTTCGCTGGGAATTTAGTGCTGGTGTCAGATACCAGCTGGGTTAGCCCTGGAGCCCAGGGTCCTTTCAACCAGGCCAATGCAGAGGCTTGGATCTTTGGGTCTTAAATCCCCCTATAGAGCCACCTCTGGATGACTGGAGGCAAAGCCTCCGAGTGAGAAATTGGCGTTCCTTAGGGGACGCTGACGCCTGCTGGTGCCTCAGGCCACAGCTGAGTTCATGTGACAGGTGGGCGCCGGGGTTAGCCTGAGGAGCCGGTGATGGCAAATGCCTGCGATGATGATTTCAGAGACGCATCAGTGAACTCCTATTGACCGTGCCTCAGCGCCCGGGCAAAACATCTGTTCATCCTCTCTCCAGCTCCCCTGCCAGCCACTGCCTCTTCCCTGCAACCCCTTTGCCAATGAGCATCAGTGTAGGCTTGGCGGTTTCCTGACCCCCCACTCCCCACCGAGGCCCCTCAGCGAAGTCCTAGCAGACTGGCTGCCCACTCATGCTCCGCGCCCTTGTTTTGTGGTGCAGGTTGGCTCCATCACCCCTGCACTTGGGTGCCGGCAGGATCTAAAGAAACCCTTTCAAAGCCAAGCCTCCCAGCTATTCACATCCTTGCAGCTCTGATCTATGTTGATCCGATGCACTGTATTATACGGACTCCCCACAGCAGATGTAGACACTGCTCCCAAATAAACTACAGCCAGCTAAGATCCTTCTGCCGGAAGTTTCGGTTTCACTTGGCCAGCTGCATGAAGCCCCTTCCTGTTTAGATTTCCCTGCTTCCTTGAGCACCTGCCACGGGTATCTAACTGCCCTGGGTTCTTCTGGACCGGAGTCAGCACCCAGGCTTTGGGCCGTGCCCCTCGCTCGAGGCTGGGTTAAATCACATGTTCCCCCCCAGGGACAAAAGTTTGGGAGGTGGTCTCTGAAATAGGCTTTACTCTACTTCATTGGCAGGGGGCTGGGGCACTGCCGTCCAGGGCTGTAGGGGGAGATCTCTGCTGAGTTTGGCATGGGGAAGAAATCTTTGCTGAGCATGCTGAGAGGTCAGTGTCGGGCTGGGCATAGCTTGACCCCCAGTTGCACTCCAGCCCCCAACCCCCCGGTATCCCCCAAACCAGGGCTCCACTGAAGGTCGGACTGGCTTGTTCCAGTTCCACTGGGTGGCTCTGGTCTAGGAGCAAGTGCTAAGCATGGGGAAGAGGAGACTTATTAACCACCATCAACTCACCCCTCTATACCCTCCTGGGCCGTGATGCCTACAAAAAACTTGGCTTCAGTTAGGCAGCTGCTGTGCTCGGCCCATGGCTGGTCACACTGACCAATCCTGTCCCATTGTTTCCTTTATCCCCCCAGCTATCTGCCTCCACCTGGTGGCCACTTAGGTTATAAGGTCCTTGGGGCAGGGGTGGCCTCTTTGTTCTGAGTTTGTCCAGCACCTAGCACAGTGGGGCCCTGGCCATGCTGGGGGCCCTAGGGGTGGTGTATACCCCACACTGGCACTGGAGGAGTGCTGAGTTAGGACACCTGGTGGCAATTACGGCAGGGCATTAAGGATGAGAGGGAGCTGGTTGGCTAATGTATGGGTTTTGTGACTGAGGCAGGAAGCCTGGGGTGGTGGGAGAGGAAGGAGAGTCGGCCTTAGGAGTCCTCACCTGAGCTGGGGATGCTGACAGAAGCCAAGAGAGACACATGTGTGAGACCAGGGCAGGTGCTGGCTCTCCAGGGGGAAAGCCCTGGGTGTTGCTCACTGCCAGAGCTGGACAGAGCCTGGGAAAGGGCTAGCGGCCAGTCAAGGTAGGAAGACGCCCAGGGAATCAGCTAGGGTCCGGGTAAGCAGTTATGGGGACACAGGACTGGAGCCCACAGGTTATGTCTACCAGCCACCTAGTAAGGTGGCAGGAAACCCCCAGACCAAGAGTCAAGGACTGTGAGAAGGCAAGAGACAAGGGGTGGAAGGTCCAGAGTCGGGGGCTGAAGACCTGACGCAAGAGCCTCAGCATGTTTGTTGGTGGGATTTTCCTGTTCCGTGGGCTGGGTGGCGAGGGCAGACATCCACACTGCACAGAGAAACCCCGAGGGCTGCAGCTCACAGCCTGGGTCGTCTGTCTCGGGCCTGTGCTGTGGGGCTAAAAAGAGCAGTGTAGGCTTTGGGGCGCTGAGACCTGGGGAAAGGGGGGGGGAGGCTTGGAGCCCAGATTCCAGCCCCAGCAAGAATGTCTACACAGGCGTTTTCAGCCCAATTGACTCAGGCTCTGAGCCTTGGCGCCATGGGCTTTTCTTTGCCGGGAAGCCGTACCCAGAGGGACTGGCCCAGAGGGCTGAGTCACAAGAAGAAAACTGCAGGGATGTAGCAGCCATGTGGGGGACACCAGCGTGAGCGTCTAGTACTGTTACCCAGCCCTGGCGATGAGGAGGTGTGCCGGGGGACAGGCTCTCGGGCAGGCACTCCT
This sequence comes from Pelusios castaneus, assembly GCA_007922175.1. Lineage (NCBI taxonomy): Eukaryota > Metazoa > Chordata > Testudines > Pelomedusidae > Pelusios > Pelusios castaneus. The sequence continues at coordinate 2,678,924 of ML685913.1, read as the reverse complement.
GGAATACAAAGAATAATGGTTCCCCTGGGGCTGAAATGGGAGCGGTTGCAGAGACCTGAACTACACAACATGCTGGTCCCGGGACAACTCCATCGCTCAGCCGCAGTTACAGTGAAGGATTCTTGGTGTGGACAACAGCTTCTCCTGTCAGCCCAGCTCCCTCCCACCTCTCAGCAGGTGGAGTCCCTGCAGTCAGGGTCGCAGCTTCACCAAGCGCATCAGTGGCGCAGCTCAGTGCAAACAAACCCGAGTCTGAGGGTCCCAGCTTCTGTCCTGCACCTGCACGTCACATAGCCTGCAGGGTGTGTTCTCAGTGCTGGGCACAAGGGAACGTCTCTTGCTAAGGTTGCCCCGAATCACAGGGCCTCTCCCTACAGCGCCTGGGGAAAAACCTGCCCTTGGCCACAGGAGGAAGTCAGGTTTGCCAAGTTTCTCTTCTTAGGAGCTTCAGGGACCCAGCTGCCTCGCACTGGACCGTGGGAGATTCCCCAGGCAGCGCTCACGCCCTGGGCGGGAGATTCTTAGAAGAGAAGAGCAGAAATTCAGCTATGGTTTCTGGTCGCCATGGGGCTCAGCTCTGCCCAGCACGTTGCTAACGAGTCTCTGATCACCATGATGCCTGGGGACTCCGGTGGAGCAGGCAGTGGGTGAAGATGTAATGAACAGAGAGGTGCTGTCTGGCTGAAAGCCCATCAGGTGAGGTCTCAAGCCTGCGAATTTGATCCAAAGAGCAGTCCCGTGGGTGTCGCTGCATCACATGCGTGTGTGTGCGCGTGCAGGCTCTGGAAAGCGCCCACTCACCTAGTGCGTCTACCTTTACACCCCTGTGCTGACTCCCTGGCTCCCAGCCATTGCCCAGAGCCGTGGCAGGTCAGAGACTGAGTACTCTGCCTGCACATGGTGTATAAAAGGAAGCCTGAAAGCAGCAGAAGAGCTGGGCTGGTAGAGAAGCGGACGAGGAGGGCTGCATGGGAGGAGTGGGGATTCCAGAGCAGGCCACAATCCCGAGGCGTTACACGGCAAACACCTCAGAAGCTGATGCAACCTAAGTGCAGACCTTCCTCTTTGCTGTCTGTCAGTGACTGTCACTGCAGGACAGAATTCCCCGCTAGCCGTGGGCGCGGACAGGGCCTCTCTCTGCTGGAAACCCCTCTCCGAAGCCTCTGTGCCTCTGGTTGCAAGGTGCAGGGGAGAGGAGAAGTGGAGCCATGGGTGTGCTGTGGCCACAGTCTCTGTGGCTGTGCTGGACCGGGCTCACAGCCAGGGAGGGGGATTTCCTAGAGCGATGACTTTCAAAGGGATTTTTGCTCCTAATTCTCCTAGGCACTGTGGAAAATCCCACCCATAACAGTGGGATGAATCTGATTTCTGCCCTTCTGCTCTGGGGGTGGGGGTTGTCCAGCTGGAGGGGACCCCACAAAAATTCTAGGGTCAGATCCTAGGAGCAGCCAAATCTTCACAAACCCTGTCTGAATCGTATCCATAGGGGTTGGGATTAAAGGCCTTACGTGTGGACCTGCTGCCCATGGCACCCAGGGGACGGTGCGATGATCCGGAGCGGGGGGTGGTGGTGAGATGCAGAAGCCCAATGCAGACGCCCCTGGCCGACTTTTTCCTGAGCGCCCAGACACTGCATCAGTGCTGTGGGCTCAGGCACAGGCTGCCACAGGCCAGCTCCTCCAGACACCCGCTGGGGTAAGAGAGGAGACTCGGGACCATTCAGGGGACGTGGCTGAGAGGCCCAGCTGTCCCTGTGGTATGCGGAAGAGTGGCACCATGTGGCTCCACCGGCCGAGTTTACAACAGATGTTGGGGGAGACTCTGGGGCAGCAAGGTTTTTTAGCCCGGCTGCCCCGAGCAAGTGCTGCTGGTCGCCCTGTGGGAGTGTCTGACCCCGGCTGTCATTAATGCCTCAGACTGGTGTGGCCTAGGGCAGAGCTGGCTTAACCGCTCACGCTGTAACAGCTGTTAGTCACGTCCTTCCACTGCAGGGGTGTGGGCCAGGCTCCCAGGCAGGGAGCAGATCAGTGATAAGCGGGAAGGAGGTTTAGCCGCCTCATCGCTTTTCAGCATTTTACAGCCATTACTTAACCCCTGGCGTACCTCGTGGGGTCAGGCCGTGTTGTCTCCAATCCAGGTGGAGAAACTGAGGCACAAATGAATGCGGTATGTGTAGTACAGCAGCACCTGTCGGGTGATCAGACAGCAAGTGTGAAAAATCGGGGCACAGGCTGGGAGGGAACAAGTTCCTATGTAAGACAAAGCCCCTAATATTCAGACAGCCCCTATGAAATCAGAACATCTGGCCACCCTACTCAGGGCCCATTGAGTTGGGTGCTCCTTAGACACAGAACAGGAGACAATCCACACCCTGAAGGGTTTGCAATCCTAATAGATAAGGCAGGCAGAGAGCTGAAAGAGGAAACTGAGGCACGGAGAGGTGAAGTGAATAGCCCAAGGTGACAGCAAGTAGGGGCAGTGATCGGACTAGATCCAGGTCTCTTGACACCTGGCTACACAGGATTAAATTCAGAAGCGCTACATAAATGGGGACGGTTTGCCTCCCTTTGATCTGGTTACACCCACTTGGCTGAGGAGTTTAAGATGGTGTAATTGACACCGTTGGAAGAAGAGGTACGGGCCCTAGAGCGTTCCTTCAGCCCACATGCTGCTTCATACCCTTATAGACTCATCACCCATGTCTCAGCCTCCATCTGTCAACTGTCCCAGGGCAACTGGCTGGGGCTATGGAGGCTGTGAATTCTGCTCCCTACCCAGATGCACTGCTGTAAATCGCGGGGGGGGGGGGAGAGGGAGGGGCTTCTGAGCTCACACGGCTCCCCTGTGAACCTGGATCCAGGGTCAGGGACTTGACACCTATATATGCTTCGCTTCCCCGGATACCTCTGCAAACCGATGACATCCTGTGGCCAATGTCCCAGAATGACCAGCTGGTGAGAGTGTTTTACAGGGCCCCTTCTGCCCAGCCCTCAGCGAATATGGATTTGTGACACCCCACCCTCCCCACACCCCAGCTAGGGCGCAATAGCTCAAGCAGTGGTAACACTAGCATTTAATGCTGGGAAGATGGGTACTGTAGTTTTAAGAATGCAGAAGTGAAGAAACAGATTAACAGAACCAGATGGGTACCCAGAAGTCAACTACTACGGGAGAAACCCAAGGAAAAAAAACAACAGAACGCCATTAGTCACCACCTACGACCCCCAAGTCAGACCTCTTGACCACATCAAAGATCTACAGCCAATCTTCAAGATGATCCCTCACTCTCTCAAGCCTTGGGAGACAAACCTCTCCTTGCTTACAGACAGCCCCCCAACCTTAAACGGATACTCACCAGCAACTACAGATCAAACAACAGAAACATTAAAGCAGGAACATATCTCTGCAACAGACCAACTTTGCCCTCATATATACACTAAAGACACCATCACAGGACCAAATCAAGCCACCTACTCCATCAAGGGCTCATTCACCTGCTCATCCACCAATGTGATTTATGCCATCATGTGCCGGAAATGCCCCTCCGCCTTATATTTTGGACAAACAGGACAGTCTCTGCGCAAAAGAATAAATGCACACAAATCTGACATCAGAAATCGCAACTCTAAAAAACCAATAGGGGAACACTTCAATCTCTCTGCTCACTCCATTGACAACTCGTTAATAGCTGTGCTGAAACAGATGAATAACAGATCACAGCTTCAAAGAGAAACTGCAGAACTCAAATTTATATGCAAATTCTACTCAGTTGCCTTGGGGTTAAACAAGGACTACGGATTTTTCTCTCATTACAACAGGTGATTTGACCTCACCTTCCTCTATGTGCTGTTCCCCAGTGTTTGAATCCTAACATCTATTTTGATTTGCTGTTACAGCCTGACCTGATCCTACGTCATACATTCCCCTGCATTTAATTTCCTCCCATTCTGTAAGTTTCCTATCTTCAATGTGTCTGACGAAGTGGGATTTTCTTCCACGAAAGCTCATGCGATAAATAAATCTGTTAGTCTTTAAAAGTGCCACAGGACTCTGTTTGTTTTCCTGAAATAGAATAACATGGCTAACCCTTTGGAACTTGATTCCCTAGATCAGAGTGAGTGTGCAGGTGGGGCAGGTGCTGGGAGCTGGAGACCGCACCATCTCAGGGGCCTGTCTCCAGCACTCTCTGTCTACACTAGAAAAACTTAAGTCCATTTTGTTAAGTCGACTTAACAGTGGACATATGCGCCCACACTGGCATTAAGTCGACTTAATAAAGTCAACGTAAGGGTTACTCCCCGTCCACACCGTCCTTAAGGCTTAAGTCGACCTAATGGGCCGTTGTTATTAGATTGACTTAAGCTTTCATTAATGAAAGTCTAGTGTGGACGGGGAGTAATTTAGGTTGACTTAAGGCTACTTAAGTCGACCTAAATTGCTAGTGTAGACATACCCTGTGATTTCACTGGTCCAGGAAGGGGCCACCGGGGTGAACCAAGCCAGGGAGAATCAAGCCAGGGCTTTTTCATTTCAGGGCAAAGATTGTGTGTTGCCCTCCCAGAGCAGCCTGTGCCTCACTCCATCAGGGCTGTGCAGCAAAAAAGCTTCCTGTGCATTAGCTCCCCCCTCCTTTTCCAAACCCAAACAGTTGTATTTGAACCACGAGGCAGCTGCCCCAGCCAGGAAGAGCTGAGTCCTGGGAAACTCACAAGCTGACTTTCCCTGTCCCTCTGCTTCTAGCAGCCTTCTCACCCACCTCCCCTTCCCCCACTGTCCACGTTTCTCCCGTCTTCGTGTTTGTCTTGCTTTTGATTCATCAGTGCAATTGGCTGCTGGGCTTTCATCAGCTCTTTCCCTGAAGGGAGCAACAGGTAGAGGCAGAGCCTTTCGCAATCCGCATTTCCTAGTGGGAAGCCGGAGGGAAGATTCTTGGCTCTGCAAACGTCTTTGCTGGACAGGGCTTGGCTTTCGTTCAGGGTCAGGAGCTCACAGGGGTACAAGGTGGGGTGTCCGAAACCTGCAGCATGGAGAGAGCCTGGGACAACCCCAAATCTAATTGCAGGAAACTGAGCTGCTGCCTGGATCCCCCAGGCAAGGAAGGGGGGTGGGACAAACTGACAGGGATTTGATGGGGTGGAGGAAGCACCGACCCCCTGATCTTCAAAGATATCCTGGCTCCTGACATCCACTGGGCCTGAGCGGATTGCAGGGCCCCCAGGGTTAACCTCTTCTGCCCCCTCTCCTCCAAAGCTTAGCTTCTCTTACTAGCCCAGGCCTTCTGTCAGTTTCGGAGGATAGCTGCAGAAACCAGGGGGGGTGCATCCTGAATTCCTGCCCAGACTGCACAGCCAAAGGGTGGATATTAATCACACAGGCCTCATGGCACAGGTAGCCGGGGTGGGGTCACTGGGGTGTGTGATGACTGGAGCATGGATGTTGGGTGATTAAAACCCAGGTCCGGCCAGAGGGCATCAGCTGTTTTAAATTTGAAAGGGACGGGGATGAGAGGAGCAGGGAAGTGACAGGGACCATTAACAAGTGCATCAATGCACTGCTGTGCGCTGGGGCTACTGGCTTCCCCAGCCATGGGAGACCACACCAAAGATGCCACTCCCAGCAACACCAGCGTGAAGCCCTGACGCAGCTCTGGATCGGCGTTGGGCATGCTCAGCTATTAATGTGGCATTGGGGTACAGCCTGCCCGAAGAACGGAGGGTAATTACCCAGGACTTGCAGGTACCTGTTCCCTGTTAGAGTGTGCGCCGTGTGTTAGATGGCACACTGTTGTGACCCCTTCCTGCACAGGGGGCAGGATTGTGGGGAAGGGAGTAATTCAGCCCCTCCATCGGTTTTGGGAAATGGGGCGGTGGGGGTGAGCGGAAATATCAGTAGAAATATCTTCATGAAATGAAATTCTCAGCCAAAGCAATCTGGAAATGCTTCCACTACCCGGACATTACAGATCCCAAGGCATTTTCCTAAGATAAAAGGTGTCCCCAGGATCTCGGCTCAGAATTACCCCTCTCTGCTGGCGGAGCCAGGCACCATATGGAACAGCTAAGGAGGAGAACCAAAGACTCATGGATTTTAGAGGCCTCTTACAGCAAACAGCTTGCAGGGACAGGCTTTAACGAGCTCTGAAGTCCAAGACAAAATGATCCTTAAAGAGAAGGAGGCCAAATATTTAGGGCCAGATTGCCAAAAGGGCTCAACACCACCCAGAACAATTAAGAATTCTTCTGTTTGTCCCCTGTCCCACTCCCCGCCCACACACTGAGAACAGCTGGGTGCTGGCCTTTGCACCTAGTGAAGCTGGGCTCAGGTTTCTGTGCTATCTGTTGCAAACAACAGAATTTCCTAGTTTATTTGACATTCCTTTAGTGGCCTCCCAGCTGTGGGCTGGCCATTCTCCACCAGACAGGCAGAAACGGATCACCAGTTAGGGCCTGTACTCATGAATAGGGATCTAGGTGTTTCGAGGCCTTTTACCCCAGTGAAAATGAAAGCCACTGCAGAGCTTCCATGGGTGCTGGTCCAAGGGCAGTAAGGCACCTCAGGCCTGCTGTGTTGACGGCACAATGTTTTCACCCTCTCGGTGCTGGAGTTAACATTGGTCATTAGTGCAAGGGGGTCCCTGGTGTTGAATCCTTACTGCATGGCTGGAGCTTCCAGCGCAGTCAGCTGCGAGGAAACACCCTGCCATTGCACAGGCTTTCGCTCCTTCAGGCTTGCATTACATCAGCAGGAAGCAATGCGGCACAGCATGCGCTTTCTTTTTCAGAGCGGATAATGAATTCATGACGTCTTGCCTCCAAGGATCTCTGAGCCCTGAGCCAGCATTTTGTTAATTAAGTCCACGGAGCTGAAAGATCAATATCCCTGCACTATCGAGCAGGAAACCGAGGCAACAAGAGCTGAAGAGTTACCCAAGGTCATGGACAGAAAGAGAATCTAAGAGTCCTGACTGTGTGTCATATGCCCTATATTGTTAATGGAGATTCTCCTTTAGCACAAGGAATCAGAGACTGAGCTTTTGAATAAGGAGGGTGTTTTTGCTGTTGCCTTGAAATTCAGGCAATTAGCACTAGTCGGGAACTT
>ML685913.1:2602645-2666514 GCA_007922175.1 Pelusios castaneus | reverse complement strand
GGTGGCTTGGTGGGAACGGAGCTGCAGGCTGGGCGTTATTGTAGGGTTGCTTGGTGGAAGAACCGTTGTATTGCTAGAGGCCTATTCTCCCCAGTCTGGTTTCTCACTGCATCCCTTGTTCTGTTTTTGTGGGGCTGCTCATGAGAGCTGGGCAGTCGCATCCCTGACAATGAAACTTGTTACATCAGAGATGCATTTAGCTCCTTTTTAAAGGGAAAAGTGAAACCTGTGGTTCTGTAAGTAACCAACCTGCACTGGCTTCTCTGAACTGAAACCAGTTTCCAATGACAGCAGCCCCCAGTAGCTGCCCCTGAGTGTGGGTGGGGAGAGCCCCGTCCAGCAGGACTCTCTAGCTGTTAGCCCAGCAACTGGCCCCGTGGCTGCTGGCAGAGGGGAACGGGAAGGTTGCTCTGATCTGCCCCGGTGTCTCCTGAATGTGCCAGCCCCTGGTTCTCTGCCTTGCACAGCAGCGCCTGGGCCGGGAGCCAGCTAGCATCTTGCCAGAGTCCTAAGACTGTGTGGGCAAAGAAAATACCCTGGTACTGAGAAAATGGGGCAAGGGACCCTGGGGGTGGCAGAGAGGGCAGCTCTGAGTGGCACCAGCATGGTTCCTGAGCTGTCTTTATGTAAAACAAGCTCCTCAGATTAACAGGCAGGTGTGGCTTGGGTGTGATTCACCTGGGCCTTGCTGGGGGGTGCTGAGTTTGCCGACTGGGGAACGGGTACAAGAGGCCTTGCATGCCACTGTGGTAGCTGGGCAGGAATTTCCCCACCTCTCATGGACAGACCTGTGCTGTGTGTGTTAAGTTCCCTTCTGGGAGCTGGGGCTCTGCCAGGTGCTTTGTGATTGTAGGGTTTTTCATGGTGGGGGGAGGGAGCTGAGGCTAATTGTCGGATGGCTCACAAGGGCCATTGTTGTGCTCCAGAGTTTGTTGCTGGACTAAGGTTGTTTTGCGGTGGTTGGGTCTCTGCTGGGCCCTAGGGCTGTTTGTGTGGGGTTACCCCGGGGGGCTGGGCCCCTATTGTTAGTGAAGCCAATAAAAAACCAGCATTAAAACTTGGGACTGGGGGGGATGAAACCACTGTCGGTAAGGAATGATTGAACAAACGGCCAAGAAGCCAGCAGAAGGGAAAAGCTGTGGAGCTGCTAATCCTGGCAGCACCTCCTTCTGGCTCAGAGCCCCGGCGGAGCAGGGTCTCAGCATCCTGGGGGGCCTTCCTTGTTCCATCGCTGGGCTGGAGCTGGACGTGCAACCAGGTTTGAGAATACAATGTGTCAGAGCAGCAGCCCGTGCACCTAAATGCTTTCCAGCTCTGCTGGGGTGTGCACGCCTGCGTCCACGCTACATCGAGACCTCAGGGGAGAGGTTTTGGGAGCAAAAGTTCAGACCCCTTCTGGGCCTCCTGAATTTCTCAGAAAGCTGAATTCCGCTCTAACTACTGCTTGTGTAAAACCGTAAAAGAAAACATGTTTTGCTGAGGTGCAGCAGGCGGGGGGGGGGGGGGGGCGGCAGCGTCAATAGCACAGGGAGCCATGCTCCTAGCCGCTATCAGCGACGTTTGCTTTGGATGGGAACAGGCCCTGCTCCTTTATCACAATGAATGGATCCATTGCCTTTCTCACCCCACAGCTCTGTGTAAACTCTTTTGAACTGGCTTCCTGGCTGCCCTGGGAGAAAACAAAATGGCCCGGATGTCACAGCATGTCCTGTTGCTGCACACACTGGTGACACAGAATTTCACCAGACTTCCCAGCCTCCTGGTTCAGAAATAAATGGATCCCCATGTGCAAAGTGAATCTCCTTGAGTGGTACCAAAGGGGAGCCGTGTTAGTCTAGTTCAGCAAAACAGAGTCCTGTGGCCCTTTTAAGACTAACAAATTTATTTATTGCATGAGCTTTCATGGGAGAAAATCCCACTTCGTCAGACACTTGAAAATGGAAAGAAAACAGTATAGGAAGGAGGGATAAATGCAGTGCATAAATGCATAATAAAACAAAAAAGTGATAAATGCATTTATCCCTCCTTCCTATACTGGTTTCTTTCCATTTTCAAGCACCTGACAAAGGGGGATTTTCTCCCACAAAAGCTCATGCAATAAATAAATGTTTTTAAAAGTGCCACAAGATTCCTTGTTTGTTTTGTTTTTTGTTTTTTTCCATGAGGTACAGGTGAGATCATCCTGATGCTACCCCGTAGAGGCAGTGCTGTGGATATGAACTAGCCAATTCATTGCATTGTTATCCCCACTGACAGGTGGGGAAACTGAGGCACAGAGCTTAAGTGTTTTGCTTAGGTTTTGCGGTAAGTCAGTAACTAACCAGAGAAAAGAATCCACAAGCCCTGACTCCCAGGCCTCGTCTGCTTTAACCACTACACCCACTGTCCTTCCAGAGCTGGGAATAAACCCAGGGAATCAGACCCCAGTCCAGCTTTACACCCTTCCAGAGCTGAGGACAGAGTGCAGGAGTCCTGACTCCCCAACCTTGGGACCACACTCCCCTCCTCGGATGGTGAGCTCTCCCTGTGGGTGCAGTACCAATGGGTAAACACCTGTGTTCAAACAGAGCCCTGTCTCGTGCTGTGCTGTTACATAATGGCTGGCAGCTCCCTTGGCACCGATAATGCGCTCCGCCCTCCCAGCCGAGCGTCTTATTTATTTTGGCTGTGCTGCCTGGATCAGCAGGTTGTGTGAAGCCAGAGCCCATGGGCCAGGTTCTGCTCTGTTAAACTAGTGTAAATCTGTGTGTGTGTGTGTGTGTGTGTGAGAGAGAGAGAGAGATCGGTCTCCTTCCTAAGGTGCTTTGGGCCCTTCAGGCAGTGGTGCTGGTATTGCAGACATAGCTGGATTAAGATGACCCAAAATCTGGCATGAGGGCCCCAGTGGGCTCAGAGACTCTTCTTCGTGCTGAGCGAGCAGCCCAAGCCTGGAGCCATACCAGCGGGCTGGGATACCCTGTGAATCAGTCCTACTTTCTGGAGGAGGTGGCAGAGCTCATGGAGGCTGTGGCATATTGGAGGAGGCGTGGATGGAAAGCAAGACTGAATGGTGTCTCTGGGAACTGGCAGGTGGAAGAGGGGTAGTGAGCCTGCAGAGGGAGCAGGGAAGGGGTCGAGACATGGAGCTGCCATCAAGCGAGAGATGTCGGATCTGTGTCTTTGCTGGGGGTAGAGGACAGTCGCTGATTGTGACGATGCCTGTGAGACTGAATTGGAATTACAGATTTCCAGCTTCAGTGAGCGTGTAGGGTGGGAACTAAGAGGGGGTTTCCCTGACCCTGTTTGCCGGCCAGGGGCTCTCCAGAGAAGTGAGGTCACGCGGCTATGTCTACACTGGCAAGTTAATTCGAATTAAGGAGGCTTAATTCGAACTAACTAAAGCCCTGGCTACACTAGGCTTTCATTAGTTCGAATTAAGGGCTAACTAACTAATTCGAACTACTTTTAGTAAGTGTAGACATATGAGTCTGGAAGGAGCCGGTTTAGAACAAGATGGGGTGAGTTGTGCCTCTCTGCCTGAGGGAGCAGCCTGCTTTGTCGCTCTCTGGTTTTAGTGTGTTTGTGGCTCTGAATTCAGAGAATAAAGGGCATGCTACACTGCAGCCTTCCAGCAGGACTGTTTGTCTCGGTCTAACTTCTCAGCGTGTCTGCCTGGAAAGCAGCGCTCATTAAAGAACGGGGCTAGATCATCCCTCGCTGGTGACTGATCCTCTATGACTCTGCCCCGGTGCAGTTGTAACGGTGTAGAATTGTGCTCTCTGCTCCCATATCCAGGGCCTTGCAACATTTTCAACTTTGCCCTTAATAAATCAGTCCATCTCTTCATGCCTGCACCAGACCAGAGCTGCTAGGGACCGGCAGTGACTCAGGCCTGGTCTAGGTGGATATAAGGCAGCTAATGTGGATCTAACTATAGCCTCATTCCTGCCAATGTAAGTGCTCTGGGACCCTGACATCATAACTCCACCTTCGTGGCAGACACGGGGCTTGTGTCGTGTGGTTACGTCAGTGCCGGGTCTGTGTAAGCACGCTGTGTTCCTTACATCACCTTAGCTGCCTTGTCAGTTTCACATCAACTCCAGCTGTGGGTCTCCACTTCATTTCGCGCTGGGAGCCCTGCTTCCCCCCCAGGCTCTTGGTTTAAAGCTGGGAGCACCACAAGCGACTCGATTCCAGATGCAGATTTTCCCCGCCCCAACTAGAGGTGAGAGGCCCAGGGTGACTCCCCCCTGCTCCTCCCGATCAGAGGCAGGAAGACGAGAAGCCTGGGGGCAGCTGGGATCTTTGCAGGGACTGCAGGGAGCTGACAGTCTTGGCTCTCAGCCCCCCACGCTGCCCCTCCTCAGTTGGTGGAAGCACCTCTGGTGAGGACGCTCCACATTGAGAGAAGGAGGGCAGTGTGGACATCCGCCTGGGCTGCCCGTGCAGTAATCGCTGCAGGACTGTAAGACAGCAGACCTAGATGTCCGTTTAAGACTGTAGGGTAGACATGCCCTCACTTTCCCTACAGTCCTGAGCTCTCCCAGCTCCAACAGCAGCTGGCGTCCTGGCTGGCAGGGCAGGGGGCGTGGTTTCCTGTTTTGTCCTCTGCAATTGTCAGGTTGAGGACCAGGTCTGTTCAGCATCGGTTTGTGGGGTCCAACCCTGCCGTTGTGTCCATAACAGCAGGGTGCTGCAGAACGGAGTGAACCCCTTGTTCCATGAAGTGCCCTTCAGCCATCCCGTGCTGGGGCAGCCGAGTTAAATACGACAGACTCGCTGAAGATTGCAGAAGGGCGTGGGAGATGCCTTCAGCACAGTTAGGAAAGTTGGGGGTCCGATGGCCCAGAGCGCTGGCTTCACACCAGTGCCAAATATCAAGTAAGCAATTCAATGGCTTCGGGATGTAGGGCAGGCAGGAATCCCTTCCACGATCACTAATCCAGGCCAGGACTTCGGGGGTCATTGGGTAGAGACACTAGAGGGTGCTGGTAGCTCCAAAGCTGGAGAGGACCAGAATCTATCTACAGCCAGCAGCCTCAACACAGACTCCCCTTTAGATCCAGTCCTGCCTCTTCTCTGCCATCCTTTGTCTGGTCTGCTTGGAATGTAAATGCCTTGGGGCAGAGACTCTCTCTGTGTGTCTGTACAGTGCCTAGCGCAGCGGGGAGGCACTTAGCTTGTGGGGCACTGGATTAGGACTTGGGGAAACCTGGCTTCTGTCCCTTGCTCAGTCACTAGCCTGCTGGGTTCTCGTGAGCCCAGATCAATGGGAGATAGGTGTCTAAATACCTTTAGGGATCGGGAACATTTCCCCACTTTATAGATGGAGACAAAGTGCTTTACAAGAGAGGGCAGTGTCAAGACAGAAGAGCTGAGGAGTTGTACGATTGCCTGCGCGGCCTGTTGATCTAGCCCCTTTCCCTGGCGCACAATGTAGGTTATTCGAAAACATGAAATGCACGAAGGGGGCGCGGTGTTTTCCTTTCCTGGATTTCACGGCATGTTCCAGCGGGTGGAGGGAGCTGGGCTGTTTTGCTGAGACTGAGAAGGGGGCGGGTGTGGGGTGACGGGTGTTTCTGAGCACAGGACGTTACTGTCCCTTCCCCACCCCTTAGCAGCGTCAGCAAGTGATGGCTTACTGCCTGCCAGCGATTGCAGCCCTGGAGTAAACAGAACAGGCGGCTGGAGAAAGCAGGAACAGTGGGAGGCAAGGGAAACCCAAGAGCCACTCACTGGCCTGTTCGCCGTGCCAAGAACCAGTTGTCGTGTGGCACGAGTTCCCAGCCTGATGGGTCACTGGCGGCCAGGGAGGGGGGCGGATTCACCATTGATTCTTTCATCATGTGCCTGCTCCTGGGAGCGGACACATTCTTGGATGCCTTCCTCTGGCCCAGAGCAGGCTGGGAGAATGGGCAAGGAGCAGGTGAATATGGGGTTCACACCAGGACAAATATTTTTCTCTTGGCTCCCTCTTTATGGCACAGCTGCAGCCCGGCCCTTGCGCCGGGTAGTTTTCAGCCAGGCTGTTGTCCCCCTCCCAGGTGGTACAGGATCTCCAGGCCCAGCGTACAAGGCTCCCCTGCACTGCAGGCAGCCCCTGATTGCCCCAGCTGCTATGTTAGCCGTCTCCTTAGGGATGTGTAGGGGGCAGCCTGCTGGTGCTGAGGGTCTCAGGTTCAGTCTCTGTCTTTGTAGCTAGGGCCCTGTGGGTACTGGTGCCCTGGAAATAGTGGGGCTCCGGAACAGTGCAGGTGTGGTTCTGTGTGGCCACGGAGCAGCACAGATGGTGCTGGGTCAGTCTAAGCGGGCTGGGGATGCAGGCGGCTGTCCAGCTGTGGTGGATGCCCAGCACAGGGCTACTCCAGCAGTGGGGGTGGGCCAGCACAGCAGTGCTCCGGGGGCTGGGGGCACTTGGGCTGGCCTGGGGCAGGGGTAGACTGGCCAGCTGGGGACAAGGTGGGCTGGCGTTGTGGCACAGTGAAGGCTGGGAGCAGTCGGGCTGATGGCCGGTCTCCCTCCCTCCCCCCCTCCCCCCCCGGGTTCAGAGCACCAGCATGGGGGTGAGGTGAACTGGTGGTGCTCCGGCTTGAGGTGCTCCAGGGCCGGATTCATTTTTGCAGGCCCCTGGGCTGCAGCCCTGCATTAATCCAGCCCTGGTGCTGAGCACTGCCCAGTAGAGCTTTGCCTCTCGCCTTAGCTGACACTGACTTTGGGCCACTCATCAGCCCTCAACAGGAGCATTTACCAGGTTATCCAAAGGGGAACCCGCCCCCTGCTGCCCCAATAGGAGGCTGAACTCCCATCAGGAGGTGACATACCCCAGTCAACACCCACCTGCCTTCTGCACTGTGTCTTGCAGCTGGCATTCACCCGGATTATGAAGATGTTAGCACAGTGAGGATTGAGTTGCTTTTAAACGAAGGATCGGGGGTTGGCCCCATCTTGCCCTGAGGCTCAGGACCCGGAGTGGGGCTCCAAGGGGTTGCAGTGAGACTCATAATGAATATTAATTAATGAGTAAGGCTCAGCCCCACCAGCTGAAGATCGCCAATGGGTTTAGCCTCACATTTTCAGTAGTGTTTGTACTACAGTGGCCCCAGAAGGCCAGCTGAGAACTGGGCCCAGGCACTGCACCAACTTGCAGTCTCTGCCCCAGACAGCTTCCAATCTCAACAGACCAGACACCCCCAGGGTGGAAGGAAGAGCTGTGACGAATGTGCAGGGGGAACAGTGGGGACAAAAACTGTGTTAATGTGGCTGGGAGAGGATGAGCTGAATGGAGAGCCAAGGGAAGGGACAGGGGAGATGGGATGAAGGGAGGTGGGAACATGTGGAGTGAGGCTGAAGGGAAGAGACTGAAGAAGAGGGTAAGAGATGTGGGGGGACAAAAGGGGCAGGATGGAGTCATGGAGCAGGGTGGGCAGGGGCGGGGTGGTCTGGTCTGTTATGTAGGGTGAGGGAGGGGGTGTTTCCAAGGGTTTTCTGTGGCTGATTCCCAGGTTGGGCTGTGAGAAAGGACAGGAGTAACCTGAAGAGAAGCCAGAAGGTTCCACTGGGTCTGTGCAATTGTGAGCAGAATTCGGGCCTGGCCTGTTCCACACCCACAGCTGCGGCATGCCTGCGGGTGACGCTCTCCATCGCTGGGGGGTTTCAGCCTCTTCTTGCTCAGTGTCACATCAGGTCAACTCCACTGACTTCCCCAGAGTTACTCCAGATTTACACTGGGCCAGAATGGGATCTGACTGCTTCAAACATGAGGCAGGGGGGTGGCTTCTGACTTCCTAGGCGCTGGTGTAAATAAGGAGTTACTACTCAGAGCAGGAGGGTCACTCCTAACTGCTCTCCACACCAGGCACCTTTCTCCTGCCCAGACAGTAAATCCAACCTGCTTAGGTGGGAGGCACGTGCTCTTGATAAGCACCTCATTTTCCACTTTCCCACCAGCTTTACTAAAAGCTCCTCTAGTCACAGTTTTCAAAGGCTGAGGTGTTTGGATCAGGGTCTGCAGATGGCTCCCACCTTTGAATCAAAAGGGAGCTAACAAAGGATTCATAAATCCATTGACTTTTAAGGCCAGAGGGAACCATTGTGATCGAGTCTGATTTCCTGCATCACCCGGGCCAGAGAGTGAACCGAGGCGTCACCTGGAGAAACAATCAAGGTCACTTCCAGCCTGATTCGTCTACGATTGTGGCTCTTTCCTCCAATGTAAATGACATTATGAGCCCAATAGTTGTTGGTGAGTTTAGTGGATCTTTCAGAAAGACAGCAAGAGATTGATATTTTTATTTTTTTTACAGCCACCCATGGAGACAGATGTGTTTCTACTAAAAGATCCAAGATGCCTAAGTCCCATAGAAATCAATAGTTAGGCACCTAACATTTTCAAAACTCGGAGGTGCCTATATTTAGAAATCTAAATTCCTTTACATAATTGGCCCCTATACGCAGCTAAGAGGCTGCAAGATGAGACATTTGCGTTTGATGTATCCAGCCACTGAAGCCTAAATGTTCAAATGTCACGGATTTTTGGGGGAGAGGGGGCTTCATTGAGCCTGGAGCCCCACTCCAGGGGAACCTGATTGTCCAAGATCAAGTGGGGGCTGTGGGGCATGTCAAGAAAGCTAGACTCTAATGTGGTTTGGGTTGGTCAGCCAAAAAATGGGGAAAGCCCAAAATGGTGGGAGACATGGGCACTGCGTGTTCCAAGGCGGTCTGTTTAGCGTATAATATAGACAATAACAATACTTAGTGTTTATCTAGTTCTTTCCATCAGTCGATCTCACTTTACAATGGAGGTCAGTTTCCTTATCCCTATTTTACAGATGGGAAAACTGAGGCCCAGAGGTGCCATGTCTTGCCCACAGGCACTCATCAGGCCCCCAGTAGTATGCGCATCTCCCCACAGCTGCTTTCTGCAGGGGACGGCTGAGGGATGCACCTCCTGCCTCAGAACTCACCAGCTGGCAGTTACGGAGGGTTGTGATCCAATGTGCATCCCTTGGAAATCAGTATGTATTTTGCCACTGATTTCAAAGGGAGCTGTGCTGCGACCACATCTCAGACCATGCGTGGTGCCCAGTGTGGCTGATACTTCTTTGCTGTATCTTTTTTCCATTCACCTCTCTCCTCCCTCTCTGGCTGACATCTCTAGTTGTGTTCATGTTTCTTCCTCTAACGATCACTGACTGATCACACCCTTACTTTCCCCTCCTGTGTGGTGCAGATAGAGCTGAGGTCTGGTGGTCAGGATTGCAGCCCCCATTCAGTGACCTTGCAGGAAGTAATCAATCCTCTCCAGGCCTCGATTTCTCTGCCTCGGAAAACAATAAACCCGCTAATGTTTTCCACTCCCAGAGAGCTGTATGACCCTGGGTTAAACCCTGCCAACGCCCCTGGGAAACTGATGAGGATTGTGGCCATTGTACAGACTGGGGATTGAGGCACAGAGATCAAGATGGGGACCCACAACTCCTGCCGAACCCCGAACATGCCTAAACGTGCTGCCTGGGTTCCTGGCTCCCGCCAGGCATCTCTTGCCTGCCTCAGCCTCTGAGCAAATTCACAGACTGGGGAGGAAGATAGCCTTTGGCCAGCTAGATCAACTGTAGGGCCTGATCCGATAGATATGCTGGGGTGCAAGCTGGTGGGCGGTCTCTCGTTTCAAAGCTGGGTGGAGGGAGGGGTGCTGACCTTCCTGTTCTTAGCCCAGGGGTTAGAACACTCACCTGGGGTGATTTCCCAAGTGTTGGGGGGCAGAAGATGGGGCTAACCACTGATCCAGGCCTCTGCTCAAGCTGCCACTGTGGATAAATGAGTGATCGGAGCAGGACACTTGGGCCCAGGATCTCCCACCTGGAGGCAGGTGCCCAAACCACAGGGCTACATAGAGATTTGTTCTCACTCTCCTTTCCTCCCCCGGCCTGCCCCCTCACTCTTCCCCTGCGACTATTGCATAAATAGTGATGGGCCAAAAACAGCTGGGGAGGTGAGTGGCTCTAACCCAGTCACTAGGGCGGCCAGCTGACAGATCTTGGCTCAGCCCCACTGTTCCAACCTCCCTTTCGTTATTTACCCACCTTAGAACAGCTTCAACTGCAAAGACCGAGGGAGCCGGATGTCAGACGCTCCCATAGCCCCTGCTTAGAGCGCCCTCCAGTGCCAGGGTGACGCCGGTTCAAATCTCTCCTCCCTCTCTATCAGAGGGAAGGGAACAGAACCTGGCATTCCCTATTCCAGGGGGTTGCTCTAGCCATGGGGCAGTCAGGTACCTCCCCACCCCTCAGTCGTATGTGGAGTGAGTCAGGCACTTTGCACAAGAAACAATGAAGTTGCCAAGCCATTGGGCTCTGCGCGGCCGAGGTTCCCGTTCATTCGTGGCTCTCTAACAGCTCGGTGCCACCCTGCAGGCTGGCGCTATCCGTGAGAGAAGGGTGGGGCTCGTCTGGGCATCTCCCATTGCCTAACTTAGGCAGCTCCGAGCCTGGCATGCCAGCTTTGGTGGGGCATCGATTGCTCCTCGTTCATGCCACGGGGAGCCTAGGCATCTTGCTCAGGCTTTGTGGATCATGGTAGAGGTGTTTCTGGGATGTTTCTAGGTGCTGGGGTGCACAGCGGTGCAAAGCCTCGCTCCCAGAGCCAGCTCAACCATATAGGTGAATTGGGCAGCCGCCTAGGATGGCCGGCTTTAAGGGGTACCAAAATAATGGAAGTGACATTTTTTTCTCTGTTTATTTCTTGTAACATGGGGATGGGGGCCGCCACAGTCATAGTTTGCCTAGGGCGCCCAAAACTTTTGGGCCGGCCCTGCTCGCTCCCCTTGTGGATTTCACCCTACATGACTCTCTCCAGGCTGCAGTGTGGGAGCCAGGATTACTGCTTGTGAGACCATCAGCGGGAGGATAGATGTGAACCTTACGGAGTCTGTGAAGTACCATGTGACTGATCATTAGCGAGTCTCTCAGGAGAGATTCTGCTTGACTCCCTTTTCCTGCCTGACATCCAGGCACAGTGTTGCTGAGACCCACTCCCCAGCTCACGTGTGTCCTGTCCATCTCCTATGGTGTCTCCCAGGGCAGGGCAGCAGAGGAGGAGGGGGGTAGCAGCGTAAAGGAGCACATGCCCTGGCAGTGGCGTTGGTCACCAGCCTGCAGTGGGACCCTGTGGTGGGGTTGCTCCCATTACAATGGCCCCCACGGTCTTTGCCTACACCAGCGGTTGGGTTTGTGCAGAGGCCAGACTGGACGCTCACATGATCCCTCTTGGCTTTACAATCTATGGCCAAAGTTTTCTGAAGTAACCAGGGCCCAGCTTGTCAAAGGTCACCAGCTCCCAAGTGGAGTGAGGCCCCAAAATACCTCGGTTAAGGTGGCCAGTTTGAGGCCTTAAGGGACCTATCTGACTTCCAGAGAGTGCTGAGCAAGTGGCCTCCTGGGGGCCTGTGCCCTTTGAGATGTGATGCTGATGTCTTCTTCAGGGTTGGGAAAGATACTCAGCATCCCAGTTAAATACCAGGTGGAACAGATTATGTGTAGGAGTGGAGACATTTGTTCCACCTAGTATTTAGCTGTGACCTGCTGATTACCTTTCCCAGATCTGAAAGCTTGGCTCTGTCCCTTCCACCCACAGAAGTTGGTCCACTCAAAAATATGACCTCACCTACCTTGTCTCTCTCACAGCCTGGGATCAACATGTCTACAGCAGCAACCCTTTATGAGGTCTCAAGTTGGACACTCAAAGATTATGACCCCTTTCCCCTGTGGAGCTGGAACAAATAGTGAGGGTTCTGAGAGCCATTGAACAAAATGTGTTGGCAACCTCTTTTAGGCAGGAAGTGCTGGTTCCAATCCCCTTGGTGGTCCCCCAAATCTCTAGGCAGCTGTGAAAATCTTGACCTATGAATCTCTGAAGAGAAACTCTGAAAATTTTTTGTTTGGGTCAATACTTCATTTTTCAACAGTTCTTTTTATGAAAAATTTCATTGGGGGATAAAGAATCGAATGAAATTAAAATGTTCCTCTTCTGAACTGGTGAGCTACCACCTTACCTGTATTTGACCAGCTCTATGGACCATCTGTAACTTGGCTCTTTCTTTCTTTCTTTCTTTCTTTCTTTCTTTCTTTCTTTCGAGGTCCCAGCTACCTGGCTGTGTTTTGTTCTATATTCAGGATGATTTACAGCTATCCAAAGATCCCAGTTTGACTACTCTAACATTGTTATTTATTTGTGTCATGGTAATGCCTAGGGTCTCCTCGCACTGGGTGCTGCACATACAGACTGAGCGATGGTCTTTGCCCTGAAGAGTTTACAGTCTAAGGAGGAAGGCAACGGGTGGGGGATGTTCCTCTTTTATAGGTAGGGAAACTGAGGCGTAGAGTGACTTGTCCATGCTCACAAAGGGAGTCTGGGGCACAACATGCTTTTGCGCTTCCCTATCCAGTGATCGCCTTCCCATGTGGCCTCTGTTGGCAGAGGATGAGGAAATTGTTACGTGTCAGATGGTGTCAGCTGGGCTTTCAGGCGATGGCGGAGAGGTCACAAAGACCTGATGCTTAACTGTTTTCGCAGCTTCCGCTTGCAGTAACCATCTAACCCTCGTGAATGAATAAGGTACATTGAGCCGCTATCCCAGTGCGGGGGAGCCCCAGGAGCTTGATGTGGTGTCTGTAAAGCCCCCATACCGTGCGGCTGTCTCCACCCTGGAAGCCAAGATGGCTCAGTTTCCCAGCCACGAGGGGTAGAATCTGTATCTTCCCTGTGCAGAAAGACAGGCCCTGCATTAACGGTGTGGGGACTATGACGGGGCAGCGAGGGCCAGCTGAGTGTGAATAGCATGTGTATTGCTAAGGGTGAGCAGCGGAGCTGGTCAGGGGCCTGGCGTGATGGTTGGACAAATGATTGTGCTGTTGATGGGAGCAAGTGGGCTGAGGCACCCCCGCCACCTTCCCAACACCCCTAGGCCCCCAGTGTCCTGCTGCAGCCTGCCCCAGGCTTTTATAATGGCTTAGTTCTGCGAGAAAACCCTGGGAGTCCTGGCTCTAGTCCCTCCCTTTTCACACAGTGTCCATCATCTCTTTTTCTTCTTTCCACTCCAGCAGAGATCAGAGAATAGATTCCAGCCGCCACTGAAATTGGTTTGTGATCTGGCTAATCTGTCCCTTTCAGAGTTCCCCCACCCCCGACCTTTTCACATCCAGGGGGCTCTCGGCACTTTATTTCGGCACAGAGAAAAGTCTCTTCTCCCCCTCCCCAGAAGACCTACCGCTCTAGGCAGGGCCTTATTTCTCAGCTGCCTGTTGCATCAATAGATTTGTAGCCCTGCCATGCAATGGGATCCACATAAAAGAGCCCCCTCGCCCCTGCCCCTCCCTGTAAACAAGAGCCTAGAGGAGAAATACAGGAATTTTGTTCTGGTCTGGATGCTTTTCCTGGAGTCTGGCTGCCTGCCAAGGTAGTGGTGAGCAGTGGAAAAAGGAGGGGAGGTGTCAGTGGTGGGACAGCCTCGCTCCATGGTCTCACTGCGCTCATCAACCCCCTCCCTTGTATGCGTGCACAAACCCCTGTACCTAAATAAATGCATGTGCACATGTGGTACAGACCAATGGCTCTGTGTGCACATAAATGCTGGCATAAACATGCACTAACACAGATATGCACAAATACCACACAGCCAGCCAAAGATTAATGCATTTTCATAGCATGTGCACACCTGCATGCTCAAATAAATATCCAGGCTCGCTGCTAAGGATGGGGCTGCGCTTGGAATCAAGCAGGAGATGATCTCGCTTGGCTGTCCAGACCTTGGATCTGGGTGTGTCCGTGTGGACCACCTTTCTGCCTGCTGCTTCCCTGCTTGTCCCTTCCCTCATGGGTTCCTGCTCTCGAGATGGAGGATGCTAGAAGGTGAGGGGGTTCTTGCTTTCCCTGCCAGCCCTCACTCGGGTTCAGTGAGCTGCTCAGGTCAGAGCGCTAGGGCACGTTCCAGGCCTGGCAACCCTGCGAGGCGGAGCTGGAGGATGAGACCTGTGAGGGCTCTGGAAGAAAACTCACCAGCAGCCTAGAAACAGCCAGGAGCCAATGGCAGGTAGCTGAGTGCCACCAGCGAAAGGCGGGAAGTGAAACTGTTGTGCACGCTTCCTCATTGTGGTTGGCCTCTGCTCCACTGTCACCACGGGGAAAGCACAGCTGGGGTGCATCAAACAGGTGCAGTGTCAGCCGTGTAAACTTCCCCACCGCTGCCACCAATGGGTCTGCTCCTGGGAGACCATCTCTAGGGGTCCCGGGAGAGTTAGTCTTTATGACTCATCCTCAGCCCTTCTGCTCAGGCGTTCCCTGGCTACCAGCTTACTGTGTTTCCAGAGGTGGCAAGCAGGTGTCTTCAGCCAGCGTTAGGGAATCAGCTGTGGGGCTGCCACAGAGAGACGAAAAACCAACCGAGAGGGACCTTGGTGTGCTGGACGTCGGCCGGTGCTGGCGTTAGTGTGTCCGGGAGCTGATCAGGACAGGGGCTTTAATGATTCTTCACACTGTGGCTTTAACGCTCATTTATTGGTGTGCATGGAGGGGAAAAAATCCCTTTTCAATCTCCTTTCTCTAGCCAAAAGAAGCACAAGCTTGGTCAACTCCTGCCTTCTTCTTTGCCTTGGCTGATCGCCTTTGATAGTCACTCTGTGCCCTGTTAAATGGGACTGGGGCCCAGCCAGAGGGAAGCCACTGTGGTGTTGTACCCTGCACGGGCAGTGAATGGAGGGCACGCCCAGTAAGGTGTAGAAAAGCTGGCACAGGTAGAGGGAAGTGGGGCTCTATGGGTGCGTCTACACTTACAAATTAAGTCAATTTAAGCCTGCTTAAGTCGACTTAATTTAATCTGCGTCCACACTACAATTTCCTTAAATTGACTTAAGGAAATTTAAAATCGACTTTATTAAACCTGGTTTAAAGTCGACTTTACTGGCTAAATCGACTTTATTAAGTCAACTTAGCCAGTGTAGACGTGACTTAGCCCTAAGTCAACTTTAAGTCGACTTAAAGGGCCCCAGGGATCCCCCACTGCCCTCCCTGCCAGGGTGGCTGGCACAGCAAGAGCCTGGCATGCCCACCCACTGGGCAGGACACAGCCCTGCCCACCCTGCTCCTATGCCCTGCCAGGGTCCCTGTCCTGCTCAGTCCCCATTGTACCAGGGTACAATGGGGCAAATGCTGAGCCCCTTGGCACTTTGGAAGGGGTGTCTCCCCTGCCACCATGGACCAGTCCCAGGTCAACCTAGCCCATAGAAGTTGACTTAGGTGTCCAGTGTGGACGCTCTAAGTTGATTTGGCAAGGTCCCCTTGAAGTCGACTTAATTTTATAGTGTAGACATGCTAAGTTGACTTATTTGGCAAAGTGTAGACATAGCCTATGTGCCCATCGCAACTCATGGATGCATCTGACTGAGGGTCATTTCCTCGTGCCACTCTTATGGTGTGTGTTTTGGGAACTCCCAGAGAGCCCAGCCAGGATCAAGGCTCTGTTGGGCTGTGTGCTGCACCTGTACATGGAACAAGACAGCCTCTGGCCTGGAAAAACCTATGATTTAAGAGTGGGAGGGTGAACAGAGGCAAACAATGATTTACTCGAAGGTCACAGCTTTTGCGGGCCAGCACCATGTCCTAAGCCCTTGGCCATGCTCCCATGGATTCGGTGTGTGTTGGATCTGAGCCACACATAACCCTGGCTTTTCAGTTCTGGATCCCAGTCGGAAAGACAGCTGCTCCGCTCAGCAATGCTGCTGGCCGGTTGTGCAGTGCCGCACAGAGCGGAGGGACTCACTTGAACGGAGCAGCCTTATTGTCCCTGCCGCCACCCGGCCATGCATTTGCACTGGAGCTCCCTTGCCGCCCATTTAATTTTGTCCCTTCTCGCTTTTCAAAACCACAGTGAAGCTGCTGGCCTGGCCTGTGTGTCTCTTGTAAGCAAAGCAGGATGTGGGTGCCTTGCTATCACGGTGCATTGGCTTTCACACCGGCTCAGCTCCCGGTTGAGCACAAAGGAGGGAGGAGTGATGGTTCAAGGGGCCGTAGAGGGTGTGCAGCCAACCCACCACCTAGGAGTGCCATAAACCCAGGCCGAGGAAACAGCTCAAGGCAAACTCTCCAGCCATGTGAGGTGGTCTTATGATGGATAATAACAATAGCAGCCGGTACGTGCCAGGTACTTTCCAGATGCTCAGGGACCTGTGGCTAGAGCCACGGCAGCTGCTGGGTGCCCTTGGTCAAGCTACTTAATTTATCCTTTGCCTCAGTTCCCTTCTGTGCCGGGGTGACTAGCACGGCCCTGCCCCATAGAAGGGGGCACGTCCTTGGGTGCTATAATTGGGCGGGCTGTGCATGTACCTGGAGAGCCAGAAAAAGGGAGGTCCCTGGTCTCAGGAGCTCACAGTTTAAGACAAGTGAGGTCCCAGGGGCCCTGCCTAATTTCTCTTTCCCAGGGAAAATCAGGTCCCGAACCAAGGCCCAGATCACAGAGGTATTGCGGCGCCTAACTCCCATTGGTTTGGATGGGAGTTAAGCATCTACACGCCTTTGTGAATCTGGCCCCAAGTATGAAATGGCTCCAGGAGGAACAGCCCCTGCCCTGAAAACAGAGATGGGCCAAATCCTGACCCCACTGCTTGCTGGGAAAACTCCGATCCAGGCCTGAACATCACAGCTCTCTCACTGAGCTCCATGTGAGCCGGCGGTGCAGGGGAGGGGGTATTCGAACACTGTGGTTGGATCCTGCTCTAGCCAAAGCCAGGACTGCTCCTCTGCAGTTCACCTGTGTCCCCCGCAAGCTTCTGGGGCTTGGGAAAAATGGGAGCTGTACATACGGCGCCCCGGCCTGGCTCCTGGGCTGTGGATTCCCCTTTCCCACTGCCGGGGAGGGACACAGGGATCAAGTATTATGGGGGGGGGCTACTCCAAGTCTTAGATAGGAGTAGCAGTCCAAGAATGGAGCGTGCCTTCCCCCTGCTCTCAGGCCCACCTGGCTGCCTGGCAAAAAGCCACGCAGCACCTGAAATTCATGATGCTGCTTTGTCAAAGCGTGATTTCCCTCTCCATCCCCTTGGAGGTCAAGCCAGAGCTTTTTACCACCCCGTGGCCTGGTGCTTGGGAACCTGCGTCACACCTTTCCCGTCCACACTGGGAAGCGGCGGTGTTTGGGTCATGCTGGCCCAGCGACTGTACTGTGTGTAACTCCTGCTGTTCGCTCATGTGTAATTACCATCTCAGGTGACCTACATAAAGCCTTGCTCGATTTCTGTTGTGTGTTGGTTCGCACTCTGCATTGCTGACACCCGAAGGGGTGGAGTGAAATGGGTAACTCCGGGATTGCTTACAAAGATCATGAGTGCCTCAGTGCGGGGCACTGTGCCTCACCATGACAGTGAGGACAGAAACGATACCCTTCTGCTTGAGAATGCCAGGCCTCTGTCATATAACAAAAGGAAAATCTCCATTTGCAATATAAGGTTTATGACTCACAGCTGAGCAGTTCTGATTGTATACAATAGAGGACAGGACTAGTCTGCCACTGCAAGACAGGTGGATGTAAATAATACACAATGGCTATGTAACTCAAACACAAACTCATCTGAACTCTAAGAGGCAGCATAGCCTAGTGGCTAGGGCAACTGATGGGACGTCAGGAGAGCTCTTTGCCTCTTCCCCTCCATCCATCCTTTGTCTCTTTTGATTGGAAGCTTTTGGGTGCATGGACTATGTTGGGCGCCTGACACAATGGGGTGCCAATCTTGGTGTGCTGTAATACATATAACAATATTACTTAGTCCAAAAACGACTGGGGACTTCTTTTGTATTCACAAGTTTTATTACCTAAAAGAAAATATAAACACATTCGTAGATTCCACAACCCGCCAGGACAATGGTGATCTGTGTCACGCCGGCCTTAAACCTTCCCAGTAATAATTCCTAGAGCAAATCTTTTAGAAAAATATCCAGCCTTGATTTTAAAATTGTCCAGTGATAGAGAATCCACCATGAGGTGCAGGCAATTCTTCCACTGGTTAATTACTCTCGCCGTTAAGAACGTACACCTTCTTTCCAGTTTAAATTTATCTAGATTAATTTCTGGCATTGGCTCATGTTAGACCCTTCTCTCCTACATTGTAAAGCCCATGATCAAATATTTGTTCCCCTCGTTGGTCTGATAGACTTTAATCAAGTCACCCCTTAACTTTCTCTTTGTTGAGCTAAATAGACCGAGCTCCTTGGCTATGTACACACTAGGCTTCAATAAGTCGACTTAAGGAGGCTTAATTCAACTTAAATTAAGTCACAGCCACACTAGGCTTTCATTAAGTTGACTTAAGAAATTCCTTAAAAAAAAAGCTTAAGTTGACTTTATAAGTACCACTCATTAGGTTGACCTAAGCTTCCTTAGGTCAACCTAACCCTTCCTTAGGTCAACCTAAGCCCAGTGTGGACGTATAAGTCCACTTTGTTAAATCGACCTAAGGGCAGTTAATAAACTGGACTTAAAGTCGACCTTATTAAAGTCGATTTAACAAAAGTCGACAACTTTTCTAGTGTAGACATAGCCCTTGAGTCTCCCACTATATGGCCTATTTCATTCTCACGGCTCTTCTCTGAATCCTCCCCAATTTAGGCCTCCATCAAGATCGGAGCTCCGTTGTGTTGTACAGTCCCCACGAAGACAAGGTTCTAGCCCCAGCAAAGTTATAGTTTACGTACCCAAACCAATGCTCTTTAGTGAAGGTTGCTAAATGACAAAGCCATACATGCCTGCCACATTATTCACAGCTCCTCAAGCTCTTACAAGCAAAGAAATTAATAGTTTACGGCACTGGTTCCCAAGCTGTAGCCCTTTGCTGTTGGTCTGAACAGCTAGTTACATGGTATTGGGTTTGCCTCATTGTTTCCAGCTGCTCCCTGGCATTAAGGAGAGCTAAGAATACACTGTATGCGTTCCATCATATTACTTTTCCATGTAAAGCAGTGGTTTCCATAGGGACGTTATCTGACTAAATCTGGCCCCCAAATGCCAATTGTTCCTCTGCCGAGAATTTTGAAAGATTTTCATCCCCTCACCCACACCCCCCCCCCCAACATTTCCTGTGACCATTTTTCAGTTTTCAGGTGAAAAAAATGAAAAACAAAAAAATTGTTCAGCATGTTTTTTCCCCAACCACCCTTTTCTCTCCTATTTTCCCTTAGTTTGCAGTGTGAAAAGGGGGGAGGAGAAAGAGAGAGAGGACATAGCCAGAAGCCCAGTTTTTGGAAAAGAACCAGTTCAGTCTTGAAAATATTCAAACAAAACTGTATGATCTTTTAGTCAATGAAAAATGTTGCTGGTGGGGCATTTTTGGACCAGGTGTGTTTGGGGTCTAGATAAGAGAGGAAGTGTCCACAGGATGATCTTTCTGTTCAGATATAGCCCACACTATGGAAACATTTGAAAGCCACAGGCTAAGAATATTATCAAATTCACACCTCCCACATAGGTAACCAATGCATACCACTGATGGGCTAAGAAAGAAATTAGTGGTTCCCCCTCCCCCAGTCACCCTCTCTGGTCTGGCCCTTCTGACAGCCCTTCTCCTGGTACAGCTCCCTCCTACACCCACAGCCCCCACTATGTCTGCTGGGGCACTCAGAATTCAAAATCCATAGTGGCGTGGAGGCCCTAAGAACCAAGTTCTGCCAATCGCTAAGAGTGGATTCAGTCTGTTGCTAATTATGATACAACCAGAGACAGGCCCACGACTCAGAATTCTGGCCCAGGTGGGTTCTGAACTTTCCCAGCATGAAGGAAGGTTTGGCTCTACTCCATCGTGAGGTGCAATTGCAAAGAGAAAGCAACGAACCCACATTGGCAAATCATATTCATGCCCACAGCTGGGGCAGCAAGCCTCAAATGCTGCTCTTTCTGCTTCAGCAACACAGGCCTTTCCTGAGCAACAGGACTTCTCCAGCTGTCCACCGTAATAGGACATTTATCCTGTCTGTGGATTAGCCATGAGAGAGCAACTTCCCGTTCCCTCGTACTCATAAAGCCAGGCCATGACAAGAGAGCATTATTTCACAAGCAAGGGTGCGGCTTGAGGCCCTGTTCCCATTTTTTTGAAAAGAACAGGAGGGTGTGAATCTGGAGAGAGCCCAGAGCCTGTTTCAAAGGCGCTGTGCATCTGAGGGTATGTCTGCACCGCAGTGCAGGTTATAATTACAGCACATACAGACCTACCCGAGCGAGCCTGACTCTAGCCAGCTCACACCCTATAACACTGACGTGGAAGCACCCTGGCCTTCAAATCAAGATTAGAGGACTTCAGTAACTCAGCCGGGTTCTGATCCTGCTGCAGGAGCAGGGTGGGTGAGGATCTGTGTAATGATCTTAAGGGTTCATTAAAGACCACACCATTGAATGAGTGAGGAATAGAACTTTAATAACACAGACAGGAGTGATTCCCAGGTGTGTAGCTGGGAGTAGCCATGTTAGATCACCTGTAGGGCATGTCTCCTGATTCACACAACACTGACCCATGCTAGGGAGTGTTTCTAAAATCACAACCTTCTACAAGCGTCTCTTTACATCTTCCCTCTTAAGGAAAACGAGTTAACACTTGGATCCATATAAAAGCTATCTAATAATGCATGCACTAACATCTAACACCACATAACAGCTATGTAAAAAACATGCGTAACACCAGTCCATAAACCCAGCATCTGAACTACCTAGAGAGGAGATGGACAACAGAGTCCTGTGGCACTTTTAAAGACTAACAGATTTATTTATCGCATGAGCTTTTGTGGGAGAAAATCCCACTTCCACAGACAGCATAAGCATCCTATTATGGCAGACAGCTGGGGAAGTCCTGTTGCTCAGGAGAGGCCTGTGTTGCTGAAGCAGAGAGAGCAGCATTTGAGGCTTGCTGCCCCAGCTGTGGGCATGAATATGATTTGCCAACGTAGGTTCGTTGCTTTCTCTTTGCTGCTGGAGCCACTAAATTGACAAGAAAGGCTGCTGTGACCCACCGGGCTCGCAGCTCAGGCTGTCACCCAGGGGCAGGTGGGGAGCTCCATGTAGAGCCTGGCTGACACCCCTCCAAGCCTCTCAGTCCCCCATCCTGCCCATCTTAAGTTGGTCCAAGTGCTTCCGCTGAGGACATGCTCCACCCAGGGCCGAACGGGGCGATCGCCCTGGACCCCGCGGTTAGGTGGGCCCCGTGCTGTCCCACTCCCAGCGGGGCAGTGTGGGGCCTGTGCCATGGCCCCCCACAGCCGCGCTTCCCAAAGGCAGCGGGGCAGGCCAGGAGCGCTTCCCCTGGCCCCTGGACTGCCCCTGTTCCCTGCCCCCAGAGTGGAGCAGGCAGGCCCAGGGGCGGGGCAGGTGCGGGGTCCCAGCTGCGGCTGGGGCTGTGGCAGCCTCGCCTGGGGCTTGCTCCCCGCCGGCAGGCGGCCGCGGTCTCGGCTCCCGGGGGCTGCAGCGTTGGCTCCCCACCGCCTGGCAGGCGGCCTCGGTTTCCAGGGCTGGCTCCCCGGGGGGCAACTGGAGTCCCTGGGGGCAGAGTGGGCCGGCCCGCTGCACTCCCCACCAGCATGGGGGGGTGGGGCCCCACCTAGGGTGATTGGCCCTGGGCCCCACTCCCCCCAAGGGACGGCCCTGGCTCCACCAGTGTGGATGGGAAAAGCCAGAGGAATGACAGATGGGGCTGTAAGTCAACTTAAGTTTGTAGTGTAGACCTGCCTTTAGAGTCTGTGCATGGGCCGGCTGCCTGAGTCAGCATCCAGGATCCCATGCACTGGTATCGCCCGCGCTGAAGCCTGCAGTGCTGTGGCTTCACCGCTATAGATACCGGAGCTAGTTTAAAGCTAGCTTGGGTCTGTCTGTCTACGTGCCACACACCCATGACCTGAGCATATGTGCAACTTGCCCCTGGAATATCTGAAAAAATAAACTGGGCCTCCCCACTCTGAAAACGTTAAGCATAGCCAGTGTCCTCTGCAAGAGCTTTACATTCTCCTCCATTCTGATTGGCTGGAACATTATGTGACCTAAAACCCTTTTGAAGATTATTCGAAAAGAGAATTTGCGACATTTAAATCAGGAGCTTTCAAGCTGGGGTCCTGTCCCTGTGGGGGACGGGGTCATAAACAAGCATATGAGGGTTGGACCATCTTGTACTTCCCATAGTGCTGAATGGAAGGGCCATTCTGGCTGCGCAGGAAGGGCGAACCCTTATCTAAAGCACTGAGACCTACTTATTTAAATGCTCTGAGAGAGAGAGATTAAAACTGGTTAAGTCAGGCTGTAGTGCAAAATGCCATAAGCTCACAAAACTGCCCCAAGACAAAAGGATCTTTGGGTGTGGGGCGGAGAAAATCACACATACCAGCCCATCCACAATGGATGATTCCTCTGCACCAATGAAAATTTTCACATCACGGTTCCTGGCAGCAGTCTTTTGCACTAGTAAAGTGGTGATCACAAAAAGCTACCAAACCACAAGAAAGAACAGGGGGGTTTATAGTCAGTGACGAGAAGTCACAACATTAACTCATGAGCAGATGGGAGCCAGGCAGGAGCCATTAAAACTGTGAGTCTCTGCCTTCGGCTGCTGGAAATCTCTGATCAGCTAGAATCAGAGAGGAAGGTAGGCAGGGGTTAAAGTAAGGGGGAACGCACTGGAACGCAGTTCTGGGGCCCATAAATTTGAGGGGTCAGAGTTCCGAGGCCCCTAAAAATAGAAAAATCCGGCGGAACGTGTGTTTCACCCTGCCCTGGGTGCTGGCAGGTCCTACGCCCCACCGTTGTTAATCACAATACTTATTGTGTTATGCAGTGTTTGCTAGTTTGTGACAATAATTGCTATAGACATAAACGCCATATAAATTATAAATATTTTTATGGAGCGATAACCGATGCATGTGGTACTGAGAAGTGGTTGCAAATGCCTACCTGGGCTGGGGCCCGCACATGCATGAAGGGGGCCCAGACAATACAGGAAGGGGGCCCAGACAATACAGGAAGGGGGCCCTGAGGTTAGGAGGGTTCTGGGGCCCGTCAAATTATACTTTAACCATTGAGGGTAGGCCATGAACAGAAAAGTTCTTCCCACACCTGAAATATTGTGATGGATAAAAGTATGGGTGAGAAATAACGGGGCAGCCAAATTTGGGGATGTGCTGAATTGGGTCCTTGAGCAGGTGCATGTAAATAGGGGAACCATCTGTCTTGCATGTGCCGCTGTGCCTTTAAATATTTAAGAGCCCGGGCCAGTGTTCATTTTGCTCTCAGAGCTGTGTTGCCTCACACAGGAGATGCACACAGCCTGGTCTCACCTGGAGATTTGACTTTCGTGCCTCTGTAAACTAAAAGAAACACCAAGGGCTGGTTTCTCAGGTGCTATTTACACTGGTGCAAAGTGGGTATAAAATGCTGCCATTCTGATTTTGCTAGCTGTTTCCACGCACCTTATGCTGTGACTGGGGTGCACAGTGAGAACAATCCCCCCTCTTTGTGGGGGAAAAATTGAACTCAGGTGGTTCTTAAAATAACCCAGCAAAACAATTGCATGAGTACAGCATCACAAATTGGCTCACCAATCAGGCTGGGTTCTGGTGATGTAATGCTCCTCTCTTGTGGTTAATTGGCTGTGTGTGCTGTCACTCTTTATCCTGCAGTATAAGCCTGTCTAAATCGGAATAAGCCTGCTCCAGGGGTTGAAATCATCTTGCTCAGTAGCAGCCTTGGGGCCTTTCCAGTCCACCTCCCTGCCATATCATTATTACCTCAGGAGGGAAAAACGGTCCTGCTGCACACTTTTGGCTAACTTGGGAATCTGAAGGAATACAGGAAAAGATTTTAGGAAGGTAGGAAATGGCTGGAAGTTGATCCTAGCCAAATTCAAATGGGAAATAAGGGTAAATTTTTAACAGTGAGAGTAATTATTCCTTGGAACAATTTACCAAGGGTCATGGTGGATTCTCCATCACTGACAATTTTAAAATCAAGACTGGATTTACTAAATAAATAAATAAATAATAAAATGAAGCCACCTCCCCAAGGAATAATTTTGGGGCATTTCTATGGCCTGTGTTGGATAGGAGGTCAGACTAGATGATCACAATGGTCCCTTCTAGTGTTGGAATCTATGAAATGCCACCTCAGTTTAGTTTAGTAACCTGTGTTTGCCCTCCCCATATACACATTGGCCAACTACTTCCATGTTGCACCTGATGAAAAATATTCTTCCTGACCTCAGTTGGTCATATGCCCTGAAGCATGCAGATTGTGATTTTATCCTAGTTAGTTTAACAGCGTGTTTTATTGCTATATAGTCAAGATCCAGTCTTGCTAAGCTATTTGTCTCAATGAATATCTTGTGGCACTGAGTTCCACAGGCTTCTTGTTTTTTGCAAAGAAAAATAAAAATGCAGTTCCTTTTGTCTGTTCTAAATGTGCCCCTCCCTTTCTCTGTACACTATATAATCCCCTCCATCACAAACAGCTGGCGAGCTGTAAACCCACAAAGATTATACCCACACACTCAAAGCTGTCCTGGGTCCTTTCATATCTTATGCCTGCTAAGATACAGGTAAACAAATTGCATGCTTCAAAGCTAGAGAAAATCAGCAGAGAGCTCAAGAAGGAATTTGCTATCATTGCTGCTATGTACAGCATTGAACAATTAATCAGGTCTAGTGTGTCAGTGGGAGCACCTTGCCTGCTCAATAGCCAGGCAGGAGGCAGAATGCCAGACTACCTGGATCAATGCTCTTTATCTGATATGGTGAACCCTCTGGCCCCTGAGACTCTGCGTCTTGCGAAATAAAACATAAAGGGATAAAAGGGAAATTATAATAAGGAACAAGCACCTTACGCAATCACCTTTGCTATTGAAATGCGTGCTAATAAATGCCTAAAAAAAAGGTGCAAAGACAATAGTAGTATTTGGGAGGGGGAGGAGAGCTGTAGTGGTGCAAAGTCTTCTAGCTTCTTAAGAGGCCTAGAAAAGTGACTGGTCTGGCTTCAAAACAACCACCAAGAAAAAAGTGCCACCCTTGGGAAAAAGATGGGCAGAAGGGATTCCTTGTTTCTTATGCCGGAGGGTGTGTGAAAATTTGGCATCTGCCCTGTCCCTGTTTCTGGGCGGTGCATTAATCGGCGGCCCGCCCCGCCCGGGCCAAGTCAGTCTGTCCCTGTGGTTAGCAAGGGGCAGTGCAATGCCAGGGGAGCTGGGAGAGAGGGTCAGTCTGTCCCTGTGTCTGGGGGGTGCAGTGTCAGGAGGATGGGAGTTCAGTCTGTCTCCTGTGACTCAGGGGGCACAGTGCCTGGGGGTGTGTGCAAATCTAGGAGGGTGGGGTAGTTAGCTGGGGGGGGGGATCAGTGCAATGCCAGGAGGGCTGGGGAGGGTGTGTCGGTCTGTCCCCTCCCCGTGGCCGGTCACAGTGCAGTGGGGTGGCGGGGGGCGGCGATGGCTGGTCTGGGCGCTGAGCGCGGCACGTAGCCCGGGCGCTGAGTGGATCAGCTGACGAGCGGGGCTGGCCTGGGAGCCCGGCCGGGGAGGGGAGGGAGATAAAAGGCGGCGCCTCCCGCAGCCAGGCCCTGTAACTCCTCCTGCAGCCGCAGAGGCCCGGGCCGTGGTACCATCAGCAGTGGCGGCAGCACTGCGGAGCCCGGGCTCGGTAAGGGCAGCACTGGGGAAACAGCCCCAAAGCAAGGCGTATGTGGGGGAGGAGAATGTGGGGGAGGAGGATCCCCTGGATCTCTGCAGGCGGGGGTCGGTGCAATGGCAGAGGGACCCGGGGGTCGGTGCAATGGCGGGGGAGCCCTGTGTGAGGGGGCGGGGAGGGTGCCGCCGCACCGGCGGGGCCCCCCCCGCCCCGGCGGGCCGGTCGGTGCAATGGCGGGGGAGCCTCGGAAGCTGCACCCGTACAAAGGAGGGGGCAGACTGGAGCAGCTGTCGTTACAAAGGAGCGAGCGAGCCCTTTGTTGAGGGTTAATTGCTGCTTTCGGAGGGGGTGGGGGGGCTGTTTGTCGGGGAGACCCTTCCCTTCTTCCCCTTGGAGAGAGAGGCCGGGATCTAATGGGGGGGTGTCTGCTGCAACCCCCCTTCCCGCGGGTCAGCTAAGGAGGGTTGCAGACCAGGGATCTGGGCTGGTGCCTTTTGCCTCTCCCCGCTTGGGACTTGCTCCGAATAACTCTTTGTTGCCGCTGTAGGGCAGGAGCCCGAGCGTCCCCTCCCGCAGTTCTCATTGTAAAGACGGGGCTGGGGTGGGGGGGTTATGCGGGGGGCAGCCCGGTCTGCCGCTTCGATCTGGGCCTGGCGTTTGTTTTGCATGGAACAGCTGGCGGCTGGGAGCGGGGCTTTGTTTTGGTTCGGTTTGGTGTGCGCTGGGGAAGCATGTTAGTGGCTTTGACCACAATATGCATTGTTACGAGCAAGCTCGACGTGCTGGGGAACAAATGGCTTTGGATGGGGAGAGGGCACCCATTGGTCCAGCATTAAAATGGGTCTGTGCAGCCTCCTGGGTAAAAAATGTTACAGGA
Organism: Pelusios castaneus; assembly: GCA_007922175.1. Classification (NCBI taxonomy): domain Eukaryota; kingdom Metazoa; phylum Chordata; order Testudines; family Pelomedusidae; genus Pelusios; species Pelusios castaneus. The sequence goes on along the minus strand of ML685913.1, from coordinate 2,639,981 downwards.
TGGTCTATGGCTTCCCACAGCACTGGTGTAACAATCCCCAATGTCTCTTTCCTTTTCCTCTAGGGTCTCCATCCAGCCAATCAGGTCTAACTCTCCTGCTTCCCCAATTTTTCTTTTTTCCCCATCCTTTTTATTCGGCCTTTTCTTCCTTCCCCTCAACAAAATGGTGCAGAAGAAAACAGAAATCAAAGGTTTCCATCGTTCTTTCAAGGTAAACCTTACACGATTCTTTCGCTTCCTTTGCTTTTGATCCTCTAGTTCTTTTTTTTTTTTTTTTTTTTTTTTTTAATTGACTTGTCAGTTGATTTTGGCTTTGTTTTAATCAAAGTGGGAAATTATTTTAGTTGTGCAAATGTAAAGTGTGGAGGCAGATTTGTAATTTGGGTGTGGATTCTTGGAAGTCGAGAGGAAACTTGTATTATGCTTTAAAAAAAGAAAACCCACACTGGGCTTCCGAAAAGTTGGAGTACATCGTAGAACTGTTGATGTATTAGAAACTGGCCAGGACAATAATATTTTAATTTTAATAATATTCCTGTGACTTACACTTCCCTCCATTTATTTTGCTCCCATTCTGTAAGTTCTGCATCTTCAAGCATCTGACGAAGTGGGATTTTCTCCCATCATAGCTCATGAGATAAATAAATTTGTTAGTCTTTAAAAGTTCCATCAGACTCCTGGTTTGGTTTGCTGGACTAGACTAACACGGCGTCCCCTTTGGAACTTGGCAACAATATTTTTGTCTCTTACTGAGACTGGTTCTTTAGCTATTTAGATCAAGCATGTAATGCATTTACAGCTTCAAAGAACTGCAGAGACATTCGTGTGCAAGAAATGAGGTGGGGGGCTGCTTGCATTTTCAGCGTTTGAACAAAGCATTTTCAATTGCTGCTAATTCAAGGAACAGATGAGTGACCTGGAATGTTGACTGTCTCCCCAAGGAGTAATGTATGTTAAACAGAAAATAGCGGGCTTGATTTGCAGGGGTGCGCCGCATGTTGATTTCACTTGGCATTGTGGGTGCTTTGCGATTGGTGGTTATGTCCACACAGCAGTTAAACACCCACAGCTGGCCCAGGCTTGACTGGTAAAATTGTGATGCCCTGCCCAACTGGGGCTTGGAATAGCTGCCTAGTCCCAACAATGCAGTGGTTTGAAATTGGTGTGGCGTAGGGAATGTTGCATCACCTGTGTGAGATGGGTGAACTTCCTTGTTTGTGTTGCAACTGTCACATGATTTGTGCTACCCCAAAAACCACCCACAGGAAATACAAGCCCGTCTCGCTCTCTACAAATGAGGGTTAGATATTTGGAGAGCACTGAAGGGATGTAGGTGCACAAGTCCGAGTCAGAGGGCCACCTTCTCCTAAATCCATTGTGGTTTTTGCAGGTCTTTCCCTTAATAAACTCCTGACTCTATTAATATTTAAAAAAACCAAACCCAACCATAAGTTCCAGCTGCATACCTGGGTGAAGGGGATGGGAAGAAAGAGGAAATCTTTCAGTGGACCCTGGTTTTTTTTTTTTTTTAATTGTATGGTGCTCAGCCTCCATTGCTGAAGTCTGATATAAATACCTGACTTCCTGGGTGTGGATTATTGACCAGATTGTGTAAAAACATCTTTGGGGGCAATTTCACTTAGTGTCTCTGTTAGATCAATGCCAGCCCTGGGTCTGACTTGGTGATGGAGTGATTTTTTTTTTTTTTTTTTTTTTTAAATGGTGCATGTGGCATAAAACTTCAAGCCTTAGACCCTTAAAATAAAGGGACCAGGTCAGCACTCTGGATGAGGATCTTCCTGCTCTCTGAGAGCTGGCTTTTTGAACCATAACTCTCCAGTTGTTAGAGAAAATCCCACGACGAAGTGGGATTTTCTCCCACGAAAGCTCATGCGATAAATAAATCTGTTAGTCTTTAAAAGTGCCACAGGACTCTGTTGTCTTTCTACAATAGACTAACACGGCTCCCCCTTTGGAATTTGTCTCCAGTTGTTGTCAGTGGCAGAGTGTGGGGGCAATAAAAGAGAAGTGGTTTTACTGGTAATGTGGCACAGCTCTCTGCTAGGAGCTGGGGAAACATGTGCCTAGGTAGAGTGAGCGGGATGGACCGAATAGTGCTCTTGATTTCAGTCTGTTTTGCATGGGATGATGAAACACGTGCTGCAGTGTGTTTACGTGGAAGAAAAGGCTTTGGTGCAGGTGGGATGTCTAAACAGCCTTTCCCATGGCTCTGGGTGCTGCCACCCAACTTGCTGAAAGGCAAAATTGCAAATGAAGGGCAGTGCCACAGGAACGGCTCTCGGCACCCCTGGGGCACAGTTGCTTTATTTATGGCTGTCTTATGGGATTGTTCAATAGGGTTGCACTGTCCTGTGCTGTGTCCCAGGCTTGGGAGGCAGGAGGCAGCCCTTCAACTGGTGGTGCTCGTAATGAACTGCTAAGAAACAAGTTCCAAAGGGGTAGCCATATTAAAAAGTGCCACCAGACTCCTTGTTTGTTTTGCTATGAAACGGATGCTTTCCCCAATGCTCCACATCCGTCTAGGGCGCTCCCAGTTCTCAGCGGACCACTAAACCCAGTGAAGAGTGTCCTTTTCTTGTTGTGTCTTCGGTTCCTCTCTGATCAGGGGCTATAAAGAGGATACAAGTTTAGTGGGATTTTTTTGCATGGTAAATGGCTTGTCTGTGCGTGACTGTGTTTTGGGAGGTCGCTCTGTGTCTGGGAGTCTACTGTACAGCTTCTGTTTCATAGATTCGAAGGCCAGAAGGGACCGTTGTGATAATTTACTCTGACTTGTATAACACGGGCCGGAGAACTTCCTCAAAACAAATATAAAACTTCTTCCAACTGTCACCTAATCTTGGTTTATGGTTTTTAAGCTGTCAGCGGCTCTTATCTTGGGGCTGCATCTCTCTAAATAGCGCTGATTAGAACAGAATGAGCCCATTGGACTAAGCCAGCCAGAAGGCCTGTGTTATCAGCCAGGTTCTTGTGGTTCAGGATCCAGCAGCCAGTGGATGAATGGGTTCATTTATTTGACCCTTTCCTCCTTTCAAATTTAAGGTCCAATCCTGCCAGATGCTGAGTGACCCTCAAGTTGGGTTGTTGAGGGCGCTCCGCACTAGGGGCATTGGGTGGATTTTTGGTTTCCCCGTCTCTGCATAACTGGCTGCTAGAGCCGTGCCCACTGCAGGGTGATGTAACTTCTGATTTGTCTTGTGGTGCGGGTGCTGTTATGTAACTCCCGCACTCCAGAGTAAACCTGTTGCTGGGTTAAAAAAAATTGGCGAGGCTGTGGAATTCGGGGGTTGGTAATACAAAATCGAAGTGTAAAAAGAAAGTAGTGGGGGGCGGGGAGGAAAAAAGAACATTGTAAAAGGAAACTAGATGTTAAATGCTGCTTCATCCGTTTGCTATAGTCTCTCCTAATTAGAAAACTGCTGGCTGCAGGGGGCATTGGATAATGGGGGCAAGGTAAAAACAGGATCCTTTGGAAAGGCTGCACCTCCAAATTGTTGATGCTTACATTAACAAACTCAGGGGTTTTCTTATAAGCTAAAAGAGACATGAACTCTCACTTGCTTGCAAAATGGCCTGGATTCTAGGGGTCCTGAATCTTCCTCTGCTGAATGCACAGGCGGACAAAGTAAACATGCGATTTCTAGCTGTTTCCAGCCGTTGGGGAAGCTCATGCCAAATCTTGTTGATTGGCTGCATGGGGCTGCCGTTCATCTGATAGGGCCTTCGCCCTGGCTCGCTTCCCAGCAGACATGGCAGTGGGGCGTGTGTGGTTTGTTTTGAATCAGGAGATTTCCACCTCAGCCCAAACCCGTTTCATAACAGAGGGAAGGCTTGGACTTTTTAGATTTCAGTTACTAAGTTCGCTGGGGTGGAGGCAAGTGCCCTGGGCCTTCAGCTTGTAACACTTGGTTCTTTCTTAGTGCTTTCCATGCAAGGAGAGCTTGGTGTTATTTCCATGTTACAAATGGGGAAACGGAGACACAGAGCTGGATGGGGAGGTGATTTCCCTCACTCCATGAGTCAGCCCAATTGTCCTTCCTGTGAATGCTCTGCCTTTCCCCCAAGGGCCATCCTTCCTCCCCTAATTCAAGTTAGCCACCTCCTTGGCTGTTCTGGCCAGGGTGGATTTCCCAGGTACATGACTGAAGGCTGGTAGCACACCTGGTTCCCAGCATGAGCAAGCACTAGAGATGTTCCTAGTCTGGCTGTGCAGTTTGTGAGTGACTGATAACTCCACTGCCAGTAATGCGACAGTTCAGTGATGGGGGACAAAGACTAACGCCACGCTCAGACTCGGCACTTCTCTCTGATGATCACCTCAAGGGACTTTCCAAAGGAGGGCAGTAGCATTGTCCCCATTTTACAGCTGGAGAAACTGAGTTGCGGAGCTGTGAGGCAACTTGCTGGAGGTTGCTCGGCAGGCTACTGGCTGAGCTAGAAATAGAACCCATGGTTCCTATATCCCAGGCTAGTGCACTACCCGCTAAGCCACACTGTCTATCCCCACCTGCTTGCATCTGGACCTATTTTTGTGGCTTCATGACCTAAAATGAGAGAGTCTCCCAGCTCTGAAAGCACAGCTCTAGCCCAGCAATCCAGGGCCCCATCCATTCTCTGCTCCGCTAATAACTTGCCAGCTCATGCCTTCCTCTAGCCTGCCCATTTGTTCCCACGCTGCTGCTCTGTGGGCACCCCAGAGTTCACTGGCTGCAGTCTCAGTGTATGGCCACACAGGGATTAAACCCCCACGGCTGGCCCATATCAGCTGACTGGCTGTAAAATTGTAGTGCAGATGTCCAGGGTCTGGGCCTCCTCACAGGTGTTTAAAGTGCTGTGTAGACTCGCTCTTAGGCTCTGTTGACACTGGTGGTGGCCAATTCCCCACCATCAGCTTGATCTTTCCAGATCGACTTAGCTGTCTGTTAAGCTATATCGATCCGGAAATCGACTTGGTAGAAACACCCCCTCGAATGGCATGGCACAGTGAAGACACCGTGCTGAGGGGGAGTTAGGAAGTCAGTGAGAAGTTGAATATTCCCAGCAGCGTAGACTGGACCTTCGGCCCACGCAGAGTCCGTCTCTGCAGGCTCCATCAGGAGTGCGTACGAAGCATTCTCTGCCATGTCTACACCAGCACCCAGTCCTGTGCTTTCTGCACACCTCTTAGCTCCTCTGGACATTCAGACCATCCCTTTTCCCTCTCTACCCTGTGCTGGATGGGAGGACTTTCCCAGTGGGAGTGGTCCTGGCTAGGATGGCTGGACCAAACCCTCTTTGCTGCCCCTTCAGATCAGTTTGAAGTTGGTGGTGAACCCCCCAATTTCCACTCCCCCCACCCCCACTAGCTGATCTCAGATCCCTCCTCTGCTCATGCTGAAAGAGTACTCCTCTGGCTAGTTCTCTAGCTCCCGAGCCAGACAGGTGAGTAGTGGGTGGCTTCCTCTGCGGCAGTGTGAATCATGAATGAGCAGATCATGGGAATGTGCTGAGTGAGAAGGCTGGCCCCTCCTTGGGCGAAGCTGGTGGCAGGTCGAGGTCATGTGGAATGGGTCGTGCTCTATTTTTAAATCCTCTGGCCAGCATGGAGGCTGTCAAGATGTAAAACAGCAGCTCCTGGGATTGGGGACATGGTGGGAGATGCTGGACAGGCCAGGCGATTGGGTGGCAGGATTCCTGGACTCTTGGCTCTGCTGATCACTTGCCAAATGAGTGAATGGGTGATGGAAACTGTGCCTCAGTTTACAACTCTGAAAAGTGGGTAGAATCTTGTCCGCCCCAGGGGTGTTGAGGCTGAATGGAAAGTGTTGAAATTCTGGAACTGGCAGTGAGTTTTGCATGGCAGCTGCTGGCTTTGTTCATACCACGGCTTGGGAAGAATTGAGGCTTACTCCTCTCGGTTTCCATCCGAACAGCACTTTGCCCCTTTCCCTATTGCCGAGCTCCTAACCAACTCCAGAGCCTGGTGTCCACCAAGTGACCCGCTGGGTGCGCCAGATGGCTCGGTCTCACACTTCGCAGGATTCTCTCGAGTCACTCCCCCATGGGAACCCATGACCGGTCACTGTGGGCGTTCCAGTTCCATCCTGTCCGGGCATCTACCTTGGAGCCGGGCCGGGAGGGATGGGGATCTCTTTGGAGCCAACTCTAGGCCTGCCTGTGCGGGTATAAAAATGAGCTGGCCCAAGTCGCGGGAAAAAGGAGTCTCTGTGACTGCAGGTACGCAGGGGGCTGTGTTGCTGGGATTCCCCTCAAGGGAACCCAAGCATGGCTGGTGGAGCCACAGCTGGCTCCATGGGACTCTTGTTCACAGGTGGGATGAAGATGATCCAGGGCAGCAGGTTGGGATGTCCAGACCTAGGATAAGTGGCTTGGAGACCCTTGGCTGCTTGCGGCGTCTGCAACTCACCCTTTTCTCTTCCATTCTGAACCTCCAGGGCCAGAACCCATTCGACCTGGAATTCTCCGAGTCGAGCCACCTGGAATCTGTCTTCAACTTCGAGTGCCCGACCCGCCCTGGTGAGCCCTGCCGATTGCAGCAGACTTTAATGCCAGGGTGGAGGGAGGGATGAAGATTGCTGAATGTTGGTTCCTCCTCCCCATTCTCCTCTCCACCCTCTCTCGGGGGGGAAAATGACCATGAAAATTTACCCTCCTCCTCCATCTTGAAAACAAGTGGCTGGCAGCGGCTGGTGGTAGAAATACCTCTGATTCCGGACGGTATGTAAGCACATGCCTGACCTTAAGTCTGTGCTGTGTGTAGCTTCACTGAATTCAGAGGGGCTGTTTCCTGGCTCAGACGAGTCTGGAAGATCGACACACTTTCCAAAGTCTGTCCCAAAGTTGGGCTTGGTGTCTGCCTGCTAAAGCCCACTCTCCTTTCAGTAAATCCCGTGTCCTCCAAGGATCCCCTGCCCAAACTTCTCTGCTCTATCCCTGAACTGTTCCACCTTGGAGCTGGGATCCTGTCCGATGCCCTATAGTAAATGGCTAATCAGCACATGACTCCAGAGGGAGCATGTGGGGGAGTGAGGGCTGCCCTGGGTGGGTGCTGGTGTGATGGTAATGTTCTCTGCCTGGCTTTGCTTTGGGACAGACATGCCTTCAAGTCAGCCCATTGATATCCCCGATGCCAAGAAAAGGAACAAGAAGAAGAAACGATGCAGGGCGACGGACAGCTTCTCTGGGAGGTTCGAAGGTGAGAGATGCAGGAATTCCTGGGGCGAGATGGTCGTGCTGGGGTCAATACAGGCAGGAGCTGTTTGTCTTGGAAATCCTGAAAACACCCTGTTTATGCAGGCACTTGGTTTAATGAGCTTTCCCATGGGCCCAGATCAGACCTGACCCAGCCTTGCAGGCTTCTGCATGGAGCAGAGCAGGATCTCAAGACAGGAACTGAGGCAGGAGCTGGGCTGTGGGGCAAGAGTCCCTGTGCTGTCTGGCACTGCAGTCGGCAATGGAGGCTCTGCACTGAGTGCTGGGGCTGGGTCTAATTTCTACAAACCTCCCTGCCCCATGAAACCCAAACCCACACTGTACTGAAGTGAGATCCACTTTGCTCCCCACAGATGTCTACCAGCTGCAGGAAGAGGTGCTCGGGGAAGGCGCCCATGCCAGAGTCCAGTCCTGTATTAACCTCATCACCAACAAGGAGTATGCAGTGAAGGTATGCGCAAGGCTGAGCACCAGACTGACACCATCGCTTCCCGCAATCACTGCCCTCCTTTGGACCTTGCTTTCCACTCCCACCCTTGATCTGTCTGGTCTCTGTGCTCCTGAAAGCAAGGTCTGTCTGTCTGTCCAGCTCTTAGCACCACAGTGCTCTGACTTCCCTAGGGACCGTCGGCACTAGTGTGTTACGAGGCTGGGTGTGGGAACAGACAGCAGTACGTGGAGACTCACCCTGCATCTTGGGAGCAGGATGCAGGGTGGAGAGGGCGGTGGATGCATCCATCCACCCCCACCCAGCCTGTGTAGGGCTTTGGGTGAGAGAAGACGCCAGACTCTAGTCTAATGCAGTGCGCCGGAGGCCAGGGCAGTCGGCCTTTACACGGCCGTGAGTGAAAAGGCTCAGTGGTGACCTTGAGCCTGAACAGATGCAGTTGAAGGTGATGGATGTGGTCAGACTTGCACAAGAAGCCTGTGTAAGACTAGATCCCGCCACAGACTCAGAGGTGGGCTTGGTGACCAGGAGCAGCCTGGAGGAAGAAAGGCAGCCTTATAATTAAGGTGCAGAATTAGGGGTCCCGGAACCTGCTTCCCCTTTGCTCTGCCATAGACTGTGTGATCTAGGGCAGGTCTTTCTGCCTCCGTTTCTGCCTCTGGAGAGTGGGGTTGATCCCTACTGTGCAGGGGGTCTGAGAGGTTCAGTTAGCGCTCCCGAAGCACCTGGGGAAGATGGCTGTGTGGAAAGGTTGCGCTATGGCTTATTTGTGCGTTGGGTGTTCTGCTTCCCAGTTGCTTGCCAGGATGCAACCGAACAGGTCCTGGCAAGCCGCTTCCCTCTGTGACGGCCTGCCGAGTGCAACGTGGTGTGCTGCTGGGTTTCCAGAATAAACCTGTCAAAGGGCAGCAATCGGCACCAGTGTGAAGAGTCCCCCAGCAACACAGGCTGTTCTGGGCTAGGAGAAATTGCTCCAAGTTCTTGGTTGGACCCTGGGGAGAGAGCGGAAAGGAGCCAGGGAAATATGAACTCCCTGGTGCTGGGCAAAGCTGGCACAGACCCAGCAGCAGCAGAGTGGGGGTGCCCCCTTGTGCTCTATTGCAGTTGGCTCCTTGGTGTCAGGCGGGGGGGCGGCCGCAGGGTCATGACCGCCTGAGAAAGGGAAGCATGTTGGGTTTGGAGAGCAGCTGTTTCTGTTTGAGAGCGGCAGGAGCTGGGGAGCGGCTTTGCTTTGGCAGGAGGCGGCTGGCCCAGCTGCCCGTGGGAGGGGAACAATGCGGCTCTTCTGTGGCCGCTTGGCACGCTGCAGGTCTCGGCCTTAGCAACAGCGGCCGCGGGTCTTGGCCCAGAAATCTGACCCTCTCCCCTCAATTTCAGACAGTGCCCGGTTTTTGCTACAATAAACTGGAGAGGAAAAGCTCTTCTGGGGAGCCCAAGGCCATTCCTTGAGCCAGGAAACGCTGTATGTGTCTCTTTGGCTGCCCAGCACTTTACAGACAGCTGAGCCCCTGCCTTGTGCTGGGGGAGTGAGGAAATATGGAGAAACTGAGGCACTGCCTGACTGGCCCTGGACTGTCTTGGCCTCTTTAGAACTTTCTGTACAGGAGGCTGCTCTGTTAGTGTAAATCCAGAGTGACTCCATCGCAGTCGTGCGTACTCCGGATTTACGCTGCCGAGGCTGATCCTAGCCTGTCGCCCTCCTTATCTTGTACTTGGCTGTCTCTAAAGCTCTCCTCCCAGAGCCTGGGGGTGGGGGTTGGGGAAGCCTTATCTCTGCAGCCAAACCTCAAGGCAGGGCTTTTGAAGTGTGCATGGGCCTCTGTTTTGCTTGGTGCATTAGACATGTGACCCTTTGTTTGGCTGTCCCCCTGGAATGAGGGCAGCTCCTCCCCTGCCGAGCAAAGGGCGTGCACTCCCTGAGGGCCGGGAAGGAAAAAACAGCCTGGTTTGCAGCTGGTTAACCCTTTCAGGGGTCTCTAGCCCCCGTAACAGGGCTGCGGCCGAGTGGATCTGAAAGCCGCTCTGCTGAGGATGGAGAATGGCTGGGCCTGGGATTATGTGGACAGGATGGTTGGCTTGTTAGCTGACCGGCTCATGTGCTAGTGCCTAAATCCTGGGGATTGGGTTGCTCTCGGGGTATTTTTGGCCTTGTAGCTAGGACACTATCAATCCAGTCTGGGATCCGAGGTGTGGTGTCATTCCTGCTAGATCTTCTCCCTGCTTCCTATGGCCCTTTGTCTGTCGGGAGGGTCCAAGGCAGCATCCGGGGCCATGGTTTGGTCTCTGAGTCCCTCCCTCTTTCTGCTTCAGATAATAGAGAAGAGCCTGGGACACATCCGGAGCCGGGTATTCAGGGAGGTGGAGATGCTGTACCAGTGCCAGGGTCACAGGTACGGGGGTGGGCCTGATGGCCCTGAGCCACATTGATTTGTGGGATCCCTGACAAAAGGTGGGTGGGTGGGCACCACTTTAGCTTATGGCTGAGGACCCCCCTCCCTTCTCTTTGCAATCCAGGGTAACGGTGGGAAGACCTGATTGCTCCCAGCATCTCTGGGCTACTTTAAAAACCTTTCCATAGCCACAAGTATGGCTCTGCCTTCAGCTACATTGACTTCCCAGTGACCTGCTGAAGGATGGGGTTGGAGGCTGTTTGGGAAGAGGGTGTATCTTATTGCATTGGTGGAGAGCTTGGTCTTGCTGGTGCAGAATGGTGAGACCTCTAGTGATATCAGGTTAACTGCGCTCCCTGGCTTAAAAAGCTGAGCCTTGCACTTTCTAGATAGTGGCCAAGGGAAGCGTCTGCTAGCAATTTTGTGGCATAGCTAAGTTGTTAAGTGGGGCACTGAGAAAACATCCCCTGGAATGCTGAGAAACCAGCTGTCGGCCCATGGCCTTCTGGCTCCAGTAATTCCTTGGAGCCCATCCCACGTATGCGCGCTCGTTGCATGGGAGACGCATTGGAAAGGCCCTGCAACTGGCTGGAGGGGAAGGAGGGTGCAATGCTGAGCTGCCCTGCCCCTCTCTCTCCTCGCAGAAATGTCCTGGAGCTGATTGAGTTCTTTGAAGAAGAAGATCGATTCTACTTGGTGTTTGAGAAGATGCGAGGAGGTAAACATCCCTGCAGGGCCTCTGGCGCCTTGTTCTTCTTCACTGCACCATTCACGGCCAGCTGGCAGGCAGGGGCTGTGTTGTCTAGACTCCCTAGATGCCTAACAGAGACCCCTTCGGCCAGCTGGGAAGCCTACAGGTTGGCAAGGAAGGGTGCCTTCATAGCCCATTGCTGTTCAGCAGCACACAGGGTCCTCCCAGTTGGCTGTCCATCAAGGAGCCATTCTCTTGGTCTGAAAAAGCCCTGGTCCCAGCGTCTGCTGGGGAGGGACTCTGGAGCGAGGGCCACAGTGGGTGACATTTTTGCCATTTGGGGGACTGGGTGGGTGTGGGGGAGATGCTGGGGGAGAGACACGGATTAGGTCCTGCTGACGGCCGTGTCTCCTTTGCCCCCCATAGGCTCCATCCTGACCCACATCCACAGGAGGCGCCACTTCAATGAACTGGAGGCCAGTGTGGTGGTGCAAGACATAGCCAGTGCCCTTAATTTCTTACACAACAAAGGTAAGTAATCGGGTGCTGAGGCCAGGCCCTTGCTGGGTGGGATGGGTTCTTAGTCCTTCTGGCGCTGGAGAGCCACAATCATAAGGGGCCTATGAGCTCGTGTCTAGCTCCACCCCTGAGCCACTGGAGAATTCCCCAAAGGGAGCAGGGTGGAGACACTGCAGCCTGTTTTTCGGGTTCGTGGGTGCTCCCTTCCTCAGACATGGTGATGGGCCATGCTGGCCTGCTTCCCTAGTGTTGTGCGTCCTACAGCGACCCGTGATGATGGATCGGGTGTGCAAAGGGTGGATCCAGCCCCCCTTGTTGCTGAGTCTTCTCCCGCTCCCCACTTTGTGAGCCATGGAGGCGTCAGAGGGCTGCAGTCTTCTTGACTCTGGGGTTTGTTTTTAACAGGTATAGCGCACAGGGATTTAAAACCGGAAAATATTCTCTGTGAGAGTCCCGATCAGGTGAGTGGTGAGTGACCCAGCTGGGAGCATGTCCAGAGCCTGGAGTTACACGCTCTCCTTTCTTGCTCCTGTTTTGACAGGCGCTGGGGCAGCCTTGTGGGAGGGCAATCTCCTCTCCAGGGCTTGGGTCATCCTCTTGCTGTACCCTGGTGGGATGTGGGTCCAGGCTCTGTGGGGAGCCTGGGCTTGGCTTGCATAGGGAGGGTGCTGATGGGAAGGAAGATGGTGTTTCTCAGAGGTGGGGGACAGAGGGAGGGTATTGAGGCAGTGACATTAACCCTTTGCATGTAGGTTCGTGGAAGGCCTGCCCCCCATCCCAGGAGCCAGTGAACCAAAGAAGGAAGCCAGCTAGCTGAGTGGTGGGGTTGCTTGCTGGCTGATAACCTCCTTTTTATTGCAGAGAGGTGGCCGGCAAAGGCCAGATTTTAATTTGCTCAGAAGCAACTCCAAGGGGAGATCTCCAGATCACCTCTGGCCTGACAGCTTGTGATCCAATCGGTCTCCTTCAAGCATTGAGCGCCAGCAGCACGTTACAGTTTAATTCAGCGATTGCTATCTTTGACCCTCCTGTCCTCTCCAGGTTTCCCCTGTGAAGATCTGTGATTTTGACCTGGGAAGTGGTATCAAATTAAATGGTGATTGTTCCCCTATCTCCACCCCTGAGCTGCTCACACCAGTAAGTATTTCTGCCCCTTGATAATGTGTGGATGGTGGGGGGGAGATTGGGACTCTTACGGCATCTCTTTCCATGAAACACTGGCTAGCTACCAGCTGGCTTTTGGTGTCTAAGTCTGCTTATAGACTTCTGGGAAGATGAACCAGCATTGTGCATTTGTGGTGGGAATCCTGGCTACCAGAGCTAGATGTCTCTCTGCAGATAAAATTCCCTTGGTTCCCCACTCCGCTTGGAGCACCAGGCGGGCGTCTGCAGCTGCCTCTCTTCTGGCACCAGCGTCTGTCAGCTGTTTTTAGTCTCCCTTGAACTTTTAGACAAGGCTCCCTTTGGAACCGTGGTCTCCTTCACCTGTGACACTGGCCAGGGTGCATTCCTGTCGCTGGTTTCCAGTGTAGAGGGAATCGGGGGGTTGTAGTCAGGAGGGAACCTGAGGAGTGTAGCACAGCAAGGCATGCTGGGAAGGCTGTCTCAGGGGGATATAAGAGAACAGCTGTCCCTGGGCACAGGGATTCCTGAAGGAGACAGAGCTGTTGTTGGCTGGGTTTGTAGGCAGAGGGCCTTCAAAGGGAGGTGGCCATGGGAAGAGGCCTAGAGATGAGGCCATGTATCTGGGAAATATTCCTTGAGGAAAGGGGACATTAGCAAACTAGAGGTTCATGCTGGATGATCTGGAGAGAGGAAAAGCAGGGGACTCTGGTGTGAGCCCATGACCGGTGGCCATGGGCAAGGCAAGGGGGGGATGTTGTATACACTACTTTTCCCCCCTATGGGAATGTGGCTTTTGGGTGGTAAGAAAACCACCTCTGTGCCGCCTGCTCGCCTGCCCTTGTGGGGCTCCTGCATTATTCATTCTCTCAGGGACAGGAGTGAATTCGAGAAGAGGTTACATAATGCTGCTTTCACATGCCCAGCTTGCTTTCCAATGGGGTGGCGTGCCGCCAAGCCAGTGCTGAGAAGTTAAAATCTAGCCTTAGCAACAGCTGGCCCTATTGGCCATGGGGAGGAGACGGGGCTGGGGGAGGCGGGGCAGGATCTGCTGTTTCCTGGCACAAGCTTGCAGAAGTGGGTCAGGCGAGATGTGGCTGGGATTGCGGTTGGGGGGAGTCTCAGCCAGTGGGGTGGGAGCAGGAGGTGGCTGGGCCTAGAGCTTTTTAGATTTCAGCACCTCCCTCCCCTTTCAAGGCTGGGGCGTGTACAGAGGTTTGGCTTCCCTGTGCAGCTTCTCGTGGAAGTCTTTGGCACATAGACGAGCTTTTCTCCCCGGTTGCTAGATTAAAGCCAGGAGGGACTGACTCCATGAGCCAGGCTGGGGAATTCCACCCCCTGAATCGTCCCCTCTGCTCAGCCGATTTGCAGCCGCCTTAGTTGTGTAGAAGCATCTGATTTGCCTGTCAGGCATCTGCCCGATCCCTGGGAGCAGGGTTCTTGCTCATCCAGGCAAATGCTACCTGGTGCAAGCAGCCAGGCTCCCGAGAGGCAAGGCCTGCCAGGCGCATGGGGTAAGGCACCACCCCACACCCTTGTTTACTGGCATCGAGGTCAGCTTAGGTTCACGTGCTCCAGCAGAGCAGTGCCGTGGCTGATGCAACCCGTGGCATCAGGGGAGCGTCTCTTAATAGAGCTGCACCCAGCTGGCCTGGGAATGCTGGGAGAGGTGGGAATCTGGCGAGACATGCTAAACACGCCCGCCCTCCTGGGAGAACTCACAACCCGGCTCCCTATATGTTTATCTCCTGGGCCGCCCTGTTGGGGCTGGGCCACTCTGGTCTGCACCGCCTGCGTCCCCAGCTGTTTCTAACTTCAGCTGGGGTTCGGTGGAAAGTTCCTCTGCTTTCTGTTTCTGACGCTGTTTGCGGGGGAGAAGAGAAGCTGTTCGCCAGCCCTGGGTGAAGCCCTGCCTGGGGCTTGAAGCTTGCAGAAAGCTTTTTTTTTCTTTTCTGTGGCATCAGCTGTTCTGCTACTGCCTGTCCTTAGAAGCAATTATCTGATTGCTGTGGGTTTTTTCCCCTCCCTCGCAAGGCGAGTGTGGGCTGATGGGTCACGTGAGCTGTGGCTGGAAAGTCCCGGAGGGGGGGGGGCAGCAGGGAGGCAGACCTTGGAGACATCTGTGGCTCTAGTTACATCAGCTGTTTAACTCCTCCAGTTCCTTCCCTGGTTTGCTGGCTGCAGGGCCTTTCAGTGTCTTCAGTTCTGATGTCCATGTTCCTTTTTTATGTCCATTTAATGGACTTTGCCCTGGATCAGCGGGGGGTGCTGATGTGAGAGAGAGATGTGAGCGGGGGGTGCTGATGTGGCTTGGCCAGATGTGGTGGCAGTTCACATCTGGGGGCAGGTAGTGTGTGATTTCCCCCTCCTTCGGTATAAGAGATCTAGTTGTTGTTTTCCAAACTGCAGCCTCTCCCCAGAGATGGGGCATGTCTCTCATTATACTCTTGTGCCTTGGAGGGTGGATCCTGGGCACTGCACCCAGATTGCCATCTCTCCTGGAGGCACAGGTTCAAAACAAGCCAGCTTTTAGAAGATGGAGTGGAGAACTTAATAGTTCTTTTTTTTGTCCATAATGCCTGATTTTGGCACGAGGGCACCAGGCATTCAGTTACTGCTGCTCCCATTTTCAGGAACAATGTGGAGGCAGAACCTTTTCCCCCTGGGACCCTTCACTGTAGCAAAGAGAGAGAGCCGGTATAAACCAAACGTGCAGAGTTCAGAGGGGAACATACAACGTGGGAGGAAAGGGCTGGGTGTGGAATGGACAGAGATGATCAGCTGTAACTTCTATTAGAAGGTCACAGGCGATCAATCTAGTGCCTGTTGAGGGTGGAGTTGGGACTAAAGCATTCTGGGTTTGTCCTATGACTTCATCCAGACCGTAACGAACATGCTTTGGGGAATCGGATTTGAACAGAAGATGCAGGGTCATCCTGATGTTGAGCCACTCAGCTGGGACTTAGGAGATCTGGCTTTGATTTCCCAGCCCTGCCATATGCTGTGTTGGGCAAGTAGTTCCCCTTTGGGGTCACCATTTCTCCTATTGCAACATGGAGGGAAAGGCTTACCTTCCTCGTAAATTAGTTTGTATAGGTGAGGATCTCGGATACTGTAGCAATGGGGTCGGTGGTGTATGTGGGCAGAGGCAGTGCCATCTAGTGGGTAGAGCAGTAGACTGGGATTCAGGAATCCCAGGTCCTATTCCTGGCTCTGGGGTGCATCACTTTTAACCCCACCCTGCCTCAGTTTCCTCCTCTGTAAAATGAGGATAATGACCTTGACCCCTTTTGTTAATGCACTTTGGGATCTGCTGATGAAAAGTGCTAGGTAAATATTATTACGCTAGACATTTATTATTAAATCAGTGCCTGGTTAGTATCTGCTGTCCCTTACAACACACACAGGGGTGACTTACAGGACAGTAGTCCGCAGACAATACCTAATTTTCCAAAGGGGTCCATATCTCCATTTGATATTTTTTAGGAGCCTGCAAGTGGAAAAGGGCTGAAAACCACTCAGAGAAGATTGCTTTTTCTCTGCCAATGAGACGCTGCTGATGAGCTCAAGAACAGTCAGGGATGATGTCAGCTGATCCCTCTCTCTTGCAGGGACACCTGGGTGCATCATTCCCTTTGGCTCACCCAAAAGTCCCAGAGTCGTGCCCAATTCCCTGCTGGTCTTCAGTGGCATGTTAGCACCACGGGGGATGCTAGCAAGTTGGCTATGCACAGCCCTTCCAGGAAAAATGGGTCTGATTCTAGCTCGTAGTCATCAAGTCCTGCCAAAGCAATGTTTGGGGGGGGGGGGAAGTCCCCAGAGGTGCATGGTTAGCTTGGCTTGAACTTGGGAGGCTTCTGCTGCAGAGAGTCTCAACAACTGGGCAGAAAATCCTGGAAGCCCTGATCAGTTACTTAAAGAATTCTCAGCTCCCTCCTGCCTGTCTGTGTGACTATGGACAGAGGGTGGGCAGGGCTGATCTGGGGGGTGGAGGGGCGTAGTGGTGCACCTTCCCCTTGGTACACGGAGGAAGTGCTGTGCGGTGCAGTTCCCAGCAGGCTGTGTGGATGTTGCCAGGAGACCCACCCTTCATTGGCTTTTTTTCCCCTCCACGAGGAGCAGCTCTCGTAGCTGTAGCATCCCATCTTAGGATGGGGGTGTGTGCAGCCTGTGTTAGCTGCTTCTGTGCCTTGCCTCTGGCACGGCGCTTCCTCTGTCTGTCCCGGGTCCCTGGGGGCGGGAGCAAGGTGGCCCACTCACACCTGGCTTTGTTTGCCAGCTCAGATCCAGGTTTTTAATGTGTGTGTTGGGATGAACTTGGTGCTCCAGGCCATTCGTCCACCGATCGCAGGGTTTGGCACGGCTGCAGTGAGGGGAGGTGGTGCACCATGGGCCTATCCCAGCCCTCTGTCCTAACCAGCTTTTGTTACCCTCCTGGCTCATATCTGTAGATACTGCCAATTGCACCATGGCGGGTCTGATGGGGAATGAACGACTTAGTCATCTCCATCAGAGCTAGACTGGGTGCTCTGGCACAGCCTGCTTTGTTGGGAGTCCTGCCCCTGTTTGGGCCTGGAGTAGAGCAGGTTGTGGATCATGATCTTTGGAGCCAGACCTTGAGGGAGGGCGGGGTTGGATCTGGTGTCTTGGGTTACGTGCATCTCCTGACTGAGTATTTGGGGTGACCCCAGTGCCTGGGGGTGTCTGTCTCCATCCCACCTGTTCTTCCCCTTCCCCTCAGCACCGGCTTCGGGAGCTCTGATGGCTCAGGCCCAGCTCTATGTAACCCTGCTCCGCTCCCCTCTCTCTGCAGTGCGGCTCCGCAGAGTACATGGCCCCCGAGGTGGTAGAGGCCTTCAACGAGGAGGCTTCCATCTACGACAAGCGATGCGACCTGTGGAGCCTGGGCGTCATCCTGTACATCATGCTGAGCGGCTACCCGCCCTTCGTGGGGCACTGTGGCACGGACTGCGGCTGGGACCGTGGCGAGGCGTGCCACGCCTGTCAGGTGAGCCAGCCTCTTTGCCTGGCAGCATGTCCCTTGTGCTAGAGGAGCTCTCTCTATGCTAGTACCAGTAGTGGGTCCATTATCCTGTCTGGCCCCGCCTAACTCCTCCGGCATGCTGGTCCCTGACTGAAGCAGCCAGGTTGAGGTATCCCCCCGTGGCTTCTGGCACGTTGGTGTGACCCGTGGCTAAAGAGCCCTCCCTCCACCAACTCGTTTTTGCTGGCCATGTAGAGCAATTCAGCTGTACCTCTGACATCTGCTTTCCCTGTGCACGCCACACAGGCTGGAGCGTCTCTGCTTCGTTTCAAGCCTCCCACTGTCTGCATCTGAGGTCTAATCAGACTGCACTGACGGCCACTTTCGCTTCTCTAAAAATAAACTTTGCTTGGGTGCGTCTTCTCTTCCAGAACATGCTCTTTGAGAGTATCCAGGAAGGGAAGTACGAGTTTCCTGATAAAGACTGGGCCCACATTTCTTTTGGAGCCAAAGACCTGATTTCCAAGCTGCTGGTTAGAGATGCCAAGAAACGGCTCAGTGCGGCCCAGGTCCTAGAGCACCCTTGGGTGCAGGGGGTGAGTACTGGTTTGGGGTGGTTTCCTTATTCATCTCGGTGGCTGGGGGGCTGCAGAGCCTGGAAGTCGCTCTTCTGATCTCATCAGATACGGGAGCTGATTCGTGGGCTCTTGACCTAGCTCAGATCTCGCTCTGTAAAGTGGCTAGGAGGCTATTGCTGTGAGCATGGTCCTTGGATTCAGATCACTCAGTCTGCACCCAGGGAATGCATTAAAAACAAACTTGTCTGGAGGCTCAAACTTCCCAAGGGCAGTTGCCTTAAACCACCATTGTGATCATGCCTAGCGTGTCTCTTGAGCCTCCCAGCTGGGCTTCTCCAAGGACTTGACAGTGGAGCTTCATGATTTCCCGGCCCCTTGAGAAACAGGGAAGCATTATCCCCATTTTACAGAAAGGTAAAGTGAGACATGGGGAAAAGAGAAATGACTTGTCCCAGGTCCCTGGCAGAACCACACCTTCAGCCTGTCTCCTGACCCCTACTTCTGTGCTCCAGCCACCCAGCTGTCTTCCTAAAGAAAGATGATGGAGACTTACTGAGCCATCGGTGGAGGATTTATCTCCCTTCGGTACTTATGGTGACCCCTGTTGCTGTAGATCTGTGTGCCTCATGACCTTTAACATATTTTTCCTTGAGAGATAGGGCAGTGCTGTTAGCCCCATGTACAGATGGGAAACTGAGGCACCAAGGTGCCTGGATCCACAGTGGTAATCAGTGATGTGCCCAAGCTCATGTAGGAAGCCTTTGGCAGAGCCCAGGTCTCCCACAAGCCCAGCTAGCCCTGTCCACTGGGCCTTCTCCTTCTCCCAGGAGATCCAGCACTGCCATGGGGAGGTGCTTTCCCAGATGCTGACTGTGGGTCCCTTTATCTGCTAATGAGACCAGCTTTTTCCCCAACTCTAAATCGTGCTTCTGTTCTGTTCCAGTGTGCTCCAGACAACACGCTCCCAACCCCCATCATCTTACAGAGGTGAGTGAGCCCCTGCAGGCAGATCTTGGAGACCTGAAAATCCAGAGCCAGAGCGCGTTGGCGAGGCCTGCTGAAAGTCCTCTGTGCTGGCAGCTGAGGGCTACTGGTGCAGACCTAGCAACCCCACTGGCTCTCCTGGAAACTTTCCCCATTGAGTGGGAGTGGAATATGCCACCTCCTTGGCGCCAATGCCTCTGCTGGCCTGGCAAGGTGGGCCACCTAGGCCCAGAGCGGAAAGCAGGCTCTGTGGCAGGAGGAAAAGGCAACCCATTCACGTACCTCCTTGGGACTTCAGGTGACAGACTTGGGCCAGGTTCTCTGGGTATCCAAGACTGGCCCATTGCATGCTGGGGCAGAATGTTTCAGGGTGGGGGCAATGATGCAGTTGTTTGTGAATCTCTGCCATTCCCATCACTCCTTGCACCTCCTTAGAGCAGCTGCATGAGGAGGGCGGGGACTTGACAGGTCCCCCAAGCTTGAAACCCTTCTTGTTCTTGGCGGCTTGGTTCCCATCCAGCCCCTGGGTGCTGACCTTGCCCTGTCTCCCCTCCAGGAACAGCAGTGCCAAAGAACTCACCTCCTTCGCTGCTGAAGCCATCGCGGTCAACCGTCAGCTGATGCAACATGAGGAGGACGAGGAGGAGGAGGAGAAGACGCGACCAATCCTAATCAAAGCTACCTCATGCTCCATGCAGCTGTCTCCCCCTTCAGAATCCAGGCTGGCCCAACGGAGGAAGAAGAGTAGCGTGACCAAGACGGGGCCTGTGAGCCAGCACCTTGTCGCTCCATTAGTCCTGGTGGGCGATCATGCGTGATCGCCTGCCCGCTGCAAGCCCCCCCTTGTACATATGTGCGTGCAGTATCTGGGCATCCTCTTTTTTTAAAACAAAACGTTGTTGCTAGCGAGTAACAAGGTCAGAATTCTCCCTGTTGGCTGGTTTCCAAGGTTCACTGACCTTGTAAGTCTCTGGTTTTGTTTCTGTTTAAAAAGAATCTTTTTTAAAAAAAAGGTATTAAATCAAGTGTGAGGTTGCTCCACCCAGGGCACATTTAAGGACAGTTAACAGACAACCTATGATTTATTTTTGTTTATTTTTTACTCTTGATTTCTTTCTCCCCACTCCCCCACACCAAAGGACTATTTGTAAAGCGGCTGCTTTTATAACATCAGCTCATTTCATACCGTGGGGGTGGGGGGGAAGGACCCTCCGTTGTATTTTTAGCAACAAAAAGTAGCATTTTAACACTTATTTTCCTACCTAGCTGCAGGTTTTTCTTTGAATTTGGGGGCTGAGAGAATTCAACCACGGGGAGCGCTTTTTAAGAAAACCCAACCAAGCAAAAATATTCATTCTGGGATGGAAATTGACCAATCTAAGCTAATGTGTTGTGTCCAGGCATCGCACCTCTCGAAAAAGAGGGTGTGGTGGGAGAGGACAGTCTAAAAGCATATTGCCCCAGCGACTCCAAAATGCAATGGGATGCTGCAGTATTTCTTTCTTTTCAAGGGGAGGGTGAGTTGGTTGAAGCTTTGTTGGGGAATTGGATCTTTGTAGAATGTCAGGGCTTGGTGTCCGGGGGAGTCTGATTCTGGAAGCATGCTCTCTGCTCTTTCTCAAACTGGAGGTGCTCTGCACCTTGTAGGACCGGGCCTTTGCCTTGAGGGAAAGAGCATGGTGCTGGCCGATGGATTTCTCCCTGGAAGAGTGGCGAGCCATTCTCACAAAGGCAGCTGAGCTCCCTGGTCTTGCTCTGAAGCTCAGGCTCCCTCCTCTAAGATAAGCTACTTAAACCACTTCAGGTTTTTTTTAATGTAAACAGCCTAAATGTGCTTTGCGAAAGTTGACCCTGCTTGAGTTGAGCGTTGAGAAATGTCTTCCTTCGTTTCCCTGGGTTTTGTCCTTTTGTGCTTGACGTGGGAACTGAGCTGTACTGCCAAGGTGCTTCCTACGGTTAGATGGTGTGCCAGGTACAACTTGGATATGGGGAAATGCAGGGGATGACGGGTGGGATCGCTTTTGAAAAGTTAACGTCGAGTTACTTGCAAACTCTGTTTTATAGGGTCGATCCTGTCGTCTTAAAGTCTGCAGGGGTTTGCCATGGAGCAGGATCATCTTTTTCTGAGTGAGTGCATGAGTGGGTGGATGGATGGGGATCTTTTCCCCCCAATTATTAGCTGCTGGTTTTGTGAGATCACTCAAGCTGCTGGGTTCCCAGTAATGGCAGGATTGACTCCATGCTCCTGTCCATTGACTGTGGCTGGCAAATCCCCTGCTTTTGAAACAATATGGTGCTTTTAAAATCGAAAAATTCATGCTTGCTTTCTGTGAGCTTTCCGTCCTAGGGCAACAAACTGCCCGTGCAAGGGGACAGGGTTTGGAATGGCTTTCTGCCTTGTTGGCTCAATGATTCCTGGGAGGCAGAAGCAAGTTAAAAGGACCACCTCAGTGGGATCTGTGTTGTTTAAGGGATTCCATGTGGTGTACTTCATTTATTTTTAAATGCAGCTCTTGCCAAGCCCCCACCCCCCAGAGGGAGGAAGTGCAATCAGTATACATTTCAGGATGGGGGGGGGGGGGGTGCAGTAGAAATCAGTCAAGGGTGACAGTCGCATGTGGGCTGCTTTCCCTCAGGAAATCCAATCGATAGCAGAGACCTCCCCCAGCTTGGCATACCAAAAGCAAGTGTCTGGGTCTCTGTGCCGAAGATGTAGGACGCGCGTTCCACGTGCGCAAAGTTCCCAGCGGCTGGGTAGAGGAGGAAGAGCTTTATTCTTTAATCTCTGAGGGAGAGTGGGCTCTTGGAAGATTTTGAAAGTGTGGAAGTCGGGTTTGGGGATTGAAAAGTTTGCAGGGAAGCAAGGCCTCTGTGAGGTCGGATCTGGAGAGTGGGTGTCTCTGATGCCCCTTTGGGAGGGTCCTTAGATGGTATTTTTCTAAGTTTAATTATGCCCCCAGCCTTCCCAAGTGGCGGCTGATTAATCAGGAAAAGGCTGTCATTGGTACTGTGGAAGGGGTCGTAGGTGAGTGGCAGAGACTCGACTCTTCCTTGCACGTGGTGCATCTTGTGCTTCCATTTGTTCTGAAGTCTTTCTAGTTTCCTGATCCAGTCCAGCCTGTAGCACCTTCCCTTTGCTTGATTGCCCTTCAAAAGTGAGTGTTACAGGCCTGGGCTTTCAGAAGTGCTGAATTTTGACACACTGGGACTTGTGCGTGCCCATCCCCTCTACAAATGAAAAGCCCACGTCTCCCTGTGAAACAGTGGGGCTGGTTTGCCTGCTCTTTACACTGATGCAGCTGAAGAGTAGCATGGCCAAGCTCCATGTAGCTGTGTCAGTTTGCAACTGGGAGTAAGTGAAATTAGGGGCTTAGACAACTACATCTGTCCCTCTGAGTCAACAGAATTGAGTAAAATCTGCCCCCTCCCAGGTCTCCCTTTTCTCTCTAGCTAGACGCCACAAGCTTTGTATTTTTAAAAGCCAACTTAACTCATCACATATGCACAGCTTGAGATTTTTGGAACCTTTTATTGACGTGGGATTCTGGTTCGCTTGCCCTGAATTTCGGTTTCAGTCTGTTGCTTTCTCAGACTAAGGATGTCCTGAGTTTTTTATGAGTGCTGATGGCAATACTATGCAATACATATTTTGTTTATTTCAGGGAGGCCATTGTGAATAGTATCGGGGTTAGATGATCATTGGCTGTTTAGAGCTCGATCAAACTTTGGGAAGGGCAGGGAATGTCTGCTAACTATTCCCTACCCTGTTCTGCAGAAGCAATTTCACTTCATCTGTAGGTGAAACACCTTGTTTCCAAAATCCATGCATCTTCTTGCTTAGGATGATGAGCACATTATTTCTTCCACGGGTGCTTGCTTCCCTGGACCGCAGTACTGCGGGGGGGCAAGGAGATTCAGATGGCGTGCTGTATTGGAATCAGGTGGGGGGGACTGTACCTCAAAAACCAGGCTGCAATACTCCTAGAGACCTCCTTTAGAAAATAATCCATTATCTTGATTGTACATTGTTACTTTTTATAGCTTATTTTGTTTTATCAGTTGTAGATAATTCCTTGTTGTCTTACATTAAGAAATACTTGAATGATGTACATACCATCGGCAATGCCTCAAGCTGGTATTGTGAAAGCTATTGTAATGCTGCAGGATGCAGCCTTTTTTTTTTTTTTTTTTTTTTAAGGGGGAAAAAAAACTTGGGAAGGGAATTTCAACGGGAGATGTTTCAGTTTTCCATGATTTGGTTGGCAAACTTCCCCGCTTCCCACCCACTAAATCTTTTCTCCTTTGCTGAGAGGCTGCCTAAAAAGGCGAGGGAACTGGGTTGACCTATCTTCGCTGCTTTGATGGGGAAGGTCTGGCATCCTCTGTCCTAAGAAAGAGCAGGAATGCAGCCTTGGGGTTGCCTGGATTTGCTGGAGGACTAGTTGAAGATCTAGGTTTGGGTCATTGACCCATTGAGGTCCTTGGGCCTCTGGCAATTTAAACTTACTGAGGTTCTTCCTGCTCACATGGCCTGTGAGTTTTTTCTTCTCTTGGGGGAGATGTTCAAAGTCACAAGTGGCCCTTTAGGGGCATGAAGTTCCTATCTGCCATCTGTGCCTTCCCCCCCTTTTTAAAGAGAGGATAGCCCCCACCCCTGTTGATCATCAGGAAAGCTTTTCTGACAGCTTGTCCAGCAGTCTGTGTTAAATCCACACCAGTTTAGCTTGGTGTCTAAAAGTTAATCCAAATAAGAGTCAGTTTTGCTTGGTGACTGGAGAATTGACAGATGCACCATGCTAAAGTCTTCCAGGAATATCTGTAGCCAAGACCCCAGATTTCTAACGAGGAGCAGACTTTCTGGAAGAAACCCTTTTGTGCCCTTTTAAGAATCAAATAGGCACCCCAGTTACTCTTTCCTTTCTAGGTGGCCTTTAAGGCGCACACTCGCTCTGAGGAGGTGCACAGGGCTATGTGTTTTGGGGAGGGGATTGTTAAATGCCTTACGCACTGGGGCGAGAGGGCATCTTCGTTTCAGCACCTAGACTCTAGCAGTATGAATAGCTGCCGTTACTCAGAAGGTTGCAGTGAGGGGTCTACGTGGGAGACCTTAGGTGCTCTGCTCACCAAAATCCAGCCCTTAGTGTGTGGGTGTTAATAAGGTGGAAATAATGCTAGTGTTAAGCCTCCCCGCTGGTTACTTTCCCATGGTTTTGTTTCCAAAGACAATGCTTGCCCAGAGTCTGTTTCTCTAGCACTTAAATGATTCTTTAGCCAGTTTTAGCCCTTTGTTGCCAAAGTCTTTTTTTTTTTTTTAAACCCACATTAACCCATTTTCTTCTTTTTTTTGTTTTTGTTTTTTTGTTTTTAAAAGCCTTTTTTTCTCATAAAGCATCTGTCTTGGAGACTTCTTTTCAGAAAGTTTCTTGCAAGTTTTAGCAGGAAATGGTTTTTTTTTTTAAAAGTTTTTTGTTTATTCCCCCTCCCTTCAGTCAATTAACTACATTTAGAACTGGTTAGAAACTTTTACTGTGAATCTAACTTTTTTAATCAATACAGGAGAAAACTCTTTCTCCACTTTACAATTGATGAAGACTGCCAAAGCTGGTTTGACATAAAATCTCATTCACGCACTGTTGGTTTGTACAATGGATGCCTCGAGCCGGGGGCTAGTTTAAAAATAAAACTAAAAACAAAAATTAAAAATTAAAAAACAAAAAAAACAAGCACTTTATTGTATGTACCAGGTGAACTGATACAGCTCAATCGAAGTTTTCCTTTGTAACAACTGTTGATGCCAGAATTTTGTATTCTGTTTTGTAAGAATTTAATAAATGCATTGGAACCTACTTGCGAATACTCTTGTGTGTGCCTTACTATGTCTTACAATGGTGTCTGGCAGCCTCCGTCACAGACCAGGACCATGTGGAGCAACTAAAAACCTAAGGGCCTGCAGGAAGTTTTAGGTTGAGGACTTACACTCGCAGACCATCAGATCAGAAGGGAACGTTATGATCACCTGTTCTGACCTCCTGCACAACGCAGGCCACAGAACTTCACCCATCCACTCCTGTAATAGCTCCTAACCCATGACTGCATAATGGAAGTCCTCAAATGATGTAAAGACTTGAAGTTACAGAGAATCCATCCACAAATGACCCATGCCCCATGCTGCAGAGGAAGGTGGGGAAAAAAACCCAGGATGGAAATTCATTCTTGATCCACTCCCAAATATGGGCATCAGTAAACCCTGAGCACATGGGCAAGACTCACCAGCCAAACACCTGGAAAGAATTCTCTGATAACTCAGAACCCATCCCAGGCCTAACTTCCTGATGGCCAGCTTATATCCATGTCGGTGCTGAACTTAAATAATTCCTCTCCCTCCCTGGACTTTATCCCTCTGATGTATTTATAGAGCATATGTCTCTCCTCAGCCTTCCACTGGTCACCCTATCAGTGATCTGGAAGGGGGAATGAATTCTGTCAGTGAACTCTGCAGGGCAGCAAACCAGGCTGTTGGAGAGAGAATTGCAGACAGAACAATCAAGGATCCTGTGGCATTTTTAAAGACTAACAAATTTATCACATGAGCTTGCGTGGGAGAAAAATCCCACTTCATCAGATGCTTGAAGAAAGAAAGAACAATGTAGTTAATGCATCTAGAGGGTAACCATGCTGCAAAGCAGACAGCAAGTGGGACAAGCCGGAAGAGATGAAGGAAACCTTGGGGTCGTTGGAGCAAATAAGACCCAGGTTTGCAAAGTGAAAGGGGTACAAGGCACATGCAGGCTCCAGAGACTAAAAGATCCTGTTTGGCACCAGAGGGAATGATCCCTCTCTAAGGTGCTGGTGTAAAGCTGAAAATTTTCTGCCCTTGGGGGGCAGGGCTTCATGACACAATGGTCTGGCCGCTGAGCTCCAGGCTCTGTGCCGTTTCTCACCTTGATTCCCCTGTGCTGGAGGCTGCTGTGGAAGTTGCCTGGTGTTGGCCATCTGCAGTCTTAGCCATTGGCTGTTCTGCTTCTCCTGGCCTTGAAAAATTTGACTGTTGAGTTGAGAGGGAGGTGAGTTGGCATTGACTGGGCCTGCAGCTGGCTGCTTCAGGTTGCAGCATTGGATCCATTCCAATATAGTGCACACTCCCCTGTGACTATGCATCCCCAACCCGGTATGCCTGGTTCTGGCGTGACGGTGCCTGAGCGCTGCATTTAGCTCTGGCCATCCCACTGTCAGAGGGATGCTGTTGAATGGGAAGGCATTTGGGGAAGTAGGCTGGAAATGATTGGGGGCTGGAGGGACTGACTTAAAAAGGGAATGGTTAAAAGAGCTTACATACATTTTGCAGACTCGGTGGATAAAAAATCTGCAGTTTAACTAAAAGGTGCTAACTCTACGTGTGGGGAGGGGATCTTATTTAATTAGGAACCAGAGAGTGGGGGGAGGGTGTGGGATGTAAAAGCAAAGGAAAATTCTGGCTGCTTCAGCAAAAGCTCCCTGCCACTGAGCTGTACCGGTGCCTGGAGAGTAACTGTCCCAGAGAGATGGTGTCACATTGTGGGCCTGTCTCCAGCTGCTGTAGTTTCTTCACTTGGGTTTAGATCAACAATCTCTCTGGCCTCTGAGCTGGCAGGGAGAGGGAATGTGAGCATCCCTCTTGCCTTACCTGGCTCAGAGGTGGGACATGGTGTGCGAAGCCGAGGCAGACACAGTCGTGCAGGAAGTTTACGACGCTGGGCATTCCCCTTCGGTGGAATCGAAGGCTGCTATAGCCTTTATTTGACCAGTCTTGATTTCTGGTGCCTGTTTCCAGCACAAAAAGCGAGAGGGGGGCCCAATCTGAGCCAAACAGAGTTGCTGCCAGGAAGGCATGTGGGTGTTCCTCTTATTGCTGAACAGTGCCCCCTGCTTGCCACTTTTTGCAACAGTCAAGCGTCCCAGCCCATTAGGAAAGGAGACAGCTGCAAGCTGATACAGCGGTGTATCTAGCACTGGACATTGCCCTTGTGCTGTATGACTATTAACTAATCCCCACAGCCCTACCGTAGCTAGCTAGCTATTGGTTCACACAGTGACCCCATTCCTTGAGACAGCAGCTGCTCTGGTCACAATTTTAAGCTCCACTGCCTAGGGTCAGAGAGATTGGACAAGTCCCTGTTCCCTTGTTAAATCTCCCCATGTGGGTTTTTTTAATTGCCTTTTCCTCATTGTCCAGCTCTTCTGTGTTGTGTGCAACTGTCCAGCTGCCCCCCCTCTGGCTCCATGTACTCAGATGTGCTAGGCACACTCCTGTCTGGAGAGACAGGAAGGGTTGGATCTCCTGGGCCTACGGAAATCAAAGGTGCAAGTGCAGCTATGGAAGATCTGTAGAAGAAGATGCAGGCCAAGGGCTATGGCCACAGAGCAAAGGAGCTTTCCAGGGATGCCACAGGGCCAGAGGAATTCGCTCATCTGGTGCTGTGCTGCAGACCTGTTTCTTCAACAAACTTCATGTCATACTTGGCGGAGATCTCCTAGCTGACTCCAGTGGGTGCTTCTGAGGAGCTCTGTGAATGAGGATGAGGGAGGGGATTCGAGGGGATGCCAGTCATAAGTCAGGACCTGTTTGAGTCCATGTCAGTCTAGCCAG
Organism: Pelusios castaneus; assembly: GCA_007922175.1. NCBI lineage: Eukaryota > Metazoa > Chordata > Testudines > Pelomedusidae > Pelusios > Pelusios castaneus. The sequence continues at coordinate 2,612,406 of ML685913.1, read as the reverse complement.
TCCCACCAGGTAAGCATGGATGAGCCTGAGGAACAGCAAGGGAATGTGGGTAAATTCATCCATCCACTTTTTTAAAATTACAATGTTTAAATTTAAAGCAGGCACCTGCCCTAGCCCCAGCTTCACGAGACAAAGGTATTGACTTTTCACTGTTTTTCTCATGCAAGGTAAGGGTACAACAAACAGAGCTAGAGTGGGCATCTACTTTTTGAATTCGCCTGTTGGCTTAGGTGGGGCAGGGCACATGGAGCATTTTATGTGCCCAAGGATTTCCCTTTTAATCTCCTAGGCCAATCCGCTGCAGTCCTCTCCTGAAAAGCTTCTGGGGAGGGGCTGTCTTCTTTCTCCACAGCAAGATGCTGTCCCACATTCTCTGATGAGTTCAATAGCTTTGGGATGCCAGGAGCAGCTGTGTGGTTGTGCTCCTCAAGAGTGAGGCCTCAGCTAAAACCGCCACCTTGTAGGGCCAGAGAACTGAATGCTCAGACCCCTGGAATAGGGGGCTGATGGGCTTCATGCACCAGAAAAAATCTTCCTCCTGCCCCCGGCAGTCTGACACTGGAGCGTGGTGCTGTACAGAGGTGCTCCAAAGCTGGTGTGTGAATAAGCCCCCTCCCCACCTGCAGAATGCCTGACCCTGATGAGGAGTGTGCTGGCCGTTGCTCAGAAGCCAGTTGCTACGGGAATGTTGCCTAGAGATCAGAGCTTAGGCCTGGGACTTGCATGGGGGGTCTTGGAAGGGGAGCCCAGGCTCTGACTGAGGGCCCCTGGAGGTCTTCCTACCATGCCCCTGAACCCCCACTGTCTGCGATGGGCCCCACACTGCTGTCTGGGTAAGCTGGTGTGATGGGTGGCTGCTCACCACCAGGTACCTTTTGGCAGCAGTGGGTGGCTCGCTTCCTCTTTTGGTGGAACGGCTTCCTCCTGGGGGGACTCCTGGCCCAGTGTAGTTCAAGGGCTCTGCCTTGCTGGGGTAGCCCAAACAAAGTAAAGGGGAATGGACACAATTTGGTATCCACGTGTGAGGGAGAGGGGCATGCTTCCCTCCCAGGCTGTCTCTGTGACATGAAGAGATTCCTGTCCCTCCGCTCCCCTCTGCCGCAGCTGCAGGATGCAGCCCTGCTCTGTCTCGACCCTGGGTTGCCTGGATCCCCTGCCTTTTAACTCCTCCTCCAGTTGGCACATTTCCTACAGTGGGCTGGCTGAGACCAGAACAGTTCCTTAACCCCTGCTTGCCCAGTGTGGAGTTGTTTCTATACGCCATCACAAGGAGATAGAAGAGGACTAGGGATGATGCGTTCTGCGAGATTGTACAAGCCAATGCTGCCCTGGACTGTGAACAAAGAACTTGGAAGGCCAATCTGACCAATAGCATGGAGAAAGTCAGAAAGGACAGGATAAAGGACCAGGAGGCCAGTAGGAAATGGACCAGGACATTCATGGATCTACTCAGGCAACAAACCCAAATCCTGCACACCCTGGCTGATTTATGGGTCCAAAAAATCCCAGACTCTTCATCTTTTGAAGTCCTTTGGAGAACTCTACACATGGCTGTGTCAATACTCCATCATGCCATGCCAGGCAGCAGCAAGGAATCCACAGCTTCATGTTCATTGATCTGCAAGAACCACGACTGGGGCACATATTGCCAGAACAGGCTGATTTGTTTATTCAAAGGAAAAGAAGTGGGTGTGCTGTGGAGGTGGTGCCACAGGCCATTAAAATGACCTGGCCAGTTTTCTAATCTACCCACCTCTCACATTTCTTCCCACCATTTTGTCTGAAGTGCAGTAGCTGCTAAAGCTGGCTTTCTCCAGTTGCTTTGATCGCACCACAGTGCTTGACCTGCACCTTCTAACCCACTCTCCCGCCAGATCCAGCCAACTCCTCCCATGTTCAGCTTCATCCCACCTAGCATGCTGCCCTCTGCAAACATTTTTCCAGTTCTTGTCCTTCAATCACTCCTCAAAATTCCCCAACCATTTCAGTAACTCAGCACACTTCAATGAGACAATTCCAAAGCACACCCACTTTTTTAGCTGAATTGATTGCTCATAAAAGTCACATTTACTTACATTTACTATGTTTATGTTCTTACTAGAGAGGTTTGCAACATAATGCATACAACAAGCTAAAGAAGGATCAAATACATTAATGTTTCAAATCCACTGGGAAAAAATACACGTCAGCTCAATCTTGCCCTTTGGCCACCTGCATTCAGAATATTCGCATTTTAGAATTGAAAGACTGATATCTCGCTTTTAATTTGATGATTGATTTTCAAAAGTTGTATGAGTTGTAATTTTGGTTGGATAGAATATTGTTTAAGATGAACCAATGTTTGTTTTATTTTGATTTTTATTACCTTTATACAAAATTTCACGGCACACTTGGACAGTGTTCATGGCACACCAGGGTCCCGTGGCGCACAGGTTGAAAACCACTGCTCTAGGAAGCCTTCTTTCCTTCCCCCTATAATGTTATCTCAGCCAGTTTCTGGACTTGTTCAAGTCAAGGGAAAGTTTGCTGTTGACACCCATGGAAGTGCGATCGCACTGCTTTAAATTGCAAGCTCTTCAGGAAGTTGTCTCTCTGTGCCCCAAACTGCCCCCTCCGCCAGTTCCATGCGTGCCAAAAACTCGGATGCCTGTTCAAAGCCTGAGCAGATGAGGGCAGTTCCGAAAATAGCCCAATGCAACGTTAAAATAGCCTGAGCCATTTGCCAACTTTAATGTTCCCCTCAAAATATGCTCCATAGACAGAGTAAGAGCTATAAATAGGTGTGCAGTAATTCGCATAATAAAAAATTCAACAGCAGGAATCGGGGATAGGTCAGCCTTATGTAGGCTCTGGTCTCCTCCTATACTGGGTATGAGTTAGCACAGTGTGGACATCTGGTATTGGCAGAGTTATGTTAGTCTCTGGAGAATGTAACTGTAGCATGGGTCAGTCCAAGGGCATGTGGTATACAGTTACTTGCTGGATCAGTTGATCTTGGTGTGACACAACAGAAAATAACACAGCTCCTTCCTCTTCTGTCTTAATCAGGTTCATGAGATCAAAATCCTAGCCCAGTCTTTTGCAATCGCCTCCTAGGTACTGAAGCCAGCAGAGTTGCTGATTCAGCAGAAGGAGACCCGGGCATGGACAGTGCTGCTTTTCGATTGAGATATGCCACCAAGGTCTTGACCACTTGTGGTTATTGAAGCTCCCACAGCACTTTCTGCCCCACAGCCACATTCTAGCTAAAAGCGTTAGATTCTTCTTGCTGTTTTTATTAAGGACAACAAGTGGGATTCACAAAGGCACCCAACTTTTGTGGGCCTAGAAAAATCACAGGAACCACATTGCAACCCAAAAGCATGAGTTAGATGCCTAAGCTCCCACACAATGCATGGGGAGAGACAGGCACTTAAGTTTGAGCTGCAGGGAGGTCTCATCTCTGCTAGTGGTCCACAAACTAGGGAAAGCTAGGCATTCAGCTGTATAAGTTGCATGGGGGACCCTGAAAAACGTAGCTCTGGAGTAGGACCTCTCCTAATTTTTAGCCTAGTAGCTATGGTCTTCACCCACCTTATAAGAGATCCTTAGTTCATGTCCCCCCTCCTGCAGGGAAAGGATTTGAACAGCAATCTGTCATCTCTCGGGTGCTTTAGCCACCTGGGTAGGGGATCTTCTGAGGTGGCGTGCCCTCAGTCTCTCCTTTTGAAGTTGTTACACGTTAATTAAACAATGGAAGATGGAAATAACAATTAGGCTGCAGGGTCAGTTAGAATGACTTTATAACTGAGAGATTAAAGCTCTCACCTATGTACTGGAAGATCCCTGTTCAAAGCCCATCTCTCCTCCCAGGAGCAAGGGGGACTGAAGTGGGGGGGTCTGCCACGGGAGAGTGCGCCTCTTGGCAGTTTTGTGTGAACTCACCTGAGTGGCCCAACCCAGTCTGGTTTGTGAACTGCATTAGACAGGTGAGGCAGGAGACAGGTGCCTGAACACCAAGAGGGCAGCTGCAGTTCACCTGCTCAGAGGACAAATCTGTAGGCGCCAAGTGAGTTTAGGTGTCTTTGGGCTTTGGCGGCATCTGAGCAGGAGTTTTGTGAATTGTAGCAACAGAGGTGCCTCAAAATGGTATTTTAGGCTCCTGATGACCTTTGTGGAGCCCACCCAGACAAAAGCTAGACTGTCCGTGCCCCAGCACTTTTACAGTCTAAACAAGATTAGCTTGGGGAGGGCGGGGGGAGGAATCAAAAGTTCTGGAGGGTGTTTTCACCCAACTGGCATCCTCAGGCACCTTTGAGCACCAAGGCAGAAGAGGCTAGGAAGACCAGTTATCTTTATTCACGTACATCTGGTGACTGTTTCTCTGGTAGATTGAGCGGGACAGGCTGTTTTTGGTATCCCTTCCTGTAGTGTTAGTGGCACAGAACGGCTGCTGCATTTCCGCCCCCCAGAGATGGCGAAGCTTCAGTGGTGGGGAAATAGACACTCAGACGAGGGGGTCTGGGGCAGTGGAGAAGGTAACGGTGAATGGTGGTGACTGGCATTTTGGAGCAGGCAAGCTCAGATTGGCCTCCCTCTCTCTGCTCTCTGTTGTGACATATATGTTACGTACTGGGGAATGGCTAAGCATCATCGCTGTCTTCCGCTGGCCAGAATGGCAGACCTGCTACTCTGGTTTAGCGCTGGCTTGGGGGCTCAGTAACTGGATATGGAGATGGGCTCCGCTCTAGGGGTGCGTCTACACTTGCGTAAGTCGACTTAATTTACGCTGCGTCTACACTACACTTTCCTGAAGTCGACTTAAGGAAGCTGCTTAAGTCGACTTAAGGAAAATTAAGTTGACTTTTTAAAACCTCATTTTAAGTCGACTTTTGGCTTAAGTCGACTTTCTAAAGTCGACGTAAGCTAGGGTAGACCTGGAGTAGCCCTAAGTCAACTCTAGGTCGACTTAGGGCTCTCCAGGACTCCTCCACTGCCCTCCCTGCCGGGGGGTGGGGGGTGGCACAGGGAGAGCCTGGCATGCCCCCCGACAGGGCAGGGCAGAGCCCTGCCCACCCTGCCCCTATGCCCTGCCAGGGTCCCCGTCCCTCTTTGCTCCATTGTACCCAGGTATAATGGGGCAAAGGCTGAGCCCCCTGGCACTTGGCAAGGGGTGCCCCTCCTGCCACCGTGGACCTGTCCCAGGTCCACCTAGCCCCTAGAAGTCGACCTAGGCGTCCAGTGTGGACGCTCTAGGTCGACTTTGTAGGGTCCCCCCTAAGTCGACTTAAAATTTAGGTGTGGACATGCTAAGTTGACTTCGTTAAGTCGATTTAGCTAAGTCGACCTAAATTAACAACTGTAGACATAGCCCATGTGACCAGAGCGGAAATGGGATTATGTTATGAAGAGGTTACCACTGGAGAGTTTGGCTGCCTGGGTGAAATGTGTGGATGGTGGCAGATTGTGCAAGGAGCAGCCTCCCGTCCCTCTGCGGGATGGTCTGGGCAGCCAACTGTGTATGAGGTGAGATGGGATGGATTGCTGGCTCTGTGGCAGTTGAAGATGAGCAGCTGTAATACTCCAGCTGGAATGAGGCAGTGAGCTGGAGAGAGAAATAGAACATAAAGTCTATTGATCATTATTTAACCTTAATACATGACGGATCCCAATGACACACTGTGCATCACTTGATTCCTCCTGTCCCACCATACTGATCAGCTGGGGAGAATGTGCACTCTCCTTTCTTTATTCCTGGCATGTCTGTCTCTTACCCAGGAGGCACTGAGAATGGAGATGGCAATATTCTGTGAGTCATATTGAATATGCCTGGATCCAGAATGCATCATGTGGCTGATGATTCATGTGCTTCACCTGTCTGAATGTTTAAATAAACTTATTCCAAGGGCATGTAGCTGTGAGAGAGACATCCTGAGTTTCACTGAACATGGACTTGCATTGGTTACATACATTTATTTCTAGTTAGGTGTTTCCATAATGTATTTTTAATACTCTAGGAGGTATCTTTGTACCTGAGCACTGGAAGGCAGTCACATTGCAAATTCAACCATCCCCATACCAGGTAATGCTGTAACCCCTATGCTTAGAAAAACAACAGAGTCCTGTGGCACTTTTAAAGACTAACAGATTTATTTTTCGCATGAGCTTTCGTGGGAGAAAATCCCTCTTCATCAGATGCTTTGAAGAAGGGAAACTTACAGAATGGGAAGAAATAAATGCAGGGGAGTATATGACATAGGATCAGGTCAGGCTGTAACACAAATCTGTCGTTTTTCTGCAATAGACTAACACGGCTACCCCTTTGGAAACCTATACTTAGGAGATTCATGAGTCATGCTGGAGGAACAACTACTGTGTTTCTAAATGGGACTTTCTGCACCTTCCTCTCATTCACATCTCCTCAAATAACTCACCCATCTGTCTTGATATAGCCCTTATGGAGAACCACTACGTTCATCTATGAAAGATGATAGTCCGCACAGCCGTTGAGTATTCTGTTGTGGCTTTAGGACAAGACTTTAAGTGGGGTAACAGCACTGCTTTGGTTCCCTTTAGCTGCCCGCACACATGAAGATCCTTTGAGTTCCCTTCGTTCTCTGCTGCTGTTAAAAGTTGCAATGAGTGCTTTAGAGCCCACGCTGGTAATATTATACAATATTGCCAATCCCAAATGTTCAAAAATCATGGGATTGGCTTTAAAAACATATTATATTTTTAAAAAAAGAGATTTGGGGTTCTTTTTACTTGCTGTCTGCTTTCTGAGCCTTTAGGGTGCCCTGGGTCCCATTTTGAGGTTTTGTCCACAGCCACCAGGGCTGGAAACTTACTTTTTCTTCAAGAATGAAGGAAGAAATCATCCAGATCCACTTAACTCCAGGAGCTGGGGCTTTAAGGAAAGCAATAATTATCATGAGACTCGTGCCAAAAACCATGAGAGTTGGCAGCCCAAAGTGCTGTCTCGTAATGGCCGCCCCGAAGGGCCTTTGACAAAGCAATAGGCTGAAGGCACATTTGTCAGTGATTTTTATTTATCTTTTTTTCTGAGTAGGGCAGCCCACCAGCTACTCTTGAGGCAGAACAACCACAATGAACAAGGACTTGAGGAGAATTAGGACTCCTAGGCTATGTCTACACTTGTAAATTTAGGTCGACTTAGCATGTCTACACCTAAATTTTAAGTCAACTTAGGGCGGAACTTACAAAGTCGACCTAGAGCGTCCACATTGGACGCCTAGGTTGACTTCTATGGGCTCTGGGGACCTTGGGCAGGTCCACGGTGGCAGGGGGAGCACCCGTTGCCCAGTGCCAGGGGGCTCAGCCTTTGCCCCATTGTACCTGGGTACAATAGGGCAAAGGGGGACAGGGACCCTGGCAGGGCATAGGGGAAGGGTGGCCAGGGCTCTGCCCTGCCCTGTGGGGGGGCATGCCAAGTTCCCTCTGTGCCCCCCCCCCCCCCGGCAGGGAGGGCAGTGGGGGAGTCCTGGAGAGCCCTAAGTCGACTCTAAGTCGACTTAGGGCTACTCCAGGTCTACACTGGCTTAAGTCGACTTTAGAGAGTCGACTTAAGCCTAAAGTCGAATTAAAAGGAGGTTTAATAAAGTCGACTTAATTTTCATTAAGTCGACTTTATTTTCCTTAAGTCAACTTAAGGAAAGTGTAGTGTAGACGCAGAGTAAATTAAGTCGACTTAAGCAAGCTTAAATCGACTTAATTTAGAAGTGTAGATGCATCCCTAGGTACCATTTCTAGATCAGTCTGTGCCTTGTGTGAGATTGGCACAAGTCACTTGACCTGATCTCTCTGTGTCTGGTTTCCCAGCTGAGCAATGGGGACAATTATATGCCCAAGAGGAGGGGTGGTGTTTCAGTATTTGTAATATTTCTGGATTCCTCAAATGAAAGGCTGTCCTCAGGGGTGCTTTTGTCTCCCAGTTTATCAGCCAAATATTTTATGCCATACATACTCTCTTTCAGGCAGGTTTATTCTCTTTCAGAAGTGAGCAAATATACCAATGGGAGAACTCATGCAAAAAGTAAGACTGCCCAAGACACATAGGGGAAAGGAAATGTGGCTCTCCTACATAACTCCACTAGCTAACTTCTAATCCCCCTTTCAGGATATTACATGGCTTGCACTTGAGTTCATGCTGTTTGCCAGAATGGCTGTCTTGCCATTCTGTAACTTGACTTTTTGCAGGTCCCTGGCCTGTTGCTCAACCTCAAACCTGGAGGACCAATGGATTGCTTTCCAGCTCCTTCCTACCCTTAAACGTGTCCGGCTTGCGCAGCCCTACTTTAAACATCTGCAGGCCTCGCTCACTGGGTCATTGGAACAGAGAAGCCTTCCAATCAGCTCAAAGTGCAGCTCCTGGGGTTTCAAACAATCCTTATGAATATTTAACAAGTATTCACCACAGTGTCCAATAACCACTTATCTCTAAAGTTACCTAGGAAAAAAGATGGAAATGTTTGGGGTATGCATTAAGAATGAACGCAGAGCATTTGTCATGGCAGGCATGCCATTGGGCAGCTGAGTGACACATGAAAGTGACTGACCGAAAGAATCTCCATCAAACACTACTCAGAGAGGAAAACTTTTAGGCCTTAACAAGACAGAAGAGACGCAAAGAGCAGACATGCACGGTGGAGTCTTTTTTGAGCCCTAAGCAATAATTTGACGGTATGGGAAGCATTCTGATTCACATTCATACAGCAGTCTTTAGCTCTTCCTCATGTTTATCCTTTTGCATGACACATTCAAAGCCCTAATGCAGGGGTCCTCAAACTACGGCCCGCGGGCCGGATACGGCCTGCCAAGGACATTTACCCAGCCCCCGCCCCTGCTGCGGCCTGCCCCATGCGGCCGGGGCAGCGGGGTGGCTGCAGCCGGGGCAGGCTCCCGGTCTCCCACCCGCCGGCTGCCTCAACTTCCCGCCCCGGAGCTGACCCTGCCCAGCTCTGCCGACAGCCTCGGCCTCCCGTCATGGGGCCAGGATCGGTCTCCATTGCCGGGATCTGCTCTTCCCTGCTGGGGCCGCGTTCGGGTCCCTGCCAGTGTTCCTGCTGCGGCCGGGCTGGGGAGATTCAAATCTCCCGCCCTGAGCATGTTCAGATAGAGCGGGCTCAGGGTGGGAGCGGCCTGGCCCAGAAGAGGCTCTGCCGGCCGTCCCTGCAGCTCCGAGCCTCCGGCCAGGTAAGGGGGCTGGGAAGGGGCTGGAGGGAGGCCTGGAGAGGGGTGGGGGGCACATGGGGGCAAGGAGACTGGTGGTGGCTGGGGAGGGGTGGAGGGAACATGGGGGCAAGGAGACTGGTGGTGGCTGGGGAGGGGTGGAGGGAACATGGGGAGAAGGAGACTGGTGGTGGCTGGGAGGGGTGGAGGGCAGTGTTCCCTCAGCTGCGTGGGTGCGCGGCCGTGCAGTGGCCGTTGCAACCCCCGCGCAGCATGGACAGACCCCCATGCAGGCCGGCAGCCCCCACCGCCCCCTCCAGACCCCGGGGGCTGCGGTTTGCCGCGGAGATCCGAGCTGGACCCGGCCTCTGGGCTGGCCCTCCCTGCCCCCAGGGCGGAGCAGGCAGGCTCAGGGCCAGGGCATGTGCGCCTGCCTGCCTGCCTGCCCCATGCGGCCGGGGCAGGCTCCCGGGCTCGCACCCGCCAGCCGCCTCGACTTCCCAGCCTGGGGTCGGCTCCGGTCTGCCGACAGCCTTGGTCTCCCAGCACGGGGCCACGATTGGTCTCAGGTGCCGGGGTCTGCTCTGCCCTGC
>ML685913.1:2581566-2592645 GCA_007922175.1 Pelusios castaneus | reverse complement strand
CGCCGCCGCCTGCCCCAGCGCCCCCGCCTCCCCGCCGGGCCTCACCTACAACCAGTGCGGGGCCGGGGCCGGGGCCGGGGCCGGGGCGGCGGGCGGCCCGCTGGCGCGGGAGCCGGTGTACAACTGGCAGGCCACCAAGCCCACGGTGCAGGAGCGCTTCGCCTTCCTCTTCAACAACGAGGTGCTCAGCGACGTGCACTTCCTGGTGGGCAAAGGCCGCGGCTCGCAGCGCATCCCGGCCCACAGGTGGGCAGCGGCCCTGGCCCGGCCGAGCAGGCGGGCCCGTTGGGTTGTGGCAGGGGCTTTCGGGGGAGGAATCCCACCTTGCAGAGGCAGTCTCGGGGGGCTGCGCCTGGGCTTTCGGACCCTGGGCGGGACCGGGGCGGGTGGCAGAGGCTGGGGCTGGGCTGAAAGATGTCATTGCGGGACGCAGGCCTGAGTGGCTTTTCACAGCTGGCTCCTGAATGGAAAAGAAGTTTGGAAAGCACTGCCTTCCAGCAGAGGTTTTCAAACCATGGGTCGGGACCCAGAATGGGGTGGCTGATCCTCCAGTCTGGGTCGTGGTGTCCCCCCGCTGCCATCGCCGAAAGACTGGGAATGCATGATCCTCGGTGTTTGAATCTCCACATTTATTTTACATTTCCCTGCATTTATTTCATCCCGTTCTGCGAATCCCCCATCTTCAAAGCGTCTGACGAAGTGGGATTTTCCTCCCACCAAAGCTCATGCGATAAATAAATTTGTTAGTCGTTAAAAGTGCCACGGGACTCCTTGTTTGTTTTGCTCAAAGATGTAATTGTTGGGACATGGGAAGATGGTTTTTTTGTTTGTTTGTTTTTTTTTAAATGGGTCCCGAGAAAAAAAGTTGAAAACTGCAGATCCTTAGGTACTGGGTCATGGCGTCTCCTGCTGCCGCCACAGCCAGAAGACTGGACTTCTTGCTGAAAGATGTAATTGTTGGGTCATGGGCATGAATGACTTTTTTTCCCCTCAGGACCCAGTTTAAAAAAAAAGTTTGAAAATCATCATCTCTGAGGGGCATTTGGGAAGGCCAGCTGAGTTCAATCTCACCTCACCCATTGATCACTCTGCCTTGCCTCTCCCACTGGCACCTGCAGAGCAAGTTCCAAAGGGGGAGCCATGTTAGGCTAGTTCAGCAGAAAAACAAGGCATCTTGCGGCACTTCTAAAGACTAACCAATTTATTTATCACTTGAGCTTTCATGTGAGAAATCACATTTCCTCAGGGGTTTGAAGATGGAGAATTTGCAGAGCAAGTCGCTCTATGGCCTGAGCTGAAGAGAACTGGGCTCTGTAATCATGTGTTGACTACATGTAATCAGCAGTTCTGTGGGTAACAGATTCATGACTGAATGCAAGCGGGGGATTGTGATAACAGGGCACAGAACGGAGAATCCTCATGGAAGAAGGGAATGAGTAGTTAATCTTGGTCCATGTACGGGTGGGGAGCCACTTTCTTAAAGCATAATCGCTTGTTATGCTATCTGACTTTTCTGCCCAGTACTTCCTTCTGGGGAGAGGATCTTGAAAAAGTTAGATTGCTACCTGGTACTCTTTCATGTAAACTGGTCTCTTGTTTACCTTTCCCTTCCTTAATATTATCCGTTTTTGTTTTAGTTATCAAATTACCATCCTATATTTTACCTGCAGCTACAAGACAAGTTACAACACTTTCAGAAAACTGTGACTGTACACAGGGCTTTAAAAATATAAGGCCAATTTACCCTACACAAATCTGTGAATTGGGGTTAGGGTGGAGTCCCACCTTGAAGCATAGACAAGTGAAATTGCTACAGTTTGGCCAGAGGAATGTTATAGCAAGCTCTTGTGCACAAGATAAAGTTCTCTTTTAATGGAGACGTGTCCAGTTCTTCCAACATGGTAGTGGTAATGGTGTAGACTTGTTCCAGAATTAATGCATCTTTTTGGACCGGCTGTTTAAAAAGAAGCATCTCAGAAGATTTTCATGGAGGTTTTGGGTTGGTGTGTTTGATGGAAAACGCCAGATAAATAACATTCCGCCTCAGGAGTAGTAGCATGTAGTTTTTGCTACACTTCTTAAACCATAGAATAGGGTTTAATTCCCAGGTTTTTTTTTTTCCTAAAAGGCATAGAAATAGGAGAAATCTGTTTTGAACAGCCTACAGAACTACAATAGCAAAAAGACTCCATAGAGTCTACTTTGAATCAGTACCAGAAAAAAAATTGTTTTGGAAACAGCTCTCTAAACGAAATCTTTAGTGAAAATGAAAAGGAAGGTTGGGCAAAATGGATAGAATACTAGAAAGATGTCCTTTTTATTTTAAAAGGAAACTATGGTTAAAATCCTTTGCCTTTCCTGGTAACTTAAGTCTTTACTAAAAACTGGTTGCAGCTGAATGAGATGTTTGCATTAGGTTTCTATTGGTTTGGAAATAGTCTGTCAAACCTAGTGCTGCAGAACTAGAAAAATATCAGCATAAATCAAATCTCATTTTCAAACGGGTACAAAAACTCAGTCCACTGAACACTAAGCAGCGAAGTCTGCATTGATAGGTTTGGCTGAACAATAGTTTCAGAGCTTGCAATCCCCATAGTAGTGGTTTGCTGAAGAGTTTGAAATTGGTTTGATACTAGTTAATACTTGATTCAGCTAGCTAGTAATTGATACTAGACTAACCTCCTTCGAAATATAGTGGTTAGTTGACTGGCATCATCTATCACCTATTGCTTTGGAGGTACCAAATGCATTTCTTAATTCAAGTTGAGAGAGTGCCAGCGCCCCTCATTTTAACACTGTGAACAAAGCAGTTAGGGATCCAGTGAATTCTTAAGTTTTTTCTTAAAGTTCATTCTTTGCAATGGAATTCTCTCTACAATGCCTTTCTAATTCTTTCTTTTGTCTTAGCTAGCTCTAGAAACTTTTTCCCTCAAAAAGTATGTCGTCTCTAGCTTTCTGGTTTAATCTAGGCTATTTCACTTCTTTATAGGACTTGGAAAATTAGAACACATTTTTGTGTTACACCTAGAAATGATCAAAGTAGATGTCCTTAAAGATGGGCTTGAAACAAAAGTGAAATTTGAGTTAAGCAGGTTTCTTTTTCGCACAGTCTGCTACCCAGGTGTGAGGGGCTTTCAGCACAGAAATAAGGTGTAAGTAACCTTTTAAAATGTCTTGCTTTGAAATTCTCCCCTTTTCTGGTTTCTTGGAGCTATACCAAACTGCATCATGCTGTGATGTCACAAGTCTAGATTACATATGTCGCAGTAAGGTATTTGTGTTCTTGCATTCTGGGATATCTTGCTGATCCCGGAAGTAACAAGAGGATTTTAGAGGCAATTAGTTTAATTTTTGTTTAAACAACTTTACAAACACTTTTGTGCTGAATGACCATGCAGGAGCCTGACTAGTAGAGAGTGTATTTCGCACAGGATCTTGTTTCATTCACAGTGACTTCATGGCTCACTTTCAATTTGAACCGGTTATTTGAGGGATCTAATGCTTTTGATTCACCGACCTGTTTGTGAAGTCAGAGTTCCATAGCCATGCTTGTTTTATAAATGTCAAGATTTTTAGACAATGATCATTTTAAAGATTAACCAGACTATTTGGGGGTGGGGGGGGGTGGTTGTTGTTGAATTGATTTACAAACCAAGCTAAGTATAGAGTGGATATGGTAGGGGAATACCCTAGCATAAGAAATAAGTTCCAGGGGGGTAGTAGCCATGTTAGTCCAGTTCAGCAAAACAAACAAGGAGTCCTTTGACATTTCTAAAGACTAACTAATTTGCTTATCACATGAGCTTTCGTGGGAGAAATCCCACTTCGTCAGATGCTTGAAAAATGTCTGGTTTTTGTAGGAGTTGTAGGAATAGAAACAAATATCAGACAGATCACAATGGTAGGCAAACCTTCAGCTAGGTTATGAAGGCAGAATTGGAGTAATGCAGCTGTGTATCCCTCTGTGAAATGTAAATTATATTGTGGAAGGTGGTGCAGGCTTCGAACTACCAAGTAGTAGTATGGTAGAAGGAATGAATCAGGGAGGTAATATGAAATTGTATGATATTCCTGGTTCTTGAATGGTTTAATGAACAGCTAGGTGGTATTGTTTTTCAGAGTCTGGCTCCAGAAAAATACTTTTAGATGCTTCAAGAAACTTCACAGATGGGCTAAAAAGTTAATTTAGCCTTTCATGGAGTTTCTGTGACTTTCTTTACATAATCTCTTAGCTTTTGGTAGATTACATTCTTAAAAATCAGATTCTTGTGTCATGAATTTTCAGCCTCCTTAATGTTTACTATTGAAAAAAAATCAGGCATTACTATTCACTTTCTAAATCCTTTCATGCTGCTTCTGTCATTTACAGTAACTTCTTCATTAACTCACTTTATTTTGACCGCCATCTTTGTGTTCACTGCTTAAAAAGCCCCTTCTATCTGAATTCCTACTGGGCCGAATGGTTATTAGTAGTACTAGATTAGGACATTAGGGATCTTTTGTCCTTTTTTACTTTGGTCCTTTGTGTGTACACACGTTAATTGAAGTTAGAAATAGGAAAGACCTCTGGATCATCCAATTCATTTTCCAGCCGTGCAGGATTGTTCTGTAAAACAAGAGGTGGAGCCTTCCCAACATTTAATTTTTCTAGTTGTTTGTTTAGTTTGGCTCTAAAGAGACACCAACTTGACATCTAAGCACTCTAAAATATAAGTTAAAAATAGTGTCAGATGCTCCACCTTCCCTTGAGTCCCTCTGCCACTTTATGGTTTTGCAGCCACGCTTTCCTAATTTTAAAAATCTCTTCACTTGCTATTTGGAAGACCCATATAAGCAGGGGAATTTGGGGAAGCTATTTGCATACATGAGAAAAAATAACTGTTTTTCCATCTATCTCTAGTGATTTTGTTTTACTTGTAACATTAATGGTAAGCAATCTTCCGACTGATGTGAAAGTTGATGGCGTATCTTTTGAAGTCCCACTATCTTCAAATGTACTAGTAATAAAGTTCCACTTTTGAAATCTTGAGCCTCCAATGTGAGATCTGCTGGGATGTCCCTTAGCTAAGAATTTGGAGGGCTTTCCACTATGAACTAATCAAAGTGATTAGTCCACTGAGTGAGATGCAAGCAAAAATTAGAGAAGTTAGTTTTAAATCTTCAAATCCTTTGAGACCGGTCTCTGGCGGTTCCCTATCATTGGGGCTGCATGTGCCCCTGGCTCTTCAAATGGAATCCTCTCAAATGCAGCGCATGCCCTTTAAATAGTAAAAAGTAAGGGATATAGAACTGTAACCTGACTGCTCCATTGTTTTATCACTACTTGTATAACACATGCTTTCATTTCATGTAGTGATTGGTGGGGTCATGAATCAAGTCTCTTGAAATTTGATCTTGTGGCCTGTCTCCTAAATTACTCAGTGAAATACATCTTTATATCCATTCTTTCTTTTAGTTTACTACATTTTGTGCATTCCTAGCCCGTGGAATTAACCAGAATGTTGGGTAATAACTGGGGAAGACAACTCGGTCTTTCTCCTCCCGTTAGAGGACAGGACTCTGTCATAGTGCCCCATCTCTCCCCAGAAGATGACACAGTTAGCAAAGTGTTATGGAAATTTGCCAGGTCAGGCACAACCTTGCTTACCTTTCTTAAAAAATGAAAGATTTTACCGGACAAACCTCTCTCAAAAGAGACGTTCTTTCGAACGACACGGCTCTTCTTCATGTCTGGGAAAGGTTTGATCTTGTATTTTGCTGTGATGCTCTGAATACCTTTTCCCACACCTGAAGAAGAGCTCTGGTAGCTCAAAAGCTTCTCTGTCACTAACTGAAGTTGGTCCAGTAAAAGATACGACTTCACCCTCTTTGTCTCTCTAATATCCTGGGACCGACCAACCGACAGACTGACCTGACTACAACAATGCTGAATATAAGGGTTTTATTAATCTATAAAGTAATTTCCCCCAAAAGAATTTAATTTGCCAAAAGGAACATCTTTTTTGCAATAAGGGAAATCTCATCAAGGTTGCTGTGTAGGACTAGGGTGTCTTTAAATATCCCACATACACAGAATTCACGCTATCTCATGCCTCCTGTCATGCAGCGAAGCTCCATAACTCTTGAGACTTTAGGACTCCTGATGAACCTGTAGGTTGGGTTGAGGGCTCCATCCTACTGAGTGTGCTTCAGCCAGAGGCCCCAGAACTTTTCAGCTAGTTCCTTTATGACAACAGTTGGGAAGTGGTTCCGGTTCCATTGCACCTCCAGCTTTGCTCACTGAATTCTTCTATGGGAAGAGAATCTTGATGCAGTATATTTAATTACTCGAGCGGTCTTCACTCTAAGTGAGATGCGGTGGATCTTAGAGTGCAACCACCAAGGAAAAAATGGGTGAACTTGTGTCTAAATTAAGTACCTTTTAAAACCTTTGCTGCTCTAATGCACATGGCATGCATCGTAACTTTCATACATGCACGTTTCCTAGTGGGCCAAATTACTCTCCCTCTTAAATATCTCTTTAGCTAGAGGTGTTTGTCAGCAGATGGAGTTGGCTCGTGTTTACACGAGAGAGTGTTAAAGAACAGATTCTTTAGTGTGTACGTTGCTTTGAGAGATCACTCCACGTTAATATCCTTCAGGGCAGGGAATGTGGCTTTTTGTGTTAATTATAAACTTAACGGCAATGTGTAAAAGTTTTGTGTGTATCCAGCATTATTGCTTTGTGCTTGCATTTACATTGTGCCTGTTTTCTTGGCTTATGTTAGATCTTTACTGGGGTTTGCGTGACCAGAAGTAGTAAACATCCATACAGAAAATGAGACTGGAACAAGAGAGTACTGGGAATTGGGGGTTCTTCCCAGGATGCAGCGCTAACCGATCAGCTCTCCCAACTGCTGAGTGTTCTTGGGAGAAGATTGAGTACAAAGCAGTGGGGAGACAACGTCATTTCAGAAAGCTTAGAGTCGGGGATCTCTGTCTGATGTTGAAGGAACTTACACATTTGATTTTTAACTTTGCTTTAATCAAAAATAATGTTTAATGTTTCATTGCTAGTGAGGAGGTAGAAGGATGTAAAATAGTCTTGTTAAGACTCCTCTTGGTATTTGGGGCATGGTGCTCAGTATATCAGAGCAGAGCAATTAGTTAGGACTTTTAAGGTACGTCTAAGCTGCAGTAAGACCCCTGCGACTGGCCCATGCCAGCTGACTTGGGTTCAGGTTAAGGGTCCGTTCAGCTGCAGAACCTGAATGTTGACACCTCAGTTAAACAGCCTCTTAGCCCCAGCCCTGTGAGCCAGCCGCAGGTTTTTAGTTGTGTTTTAAACATATGCTTGGGTTCTGTTCCCAGCCGTCATGTGATTCAATGGGCCAGCTTGAGTTACTTCACCTCTTTTGTACCTCCATTTCTCAATCTGTAAAATGGGCCTAACTCACCAGGCATTATGAGACTGTAAAGTGCTTTGAGGTCCTCAGATGAAAAATGGTACGTATGTGCAAACAATGACATTACCACTTGTGTTATCTGTTCCCAGATGCATAAACTTTGGCCTTACAGGGACATTGTTTTATCATCGCACACTGGGCTGATGGGGTGGAGTTTCCACGTATGAATTAGTTTGCAGCTCTGCCTGGCGGTGTTGGTAATGTCCCAGTGATGAGGTCTAGAACAGAACTGGTTTACTTCTGAGCATTTTACATCAGTAGTGTGAACAGACACTGATTTCCCCTGGGGATTGGTAGGTGGAGGAGAAACTAAAATAGGATTTTTAAAAACAATAGTGAAATGTAGTTTAATGCAGGATTTTTCTTTCCTCTGAATGTTAGGTTTGTGTTGGCTGTGGGCAGTGCGGTCTTTGATGCGATGTTTAATGGTGGAATGGCCACAACGTCTACAGAGATTGAGCTGCCTGATGTGGAGCCTGCTGCCTTCTTAGCTTTGCTAAAGTAAGCCTCTTTTATTGTCTCTTCAGGGTGACCAGATAGCAAGTGTGGAAAAATGGTGTGGGTGTGTGTGTGATGGGGTGTGTGTGTGGAGGGGTGTGTGTGGAGGGGTGTGGGTTAAGAGGCTTCTGTACAAGACAAAGCCCCAAATATCAAGATAGCTGGTCATCCTAGGTGTAATAACTTGTAACTGGTCCCTGGTTATTGTGAGCAAGAATATTTCCAGAATATTTTCATAATCGTACCTTTTGGCTAAAATGGAGATAGTCAAGTAGGTTATAGCAAACTTTGGATCTTAATTGTTATCTGATGCAACATGGTCTTTAAATATGATTTTTTTTTCAGCGCCTCTATTTCATATCTGATAAACCTTTTTAAAACAACTATTGTTTATGCAAGACCTAGACAAATTTCTTGCACTACTTCTGGTTCTGCTGCCTAGGTATCTATGGGCATGTCTAAAGAGTATTTCTACCTCTTTAAATATGTTGATAGACACTGATACATAGGTGAAAATCTAGCACCTGTCATGGACACAGTTTTACTTGGATTAAAGGAACAAGCTATACCAGCAGTTCACAATCCCTGGCATGCATGCCAAACCTGGCACTCCCTCCACTGTCCCCATCCTGCAGCGGGGCCTGGGGCCACAAGAGCCTCCTGCGCCGTGGCTCCTATCCCCTGCTGGCCTTGATCCCCAGCTGGGGGGGAAGGAAGCAGGGACCATGAGCTGCGTGGGGGCGGGGCCAGCAGGGAAAAGGAGCCTCTGGCCCTGCCCCCGGCACCTACTGAGGGTGCGGTAGGCAAGACTGGAATGTGGGCTGGCAAAGATTGTGAACCCCTGAGCTACACTGATAAATGCTTTTGTACTAGTACAGTTCTTCAGTGTTGGGAGGCTAACTGTATCTGTCAAGCACACCCTTACCTGAGAGTGTTAAATTGGTACTAAACTGTATTTAGATCAGGCCTAATAAGTCCTGTTCCTAGAGCCATCTTAATATGGATGCTAGTGCTCTTCCAAAGAGAAAAGCATGCTGTGCTTTTAGCACTGTAGAGGTACAATTGAAGCTCAGTTGGAAGCTGGATGAAAACCTGTTTCCAAATGACAGGACTAAATTGTGTGGAGAAATGACTTAATGGCTGGTTCTCAGCTGTTGCAGATTGGTCAAGTTCTGTTTAAATCGGAGAAAACCTGATAGCTGATGGCAGTTGCGGAGCTGGCCCCAAGCCTCTAGAATTGGATAATGGCAGTAAAAGAGAACCCCAAGCCCAAAACAGGACTTGGCAGGTGATTTGATTTTTATTTTTCTGTAAATTCAGCAGTAAAGAGAGATGTTTGGATTTTAACTTTTTTGATTTGTATAGATTTTTAAGATTTTGTAGCAGGGATGCAGGTTTTCGTAGCCTGTGCATCCATGGGGCCACTGCCACCCTGCTCCTGCAAAGAGGGCTGTGCTCCTGGTGAGGCAGAGCAGAGAGTCTAAGTCAAGACTGGGAGAAGCAGGAAGAGTCCCTGGCTATAAGGGAGCTGGGTTTCCCCACTGCTGGATAGCTCCTGTCCCTGGATGCCTCTGCACTTCCAGCTGGTGAGCGAGTGAGCAGGAGTGCAGGCGGCCAGGATACTGCATCTCCGGGTGCGGAGGAGACTGTTTTTACCACCTGCTATATTTTTCATTAATTTCTGTGTCAGGTGAAATCAGCATTTACTGGTCACTAACAATTTAAATCACAACCCACCAAGCCCACCAATGATCTAAAGCTGCCAGAAAACTGGGATGCTCCTTGTCTTCCAGGTACATGCTCTCTGCTCTTACTGAAGGCAGTGGGAGTCCTTTGTGCTTGTTGAAGGGTCATATCGTCTCTGCAAAACTGACCTCAATAATTTGTGAGCGTATTGGTGCCTAGGCAAAATGCTGTCAGATGTCCTCATGAATAATTTTGCATATGTGCGTAAATATTAAATACTGCACTTTGAGTTTATGCATGCAATGAACGGTAATTGTCTTGTTTCAGTAACGTTTTCTGTATCTGACTTAATTGTGCCCATCTTCTTACTCTTGACTCGTATGTTCCCACTTCTCAGGTTGTCAGGAACACTGCCTGTACATAGCTTTAGCTTTTTCAGAAAAAGTGCTTCTGCTCTAGCTAAGTTATCAGAGGAGGAGCAGAGTTTTAAAGGCTAAAAATGTTTCTCTAGAACAGGGGTCTCCAAACTTCTTCACCTGAGGGCTGAATCTGCTTTTATTTAATTACTAGCAGGCCAGGCTATCCGAAAAAAAGCTCAAACAGCAAAGGATATTTGACATTGTTAAATACTTTTTATTCTATAGAAGTTATACATCACCATAAAAAAAGAACAATTGCGGCTTACTGTTTTTGAACTATTTTGTCTTTACTTGCAACTGTTAGTGTGAGGAGTGGAGCTGGCGCTTTCCTGATAAAATCAAGTCCAACTGGGGCTCAAACTTTGCTGCTGCTTAACACTAAAAGTGATTTTAAATGTTCATCAGACAAAGGTGACCTGTAGTTAGACTTCACAAATTTCATCCTGGAAAATGTTTTTTTTACAGATGTAAGTTGTAGCAAACACTGAAATAAAACCACGAGCGAAGCTTCTCATATGGAGAAAGTGTTCCTCTGGCAAACATTTATAGAAGTTTATCAAATTTCCTTCTTTGACCCGCCTGTCCACTGGCTCCCTGGCTCCCCCACCCCTGCCAGCTCAACAGCCTTCCCGACCCCCGCCTGCCGGCTCCCCACTCCCTGACACGCCCCCCTCCACCTGCCGGCTCCCAGGCCCCTTCCCCCTTACCTGGCTGGAGCTGCAGGGGCGTTGCAATCACTCCCTGGCCAGGCTGCTCCTGTCCTGAGCCACCTGTCTGAGCATTCTCAGGGCAGGAGATTTGAAAACTCTCCAGCTTGGCCCCAGCTGAAAAACAGCATTTTTTTCTTAGATTTTCCAAAGTCGTTTGCTGACCAGATGACATTGCTTTCTGGGCAGTATACGGCCCATGGGCCGTAGTTTGGAGAGCCTTGCTCAAGAACAAAGGCTGAGAAACCCCTTAGGATCCCTTTTCAACTGATGCATCTGATTTAAGCACCTGGAACATCCCCCACTCCCTGCACACAAAAAAAA
>ML685913.1:2468939-2568393 GCA_007922175.1 Pelusios castaneus | reverse complement strand
AAAGTATCTTCAAAGCGTCTGACGAAGTGGGATTTTCTCCCACGAAAGCTCATGTGATTAATAAATCTGTTAGTCTTTAAAAGTGCCACAAGACTCTGTTGTCTTTCTACAATAGACTAACACGGCTACCCCTTTGGGATTTGCAAAATAAGTGGAGGTTTTTGTTTGTGCGTTTGAGAAGACTGTGTGTATGATAAGCTTCATTGATGTGTTTTACCTCTTTCTCATTCACACACACAAGCTTTTTTCAATTACAAGACCAGAAAAGCTTGTAAAACTAGTTCAGCAAGGAATTAGTTAGGACATACTACTTAAAAAGGTGTTTTGTTGGAAACAAACTGCTCAATTAATCAATTTCCAAAAAAAGTTTGAGTTCTGTGTCCCTTGAGAAGGTGAGGTCTTGAGGCCTGCATTTTGCAGGAGGTCAGACTAGATGATCATACTGGTCCCTTCTGACCTTCTATGAGAAGGAATAGGACTAAGATGACTAACAGAAAGCTCGCAGGAACTTTTTGGCTTTCAGTTTACTTATTTCTTGTTGTATGTTGTTATGTTATGCTATGATGTTATTAAACTATAGTCCGTTTGCCTGTCTGTATGAAAGACGCACACTGCAGCAGGGAGAGAAATGGCTTTTTAAAAGTGCGGAAAAAATCCCGTAGAGTTGCAGAGAGGACTCAATGTAGATGGTATTATCTGAAACGGTGTCTGTCTCGACTGTTAAAATGGCCACCTTTTCAAATCAACAGCATCTTTTTAACATCCTCATCTTTCCGCCATACTTCTTGCGCTACATCCATCCGTCTAGGTGGTGGTAAACAAAATGAATGTAGATCTTGTGACTTTACATAAAATATTAACACAAATCTCAGAGGTGCGGGGTTGGGAAATTAGCTGTACCCTGCTGACGTTTTAAATGACTGTGGTAGAATTCAGGCAGGCTGAATAAATGTACAGCCCATTGGCTGTATGGAACAGTGAATTTATAGTACATGCCAGATCAGAAGCTGATATGTGGAATCAGCCTTCGGATGTGCAGGCGGAAAGCAGCTGAGTCTATTGTGTTCTCAGGGAAGTTCCCTGAGAGAATTTAAGTATGTGTGGGATTCCTTGTCTAATTTTCTAGGAATGGCCTGCTTGTCCTCGCATCGTAAATTTGCCTTCCATTGTAAAACTTGCAGCCATTTTCCCTTGTTTTTACGAGGTGTTGACACGATTGCAATCTCTCTGCCGCTTTGCAGGGCCTGCTCAGTCAGGAATTCTGACTGACCGGGAGGTGGTCAGCCTGTTTCTCCACTTCACTGTCAATCCAAAACCCCGCGTGGAGTTCATCGACCGACCACGCTGCTGCCTGAGAGGAAAGGAGTGCAGCATCAACCGTTTCCAGCAGGTGGAGAGCCGCTGGGGGTACAGCGGGACGAGTGACCGGATCAGGTCAGCTTTGCTGCTAATTCTTCTGCTCGTTAGTTAATGTTCCATTGAGCTCGGAGCCTGCTGAGGCCTGGTCTGCGCTAAAAGATGTGACCAGTGTAACTGGTGCTTAGGGGGTGTGTCCGCCCTGCAATCTGGACTGCTGTCCCCTCCATCCACATGCACTGCTTCAGAGAAGACAAACAAGTTTATTGACTGCAGCCAGATTTTAAGGGTATATTAAATCAGATTATTAATAAGTCAAGGAGTTAGTCACAATCGAATAGAAGAGAACTCTTATTCTAAGCTAAGATTACTGTTCAGTCTGTATTCAGTTTACCACCCAGGCTGGCTGTAATATGTCTTCCAGCCAGACCACACCCCCACTGGTAATTCTCAGCCCTTCCTGTTGCTTAGAAGATGGATTCCAGGGGAGAGCCGCAAGATAAAGATGCCTCGGCTTTTAACTAGTTTTCCTGACACCCCTTGGGGTCAGGTCCAGCAATGGGCGTGATTCCTTCCACATGAGCCACAGTGCTCCCAAGTGCTCAGGCCAGTCTGTTGTTCCAATATGCGTGTGTCCACTGGGTGTGGAAACAGTTTTGGGTTTGTGTGTCAAATGGCTTGAGAGATGCAGACATGACACGGCTGCATTTCGTATCTGGACGTGTGCAAGACACTGCAGGAAACGTGCAGTGTTCAGTGTGCCCTGAGCGTTCCCAGACCACCTCACGCGACATACTTCGCCCCAGACAAGGGGGAACTTGAATGATGCACATCGTACCACATACCTGGGGTGCAGCATGTCCCGGGGTGTGACATGGTTACCCACAGCGATGCTAATGCCAAGATGCCCTATGTTGGTATCACTTAATTTGCTTCCCGAACTGGAGTAAACTGGATCTGTACGAGCTCATTTATACTTGGATAGCTGTGCTCCTGCTGGGTGGTAGGGAGAGGGTTCGCTGCTTTAATTACACGTGTGTAGCCTAAAATAGTTCTGCTGTCTAGTGTAGACTTGCCGTTGAATGCCCCCAGTCATTCGTTGGGACAAAATAAGTGTCTGACCCCTGTCTAATGGCTTCCTGGAGCCGTAATCAGATGTAGCCAAACCACGGGTTGTTTAGTGACCCAGAAACATGTGGGTTCACCCGCGTTCTGTTAAATCTGTGCTAGTTCCCTGCTGCGCTAAGATCAGTCGGTACGCTGTATGTACGTCTTGTCGGATTAAGAGCATTTTAAAGGGGGGGTCTCGGAATAAACGCTTGCTGCGCCAGCTCTTTGACTAACGTCAAGCTAGTTTCTGTTGCTTTAATGTGCGGGACACACATGCCAGGGCAGTTCTTGGGAGGGTGGAGGGGGGCGAGTGGGGTGATTGCCCCAAGCCCTGTGGTTTTGAGGGCCCTGCGCTGTCCTGCTATCAGCTGAGCAGCGCCCCCCCGCCCCCGAACTGTGCTGTGCAGCCCGCTCACTCCCCGGGCCCTGCCACTTTTGGCTTCCTTTTGAAGGCAAGGCGGGGGGGGCAGAGCCCTGCCTCTGGGCCGGTTCATCCCACCCCTAGGGTGGAGCAGTCGGCCCAGCGGTGGAGCGGGAGAGGTGAGCCTGGCCCCAGCCTCTTGCCCGCGGCTGCCCTGGGGCTGGCTCCTGCCAGTGGGCGGCCTCCTGTTCCCGGCCAGGGCTGGCGCTGGCTCCCTGCCGGCAGGAGGCACAGCACAGTTACCGATCTGCTTGCTTTCTCATTCTTCCTGTAGAATTGTAAAATCTCTTGTAATATAAATATTGTACTTGCATTTCTGTGTATAGTTCATAGAGCAGAATAAACAAGCCAGTGTCTTTATGAGAGCTTAGTTGGCACTGAATTGGCACGTGCTTTTTATGCAGCCTGTGTAAAGCTAGGCAAATGGCTAGATGCAGCTCCTGGAAGACCTGTAACCCCAGGGGTAATTGTTCCTTCTGGTGGAGAACCTAGTCTGACCTCCAGGCCAGAGAAGTTGCTACAAGAGATGCTGTCATTCTGGGGGAAAACAGCCAGTCTATTGAAAAATTTTCCTTGATGGAGAGTCCACCATGTGGTAAATTGTTCCAGTGGGTAATTTTATACCTTATTTTCAGTCTCAATTTGTCTAGCTTGAGCTTCCAGCCACTGGATTGTTAGACCTTTCTCTGCTAGATTGAAGAGCCCTTTTGTTCCCCATGTAGATATTTACTGACTAATCAAATCACCCCTTAAACTTTCTCTTTCTTAAGCTAAATAGACAGAGCTCCTGCAGTCTGTCACTGTAAGGCAGGTTTTCTAATTCTTTCGTCAGTCGATTGATTCGTGCGAGGCCATTTTGATGGACACGGAAGTGAAGGCTGCCTCCCTCTAAGATTTCATTTACTGGCTGCAAGCATTGTGGCTTAGTGGCTAGAGCAGGGCACTGGAAGCCTGGAAGGCCAGAGCTATTCCATGCAGTATTTGCAGCTGACTTGGAGTGACTCTAGGAAGGTTGTTTAATCTGTCTGGTCTAGTGTCCCCAACATTAAAACAGAGATAAAAACTTTGTGGTGGAGAGGCTAGTAGAATAGGAAACTTTGGAAGCAGAGATCTAACATTCCCAAACCTCTCGATACTTATTTATCTTTGAGTTCAAATACCCTACCTTATTTTGAGTAAAATTGTTTGACGGCATCCGCTTCAAGGTGCCTCTTACGTAAAGCTGCTGTGCAGTTTTAAAGTTCAATATTTTACTCTGCTTGCAGATGGCTTTTGAATGTCCCATGGATGGATGTGCTTTGCAAACACACGTTAATAACCTTGCAGCTGTAGTCCGAGGGTGAGGAGGTGGTGATGGCAGTTGGGTGAAAGGCAGTCTAGGTTTTTGGAAATGGGAAAGCAGTTGATCCTTTCTGGATTGGGAAAGCAGATTGTATTTCCTTTCCCTCCCTTTTTGGGGTCCCATGAGGGTAGTTTTGAATTGGGTGAGGTGAGAGACTTGTAAATGGCTTTATTCTCTGCCGAGGCTGGGGTTTGACAACCCAGAAGATAAAAAGAGCCATTTAAAAAAAATTCCTTCAATAACTAAATGTTTTGAGAGCCGCAATGGGTGTAGCCTCCTGGGCCAGGGCACCTGCTACAAGGTCTCCTGGTGTGGGGGGAAGGGGAGCCCGGAACGGGCCCCCCCGCAGGGTCCCCCAGTGGTGGTGTGTGGGTTTGGGGGGCGGGCAGAGCCTGGAGCTGCAAGGGGACAGCCAAAGAGCCGCATTCAGCTCCAGAGCCGCAGGTTATAGACCCCTGACCTAGGCAGTCTTAACAGCAGCGAACTGCTCCACGACTGCCTACCTCAATAACTGCAAATTCAGCTCGCAGTTCTGCACAAGTACATTAGCTTTGATTCTGCTTCAGTGATCGGGTGTGAACTATTTAGAGCATTATTTGGCTTTAGTGTTAATCTCACTGAGGTGAGTAGAGCAGTTCATCCCTTTATTTTCAAGCGCTCTACAGATTCCAGCAGACCACTGCAACAGACCACTGGTACTTGGGTTCCCTTCTTTGGAGGCTGTCTTTGAGCCCTAAAGCCTAGAGAGTTCATTGCTTTTAATGATACTTACATTTGGAAGCATATCTGTGTGACAGTGCACGTAGCCATCTAATCCCTTTCTGTGTGGGGCAAGCTGAGTGTTGTTGATGCATCCTCCCGACTTGAGCAAAATAAGTTGCCAGGTTTGTGCTGACTTCCCCGTTAATTTCTCTTTAAATCTTACAGGTTCTCCGTAAACAAAAGGATATTTGTAGTTGGGTTTGGACTGTATGGATCAATACACGGGCCGACAGACTACCAAGTAAATATACAGGTATGAAACTTCCTCTTCGCTGTGCTAAACATGCCTTTTATTTGCTGCCATATGCTTAGTGAAATACACAGCAAACTTTTCAATGGTGCAGTCAACTTCTTTTCTGAAAGGCACCTTCCGGTTTTCCCGAAAGCTGCCTAGCCCAGCAGAGTGTCTAAAGGGGGACAGTGGGATGGGGACCAAGAACAGCTTTCATGAGCCTGTTTCTATTCCGCTAAAGCTTTTAAATTGCACCCAGCACTGCAGTATCTCAGTGTGGCTGTCTTGGGAGTTTGTCTTAAACACTGATGTCTTAATCTGAGATCACTGCGATAATTCAGGCAGAACATGCAGACTTCCCCACTCCGCCCTTAGTGCTTTGGCTAATTCCGGCTTGCGGATCCTGTCCCAAGTGACACTAGACCAGACCGTGACAATCCAAGTACAGATGTAATTCTGTGTCTCAGAACTAACATTCAGCAGTTGGGTGTCACAGCCCAAGGAATGGGGAAAACAAATGTTTACACCAGCTAGTCCTTTGAGTGATTGTATGTGTCATTCCTCTCCTGCTGTGCGTGCATCCTGCAGGGCATCATTGGGAAGATTTGTCATTCAGGATGGCTGCCAGATCTGCAAAGACCTGAAGCCTTGGACGAGGAAAGGCAGAAGCCAGACTCAAGTTTTTGCTTGTGGAGACAGCCCTGAGACCTTGATCAGAGCTCGGCTGTTCAGATGTCACCGAGTGCCTCAGCATCCTGGGTTTCCTGAATCCTAACACTCCTCACTGTCCGCAGCGCCAAAGAGGCAACACGTGACCTCTTAAGGCGACTGCAGAGAGAGGAGAGTGGCGGGCACTGAAGTTTTCTAGGCCTGGAGAGCCTCCGCATCTTTATGCCCTGGCACTGCAGATGCCAACACCATTGATTCTGGCAATGAAGACAGGCACTGTCGGTCCGAGGCCTGAGATGTCTCAGTACTCAACGTGCTGGAAGTGTTTGTGGGAGTGACAGATCTGCTGAGCCTGCAGCAGGGCAGGAGACCCCCACACCCCTGGTGCCAGCAGCATTGGTGCGCCACTTCCTTAGAGTACATGCCCATTGGTGGTGTTGAAAGGGGGACGCCTGTGTCCTCCTTCGACTCGGCACTCCAGGCGGTTCGTTCCCTCTTTGGGTAGGAGCCATAGAGGAGGCTCCACAGTGTCGCAAAGGGAAGGACTCCTGGTCCCATTATATCTTAATCCCAAAAGCAAAGGGAGGCATTAGGTCAGTTCTAGATCTGCACCAGTTCAACAGATCTCTCAGAAGCAAGGTTTAGCATGGTCTCCCTGGGGAGTGGGACGCCAGCCGCAACTGAAAAGACGCCCACTTGCATGAGGCAGTTAATCAATGTCACAGAGCTTTTTGGGTTCATGGTCTCATTACTAGTTCACAGTTTGCTTTTGGCCCCTCAGCGTCTGTCGGGTTTTAATAAAATGCATGTCCGTGGCAGGCTAGGAGTACAGGCTTTACCCCTAGTCAAGGCCAAGCCAGGGGTCAGGTATTGTCCACCGCACATCTCATCATTTCGGAGCTCTGGGTCCACTGATCAACTTAGACGAGTCACCTTTTTGTCCAGTTCGGAGGATGGAGTTCATAGCAGCAGTACTAAACTCTGCTCAGTCAAGAGTTTTCCTTCCAGACATACAGTTCCAGACAGTGCGCTTTCTTGCAGCCAATCTCAAGGTTCATTCAGCTCCAGCAACTGGAGACCGACTGTCTGGGGCATCCTGTGCGCGTATCCGTGTTGCCAGTTCAATCAATGTCAAAGCCTCTCACCTTCCATAGGTGCAGAACGAGCTGGTGGATTGCCTAAACAGATCGTTTACAAGTCACCATGAGTGGTCTCGCTGCCTCAATATAGCCGGATGCATTTTTGCCCAGTTGGGGACTCTCCAGATCACCTATTTGCAGACGAGTCCTCTCTGCAGCATATTCTGGGCTGTCTAATGCGCCTAAATCACCAAGGGTTAGCATTCCTTCTACCCAGGTCCATCTCGCAGCAGTACCAGCTTTCCGTCCTAGCGTGGACTGTGTTTTCTAATGACATGACAATCTGATTTTTTTGAAGGGCCTGGAAAGATTTACCCTCAAATAAGGGAATGTGTCCGTTGCACAGTGTCCTTCACCCCTTTGCAGTGGGATTGTTCAGCAAGAAGGAACTGAGGGAGCTCACAGGTGTCTGGGCCCTTCCCACCAGCACACGGTGGCATGCAGTAGCAGAGGGCAATTAAACTACCCCAATGGGTACCATTGAGGGAAAATGTTACAACACCTCAAGAGTGGTAGGGATGTGCACAGCAAACCTTGGAGAACAGTTGTGGGGGTCACTAACCATTTATACCAATACAGCTGTTCGTTTTGGCTCTGGTTGGTTCTGGCCTTCTCAAGCCAAGATAGTCAGTGGTGACAAACCATGTTGATGGCTCTGGATGAGAGCAACTATCTAGTAGGAAGAAAGGAGACTTGCACACTAACCTAAGTGTTGAGTACATTAGGTTTTAATACCCATTTACTTCCCATATGTAGCCATAGTAACCAGTGGCATAAATTGCCTTTGATTTGCTCCTTTGAACTTCTCACCTTCTGTCTTCTACAAATCACTTGACATGATGAATTTTTAAGTGGTTGTTCCTCAGTGCATATACATCCAGGCAACCGTCAACCTACACTACAGAGGCAGAGAGGTGAAATACCAATTTAAAAAAACAACACTAACTCGCTCTAAGACTTTAAAGATTCCCTCTGAAATGTGGTGTAAACCAAACAGTGGGAGGGTGGCGTGAGTAGGAATAATAGGTTGATGTAAGGAATGAGCAGCAGTGTGTACGGTTCTGGGGCTACCCCAAAACTGTGCCAGTAGGAATGTGGCTTTTCACTTGATCTGCTCTTTTAGTGCAGTCAGTTTGCAAAATGCTCTAGGATCCCTTTGGAAGAAGTGAGTGGGAATGGTACGTTAATATTTGATTCAGGGAAGTTGAACACAACTTATCCTCTGGGGTGTGTACCTCAGCTTCAAATTAAATAAAATAAAATAAAATCAAAAGACCAATTGTAAAAAAATGTCTCAGATTCAGGGACAAACGTTAGCTCCACCTGACCAATGAAGAAAGCATTTAAGGGAACCTTATTGAGAACACTGTTTCCTACCTCCCACAGCTCAAGACTAGAGATCTAAGCAAGAACATCCTAGCTGAAATCGGCTATCAAGTTGCAGTATAAATGGAGAGAAGGTCTCAAAGGTTGCTGGGATCCAAACCTGTGCGACTCTGTAGAGTCAGATCAGTGTTTAAATTTTACCCAGAAATAACTGGGAGCCAGGGCAGTCTCCAATGTACTGTGGAATCATATACCCCACTAAATCACTTCATCCCTGCGACTCCGCTTTTACTGTGATTGAACCCTGTCTCTTAGCGAGGCATATTAAATCTTGTGAAGCACTTCGTCCCCGTCTGATTGCTCTCTAATTTTATAACAATGAATTTGGCTCTTAAACAAGACTCCTTAAAACCGAGTATGAAGGCATTAGGGCACATGGTCTCTGACATGCAAACGTGACGTGAAACTCACGTTCAGGGTCTTTTTCCTGTTGTCTCCCTTCACTGGCTTGTCTTGGTGCATTTGCGTTTCCGTTGAGCTGGATTTTCTAATGGGTCTGAGTTGTGGAGCTGGCAGACATGAGCCAACTAACAAATCTCTACCAAAGAAGCCTCCGTGTAAAGCTCTCTTCATCTCCAGTCACCAGTACAACAAAGTGTTTGGTGGTGAAGATCTCGGCAAACGGGCCTCAGATGTGCAATTCAGAGAGAGGCAATACGACATTAAATGCCAATTCCATCCTTTAAAACAAGCAATGTCTCCTAATTACACAAACGTTTTATTTTTCTAACCTATCTTCTAGATCATCCACACAGACAGCAATACAGTCTTGGGTCAAAATGACACTGGATTCAGCTGTGATGGATCCTCCAATACTTTCCGGGTCATGTTTAAAGAGCCTGTTGAGATTTTACCTAACGTCAGCTACACGGCCTGTGCTACGCTAAAGGTACTGTGGTGGGGTTCTCTCTTCAGGACGTGTGTGGGAAGGAGAGCCAATGGTGGCCTAGAAAA
Organism: Pelusios castaneus; assembly: GCA_007922175.1. NCBI lineage: Eukaryota > Metazoa > Chordata > Testudines > Pelomedusidae > Pelusios > Pelusios castaneus. Next base: position 2,559,022 of record ML685913.1, on the reverse strand, counting down.
GAGACTTTTTTGGCTGATCTTTTGAAGTAATATCCTGCTTTCAGACCTCCAGGACATAGTCATAGAAATATGGGGCTGGAGAGGCCTCATGAGGTCGTCTTGTCCAGTTCTTTGTACTCGAGGCAGGATTTCTGTAGACCATCCCGGACAGGCGTTGGTCTAACTTACTTGTTCTTCATAGCCTCCAATGGCTGAAATTCCATGACTTCCCCTAGCAGTTTATTCCAGTTCTTAATTACCCTGGCAATTAGGAATCTTTTCCTCATCACCAACCTAAACCGCCCTTACTACGATTTAAGACCATTGCTTCTTATTCTATCCTGAGATTAACGAGAACACTTTCTCCTTCCTCCTTGTAAGAATCTTTAATGTACTTGAAAACGGTTATTCTCCCGATAGTCGTCTCTTCTCCAGAGTAAACAAACCCAGTTTTTTCTGTCTTCCCTGGTAGGTTGTATTTTTTTCCTAGATCTTTAATTGTTTTGGTTGCTCTTTGGACTTTCTCCAGTTTGTCCACATCTTTCCGGAAATGTGGCACCCAGAACGGGATACAATCCTCTGGGTGACGCCTGATCAGTGCGGACTAAAATGGAAGAATTACTTTTCATGTTTTGCTTACAACACCAGAATGTTTGCTGCGCTGCTGCCTTTTTTGGAACAGTGTTACACAGCTGATTGATGTTCAGCTTATGATCCATGATCTCCCCAGATCCCTTTCCACAGTACTCTTTCCTAGGCCGTCATTTCCCCTTCGTATGTGAGCAACTGGTACCTTGATGCACTTCCTAGACATTTCACACCTACTAATTTAGTCCCTTAGGGCTGAATTGTAAGTGACACTTCAGTGGTTAACATTCAGAGCTAGTTTGGTTTAGTAAATGGAAAACCAGGTGTGGTGTGAAACGATTCAGTAGTATGGACATTGACCAGTGAGTGAGGCTCTTGGGAGGTAACACCTGTGTCACGAGCATCTGTCACATATCACTTGGAACTTTCACAAGACTTTACCTGTTAACCCAAATGTCCATTGAAGGGTGATATTTTGCCTACCTAATTGAGTCCTTTTCCGCACTACAGGCAGAAGGGGGATGTGCAGGAAGAAGTGACTAGACTTGCCAATAGCTAGAGAAAATGGAGAGAGGGAGTCGGAGGTAACAAGGGTTGAATATGGTGTACAGAAAGGACAGTGAAAGCGATGGAAGGCAGGGAGAGAAAGGGATGCTGTGGGGAGCAAAGAGATGTATTGAATAAAACAATGCCAAGTTCCAAAGGGGCCGTGTTAGTCTAGTCCAGCAAAACAAATGGAGTCCTGGGGCACTTTTAAAGACTAACACATTTATTTATCGCATGAGCTTTTGGGGGAGAAAATCCCACTTCGTCAGACGCTTGAAGGTGTAGGGATCTCATCCTCTTGCAAGATCAGATGCTTACTCTGAGCTGCTGTTAGAAGTGTTGTATTGCTCTGGACCGGCTGTATTCCTTAACTTCCTAACGGGCTTCCCCTGTTCTCTTACAAACGCAGGGTCCAGATTCCCACTATGGAACCAAAGGACTGCGCAAAGTGATCCATGAATCGCCAACCACAGGAGCCAAAACATGCTTTACTTTCTGTTACGCGGCGGGGAATAACAACGGCACGTCCGTGGAGGACGGACAGATCCCAGAGATGATCTTCTACACATAGTGCAGCTGCTGGAATCGGCTCTGTTGGATGAACTTTGTCCCTCCTCCCTCCCACGTCCTTCCAAACGAAATCTCTGGCTGAGTTCGATCACGCCAACGGGAGCCGTGCTAGCCGAAGGTCTCAGTAAAATCATTTGAAAGCTAATGTATTGCCTTGCACTAGAGTTGCTGTCTTCACCGCCACGTCCAGACGAACATTTGTAGGTTGCCTGTGGCTAGTAACTCTTCATTTTACTGAGGATCCTGTCTAATTTCCGGAGGTGTGTTTTTTGGTTGTTTTTTTTAAATGAATGTAGATGCTTTTACATCAGTTAGAAGCATGGAAACAGGTGACTCTGGTTATGGTTAAATTCTCGGCTAGGTGACAATCCTGCAACAAAAAATTGGAGAGTCATACTGACTCTTCTTCCTCTTCCCTACTGGTACGGGGGTGAGAGGGTTCGCGTGCCAATCCAGCAGTCCCGCCAGCTGGTGAGGTTTCTCTTAGGAGAGAGGTTTAACTAGGCCAAGCCTGCTGGGCTGTACAGACCGTCACTGTTTTCAGAAAATTAAAGAAACAGGTATTCGTGGGGGTTTTCCTGTTTCAGCACTACACAGTATTGAGGGAGATCTCAAAACTGATGTGCTGCAAAGGTGCCCTCCGGGAGCGGAGACCAACCAGGGTTTTCATGCTGATATTTTTGTTGATTTGAGTGGGACACAACTGAAATCTCCTGGGGCGAGATGCCCCAGGGCATTGTGGGGAGGACCAGCAGGCACTCTTTTGCTTCCTATATGCAGGTTCCCCTGCTCCGTCCTGGGGGCTGCTTTAGCACCTTTTTCTGTGTTGTGTTTAAAGAAATGCGGGTGGATTAAAAATATCCCGGGTGCAGCATTCAGTGACGGGGAACCCGATTGGTAACTGCCATGCTAACTGAGTCCCTTCCTCTTCGAGGTAGCAGCAATTGACTGTTTGCTTCTGCCTGACAATGTGCCTCACCTGGCTACGGTGTTCCTGCCGTCTCGTTTTCTTTGCCTCACTAAACGTCCCCGTGGTATGAGACGCTGCTGCCCTGATGCAAAATAGGAAGGGGCTTGGTGTTTGAGTACCAGGACTTTAATAATCAGCAGACGGAGGAGAGGAATTTGTGAAACTACATAGAAAAGACTTTCTGCATGTCCATGTCCGTTTCTCTGTCTCCTCCCAGCTAGAGAGTACGTAGTGGGTGTTGGGACAGAATGAAGCTGACTGAAGAATCCTTTTTCTTTTTCTTACCAGATTTGTTTGGGGGGAGGGGGAGGTGTTTAATGGCAAAAAGCCCCTCTGATCTCTGTTCCAGCTGGTTGCCTTCCAGCATAACCTGGTGTGATTCGGCCAAGCCTGTCATGTTGTTTTGGTGGCAAGCAGCTGTATGATTGTTTTGTAACTGCCTGAATGGGCTCACCCTTGCCCTGCTTCGCGGAGACTAAAGGGGTTTTTGACACACACACACATCCACCCACCCACCCCCGGTTTTTGAAATGAAGGCTACCTGTGAAAACGTGTGGCCAGACCGTTCAGAGGTGTGTGGAATCTTACTGCACGGTGTGGTGTCTCTGGTAAGTTGAGGCTCATTAAAAAGCCTTTGCATCTCTCCGCTCCTCCAAACACTGTCTTTTGACAGGGCTCCCCTTGTTAAATTTGTGATCGAGTCCTGGTTCAAAGCATTTACGTTCTGATCATCCTCTACTGACATGGCTAATTTGGTGCCTGTTACCCGTTGGGAACATTCCCACACCATCTCCTCCCCCTAGGCTGACAGAGTATCGGTGTCCGTGTTCTGTGGCTGTCTCGATAACTCGGCACCCACCAGACAGCAATGCTAAACCATATCGGGAACAGATGTCACCTCAGAATAATCAGTGTAGATGTTAGATACTGTTGTCCGTGTTGCGTTCTTTAGGAAGACGTTGTGATGTGAATATTGTAAGCCTGCTTCCGGGTCAGACGTTTATAAAATATGGCCAGTACTAAAAATGATGGGGCCACTAATCAAGTTATTGAACCTGATTCTGTGCAATGCAAACCAGATTAACAGAATGGAGTTGCTCCTTCCTCCACGAGGGAAGATACCTTCTGTTGGAATGTACATAGCTGACCTGCCCGCTTTTGCGCTCCCATTTTTCACCTCTTGTCAAAGTTTGAAAGAACGCTTGCATCAGGGCTTGGGGCACCTTTGATGTGAGCTCTGCTCTGACTACGGCACTCACGGAGCATTTCTGTATATCAGCGGTGATAGCAGAAATAATTGGAGTATGAAAGAAGCAGATCTGAACACTTGGCCATGAAAACAGCAGGACATGGAAGTCTTTAAACCTCAAGATCTTGTAGCGTAAACAAGGTTGAGGCGTAGACCTTCCTGCTGGCTTTTTCCTTTAAAGCTTCTGTTTTTAATAATGTTACCAGCAACAGACCACCTCCTTCTAGTCCCTGGCTTGCCTGCTTTGAAGCCATAAGGCAGGTTGCATTAGCCTGTCCTTCTGAAACACGTTCTAAGAAAGAAAAATTAACTCAACTCCTTCTGAGCAATTTTTTGTTCTTACGGCTTTATGCAGTTTGATGCAGTTCTGGCTTTTGTAGATAGTATGAATGTAATGCATTTTGTGGAACGTGCCCGTCTCCAAAAGGTCGGATGATTCTCTTGTATCGTGTCGCCTCTTAAACAGAGCAGGGAATGTCTAGACTCTAGGATTATATTGATGAATGTATCAAATGCTCATTCAGTGTTCACTCTGCTTTTCGCCAGCTTTGTGATTTGTAAATAGGAAATCAATAAAGACATAGAGGTTGTCTTTAATATGAAGTTTCTTCATGATTGGAAGAGCGCAGAGGGCAAAAGAGATCATGGACGCCTGTCAATTGCCATCTTCAGCAGCAGAAGACTGCGACTATCCAGTAGTGGCCGGGTTCTTAATTGGTCTTCCCTGTGTGCTACAGAAAAGTTCAACCTTTGAAGCAATGTAGGAATTTATTTTCCTTTGTTCCTCTTGGGGTTGCTACCTTGAGGAATTTCCAGCAAAACAAAGAAGGAGTCCTGTGGCACTTTTAAAGATTAAGAAATGTATTTTTCCTTCTTTTAACCTCCCCACCTTCTTATGTGTTATTCCAGACAGAATCCAAACAACTTCCTTGGTTTGCTGAACAAATTGACTGACAATGTGACTTGCCCTTCTCTGCATTTATACTTCCAGTTTCATCGTGTAACCTCCATTTCCAGCATCGGAGGAAGTGGGATCCCACGAAAGCTCGTGTGATAAATAAATTTGTTAGTCTTCAGAAGTGCCAGCAGACTCCTTGTTTTACCTTGAGGAAGGCAGTGTTTAGTGAAAAACAGAAGTTAATGTAAGAAGTGCTCTGAGAAATGCACAGTAGAAAAGCAAAAATTGAGTTGCCTTAAATCTTCCTGACAAACTTCCCCCTCTTCTGTATTTCAGTAAAATAGTTTTAGGGGCGGGAGTGAAGAAACTAACCCTAAAGCTGATGAATCACCCGTTCCTCTCACCTAGACGTGAGAAACTTTTACTAAAGGTAGATGCCGCTGACAAACTTGCCGTTCTCAGGCATGTTAAGTCGAAGTTTCTTTCCTCTTAAATGCATGAAAACACGTCCCGTTACTAAGGTCTGTATTTGATAGTAGTCGCCAACTGCTGAAAGCACCACTTGGGATCAAGAGAAGTCGGAGGGAGAGCCGCAGCTGTAGAAACTCTGAGTGGAGTCGTTTTAAAAAAAAAAAAAAAAAAAGTCTGGAGCCCAACAGCCACTCTGAGTAATTTTGACCAAGTGCGAGTTTATTCAGAGGCTGATGCGCAAGGGGAGTGTTAGCTGTGATACGCAGCTAGCACAGAAAGACCCCAGTTCTGCAGGTTTCTCCTTGCCCCACTCAAACACTTTGTGCTGTGAATGGCTGTCTACACTACGAAAAGTTAGGTTGACGTTAAGTTGACCTAATAAGATCTACTTTTTGACCTTATTGGGTGACTTGGTTTCCCTGAACAGGGACTTAGTAAGTCGACCGCACTGCCCTGAGGTCGACAGAATAAAGTGGACTTAGGCGTTCACACTGCGCTTAGGTCGACCTAAGGAATTTCTCAAGTCGACATAGTGAAAGCCTGGTGTGGACAGGGACTAAGTTAGGTTGACTTAAGCCTCCTTAAGTCGACCTAACTTGCCAGTGTAGACACAGCCAATACAATTATTGTCCCTGCCTTTGCCCCCAGCAGGTCCAGCCCCTTGGCGCTGGAGTGTTTGCTGTGCTGTAGGCGCCTCTCTGAATTGAACAGCGCTCACCTAACACACGTCCTCCAGCGCTGTCGGTCGCTGGCCGTGCGTAAATTGGGGGCTGGCTCCCTGTGCTCTCCTACCTCTGCTTCCAGGTAGTGCAGGGCTCGACTTGCCAGCCGGCGAACTGGCCACGCTGCAGCTGTTGGGGTCTGCTCCCCAAGGCATCTTGATACCCCTGCTCCTCTGAGCCTGCTTGCATGGAGTGAGGTGCTCGGGGGGGGCAGGTGTGGCTCCGTGTCCTGGTGGGGAGCAGGCGCCCTGCTGTTTGTTCCCTCAACACTTCCTTTACTTACAAAGGTCAGATCTGTAACGTCACACCTTTCCGAGATTGGAAGAGGGGACTCTTGGCCAAGGGTGAGCTGTTGGGAGCAAGGTGCTTTCTTCCACCTTCTTGATAGTAATGGGGCCTGGGGCCAGGACCTGCCTGAGGACTGTGACTGTCTTGTGAGCGGATCTGTCCTGGGCACCCACTAACCTTAAAGTAACATCTCCATGTGCAGCCGTGACCAGTGAGGGGAGGAAACGAGAGCCAAGCTACCTGGGAGGGAGATGCCTGTCCTATTTGGGGCCTGGGACAGTTGGGCACAATCTCAGCTGGTTTAAGTGGCCCACAGCAGCCTTCCTGGCCAGCAACTTCACCAGCAAAGCAGGCGTGGGGCCACATCTATTAGCGAAAGCAGCGATACTCAGGCCCCAGGGGCTCAGTAGCCAAATTAGGGCTCAGCATTACCCAAAAGAGCCTCAGGGCTGTGAATGCATTGCTTCATTTACTACCGTTTTAGACATTCATGTTTAAACAGTTATTTTACGGTGACTCCTTCTGGAGAAGGAAGAGGTAGCCGGGTTCCTCCAGTTCAGCTAAAGAAAGAGTCCGTGGCACTTCTAAAGACTAACAAATCTATTTATTGTGTGGCCACGATTGGACTCTGGGACAGGGCCGGGGGCCGTCTAAAGCGCAAGGAGCACCACGCTGGCTCTGCTGCGGAAAAGCTGTTCTGGGCTAAGCTGAGCCACGCTCCTTTAGGTGGTTTGCCTGTTGTGCGTCGAGGGCTGTTGCCGCACAACAAGCGAGAGTGGAGTGTGCGCTGGCAGCCGTAGCGCACTGTAGTGTGCACAGTCCCTACCAGATTGGTACTGCCCCTGTGCGCCCAGGTGAATGGGCCATGTGCTCCACCCCTCCCTGCACATACCTGTTCCGCAGTTTCCCTTCCAAGCATCTGGCAAAGGGGGATTTTACCCAGGAAAGCTCGTTAGTCTTGGGAAGTGCCAGACCCATGGCTGTGGCATTTTTAGAGTCTCAGGGCAACTAACAGCTTCCTCACTGGTTAACAAGCAAATCCCAATCCTAGTATGTGCTGCAAGGAGCCCGAGGCGCTGCATGAAGGAGCCAGGCCGCGCTGGGGCAGCTGTCGTAGTGGGCTGCAGGATTGAATCCCAGGGTCCCACTACACCGCAAGGGTAAGTAGAGGCCTGGAACCACAGTACTGAGATGTCAGCTGCAGCCTGCTTCTGCTGACAGATGTTCCACAGCTGTGGCCCTGAAATAAAAAGCTACTCAGGCTAAAACAAGGGGAGCCAGCAGCTTGCATCAGCTGCCCTTCACAGGGGCCTGCCCTTCGCGTGACGCCAGCACACCTGCCCTGTGCTGGAGGGTCGCCCACCTCCCTGCTGCTACTGTAACACAGCTCCCTGCCGTGGCGTCTCCAACCAGCACGTGTCCAGTGCCCCTCATGGCTGTTCAGCAGAGCCAGGGCCCGCTTGCCATGATTGTAGCCGCTTCCCTTTCAGGCTGGGCTGGGCACTGGACTACTTATTTCCTGGGACTCTGTCATCACTTCACAGGGAGGCTGAGCCGTTCCTGGGAAAGCTGGGAGTTGAATCTGCGCTGTGAGCCGCATGCTAACATCCCCCCCAAGTGCCCAGCCAGCTCCTGGCCGCGTGAGATGCGTCTTCATTTCACGTAGGAACAAGCTCCGCAATGCTGGGCTGTTCCAGCAGAGCTCTCCAGGGCCAGCTGGAGATGCAGCGGAGAACACCACACCTCAGTGGAGGCGGGGTTTTGCCAAGGGGCCATGGTTGCATGTAAAGAGACAGCGGTTAATGGGGGCACAGGCCACCCACTTCCTGCACCCACACACCTGATACAAAGGGGGCAGGGGCTTCGATTTTTTAAAAAAATGTTAATTTAAAAAGCTCCCTAAATTCTATGGCTTCAAGGAAGCATGAGAGAAATTTGAATGCCTGGTCCATACGCTGCCGTAGCTAACCTCGCCGTGGAACGACAGCCCTGCTGCTTTGGATTCATTTCTGTCCACGATCACGTCTCCTACTGGCACGAGCAGATCCATGGCCTGAAAGTTACGTGCCAGGACGAGCCAGGGGGAAGATTGATTTGGGCCGACTCCCTGGGCTTGTTCCCTTTTGTTTGATTTCCTCTTATGTTGCCACAAATTTGTCTACCAGGGCGCAGGGCAATCCAAACTCATGCACCCATTCACATACATACTTTTATTTTACACCGGCGGGGCCTGGAAGTACATTTCCAGCAGAGATTTAAGGCGGTTTCGTTTGCATTGTTTGGGAAACGGTCAAACATTGCACATTTTGTGATACCGGGCCTGGGTTGGCGGAATTCATTGAGGTGCCAGGAACCCCGAGCACACGCACAGCTGGCCGTATCCGCCCGGCCATTGCAGCTCTCCCCTTAGTGCAGCTGCGGCACAGCCCAGGGGATGGAGGCAGCAGCGGCGTCGATGTCCCCAGGATCGTTAAGTGGGTCCAGACATTCCAGCTCTGGGTGGATGCTGGGGACAGAGGAGGCCCCTGTCTGTAACTCGTCCCTTCTGCGCTACCTGGAAGGACTCTGGCTCAAAGCTGCCAGCACTAATGGGCCAGGTACGTGCCCAGCTCAGTACCTCGGGATCCCCCACTGCTCTATTGTCCTACCCCAGCCAAACATGGGGTAAAGTACCTAGCACAAGTGGGGGGGTGGGGAACCTCCCACCCTCCTTTGCTCCCTGGGGGTGGGGAAGGATGGCAGTGTTTATTTCAGACAAAGACTTTGATGGGGTCTCAGACACAATTTTCTCCTGCGCAGCCTCAGAGCGGTTCCTGGCTGCCCCAGCTGGACCATTCCACCTGTCGTCATTACACAGGCAATGAAAACCTCACACGCCCGCCCTGTGAAAAACCAACCCTCCAAACGGTGTCACCACGGTAAATACGCACATTCTCAGTCGGGACATGCTGACGGCCGGCTGGCTGTTGAAAGAAGGGTTCTGTGTGGGGGGAGAATGGTTTTTTAAAAAAAGCCACAGCTAGAAACTGCCCCGGCTGCCTAGCTATGGAGTAAGCAGATGGGCCTCTGCCTGCAGGATAAGCCAAGGGCCAATCGAGGGCTCAGAGCTGCGATCGGCCTGGCACGCAGGAAGGGCGGTAGGTTTCAACCTTCCCTCTGACTGCTCCAGTCCTCCCACCTCGGCATCCTCCAGTCGGCAGCGGAGGGAAGGAAGGGCCCCACTGCCTGGCTGAGTGGGGGCTGCTGTTTCCCAGAACAAACCTGACTCACTCCATGTGGCTTTGAGGCAGGGCCTTTTCCACACTGCCCGTTTCGAATGCGAAGGCGTTGAACTCTTTCTCACCTTACTGGCCATTCCTCCTGCCCCCACCCCAGGCCCCCCGCTTCCCTACAGCTTTGCTTGATTTTGGTTCATTGAGGAGGCTGGCTGCCCTCCCTAGAGGTCCCTGCAGATCAGCCCATTGATTCGGTCACCTAGAGAGAGGCTCACTGGGTTGGGGACCCAGACTACAGGAAAGTCTTTTCAAAGAGTCCAGTTAAGCAGCACTCAGCTCTCGCCTGTGCTTATTAAAACATCCTAGTCTGCCCGGGACCCCAGGAAACAATCCCCATCACACGGTGCCCAGGGCTCACTGCAGGGACCATTAAGACATCTTTTTTCTACCTTGCTATTCAACAACGCTTCACTTTCCCTTTGGTCTTGGCCAGGTGTCCCCAAGATGGTTTGCCCATTTCAAATGGCTAGGGCATGGCTCCCAGCCATTCCTGAGACCCTAAATTCATCTCCCCACCCCCACCCGTTAATTACTAAACTGTTAATTTCAAGACCAAACGTCACTTGTATTGCTAGGAAAAGTGCATCGGAAACCGAAAGTGAAAGCGAATGACTGTACCAGGGACTCAGCTAGCACAGCGAGCGCCACTGGAAGGAAAGAGTTTTAACAAAATGGGAGTGTAAAGGGAAAAAACAATCTTGAAAAGAAAAGCAGAATTTGTAACACTAAAAGGAAGAAGGTCAACGACTGACACAACGCAGCACTCTGCACCGAGACTTAAATTAACTTCAGAGACAAAGAAGCAACAGGAAAAAAAGTTCTCCATAGCCCACGGCTCTTGAAATCGTCTTCGGCATCTTCTAAGACAGCAACGTTTTGGAGTCTGTAGAGTTGATCCCCATTTTCAAACTATTTAACAGAATCAAAAGAAATTCCCGGCGTGGGTTTGGTTGGTTGGTTTCCTTTTTTAAATAGCTTAATGCTCTCTGTGGCCTGCCCAACGGTGGTGTGGGAACATCAGCAAAGTCTGACGTGGTGTGAGTGAACCACCGGTGGGTGGATGTGGTGGAGGAGGAAAAGTAAAGCAGTTTGGGAACTCCCCTCCTTCCCACTCCTCATCCACACACATGGTGCCAGGCGGTGACGTCATGACAGCGCTTCCCCCAACCCTGTCAAAATCAGAAGGGGGGAAGGCCGCCTTGCAGATCTGATCAGGAATCGAGATCCATCCATGGCCAGAGTTAGAGGTGATACTGCACAACCTGCTCCGTGCTGTCCCTGGCAGATCACTTGTGGCGCTGGATGGTTTTCCTCTTCCTCCTCTTGAAGAAACAGCAGCACCTGTGGAGAAAGGCACATGGGCTGTCACTTATCCTCAAAGGCCAGCGGGTTCCTCAGCTCCTCCCCACTCGAGAGGGGACTGGGCATTGGAAGAGGGAACGAGACTATCAGTCTGGCAAGCCTACGGTTCTAGAGACCAGTGAGGAGTCGTGGCTCTGAGATCTCTGGACACGGAAAAGCCCAGACCTCAGGCCACCGGACGCTGGGAGCGGGGACAGTACTCGTGTTAGTGAGATCTCGACCCTTCGGAAATTGACAAATGACCAGGCGGATGAAGATGCAACGCTGGGCACCACCAATCCTGTCTGTCCAGGGCGAGCATGGCTGTTACAGTGCGAATGAACTAGAACAAACCCCAGTGGCCTCAGAAGAGATTCAAACGACACCAGCCCTGGCTCTTGGGAGACGCTGGCAGCCAGGCCAGGCCAGGCAGGCTGTGTCCATGTGCAGCAGCCTCCATACAGAATCCCTGGTAGGTTCATCACAACTCATTCCCCTCTGCTCGCTACACACGAGTGCAGCCGCGAATAAACCCGACCAGCCCCAGCCTAGCAGCTAAAAAATGAGACCAAGTCATCACGGAGCACGGCTGAGTCCTTACTTCGTATCGTCCGCTACTTCCACCTCGGCGGGCGCCGTGATCGGGGCGTTGGAGTGTCCCGCCGTCGGGTCGTCCGTGTTCAGCTCTCCATTTGTTGAGCTCATCACCTGGGAGGAGAAGTTGGACAGTCAGCGACTGCTGGTGTTGAGGCAACGCAGGGGCTGTTCGCTGGCCCTGTCCTGTTAAGACACCAAATCCCTGCCTGGCATGGAGTAACGGCTACACAGTGCGTGTGACTGCCTCCCCTGGGGGGCAACAACCACCACATCGGAGAGCTGCGCCTGCCCCTGGGCACGCTGGCACTGGATAACTAGATGGGGGATCCCTGCCATTGAGTGAGTTCGCATGGCTGGCACAGGCTGACTCCTTCCCGTCTCCTGGCAGTGGGAGAAGGGGTTTTTGACGGGCGATTCGGCAGTTCCTGCCACCCAACACGCCAGGGAAGGGCTTAGATTTCATTTCTGTAGCAAGTTTCCAAACTCCCTGAGCTTCAAAAAATAAAACCAATGGCCAAGAACACGCAGCCGTGCGATCAGACCAACAACCAGCGCTGGGAAGGGCTGATGGCCGCCCCGAGTAACTCCACGACCGGGGCTCAAATGTGCCTTTGCTAACTGGGTGCAGCTCTCAGCCACGAGAAACAAATGCAGACATTGAGCCATCTGCAGTGCACCCCGAGGACCAGAAACCCCAGCTAACGGCCATCCGGAGAGTCGGGCAGGGTGGCACCACAGCCCTCGGTGCCCAGAGAAGGACCAGGCGTGCAGCAGCCATGCACCTGTGAGGAGGAGGCAGGCCTCTGCTGCTCAGAGCCGGGTTTTGTTCCCTACCCGTCAAAACAAGCAGGGGAAGGTGAAGCCCCAGGGGCTGCCCTGATGTTTTAGCTCTTAATGTCCTTGGATCCCCACTGAGTCCCACTGGTCGAGACACCCTGCCTAGCCTGGGACCCATGGCGGCTCGGGACAGCTGGCTCAGCTGAGCTGGGGGGAGAGAGGCCCCACCGCGCAATCACACGTGAATGGCTCCGTGACCAACTCTGCAGCACAGGGGGCGGTCACCAGCCCGCTGGGGCCAAAAGCTGCCCCGCAGGGGAGTTATAACACAAGTTACACCCAGAGACTAACGGGTCCGGCTATTCCGGCATCCTGGGAAAGGGGGGAGAGCGCGTTTCCCGGGGCAGGCGGGTGGGAACAGCCATTGGCGCAGGGAGCAGAGCTGGATGGCGAGAGCAGTGGGTGTCCCATCCCCCCGTCATAAAGGCGGGTGGTAGGAGCAGGAGCCGGGGCAGAACGCACAGGACTCGAAGCTCTGCCTTGCCCCCGTTTGGCTGAGTAGAGGAGCCCGGCGGCAGGGCAACAGACAGACCAGCAGAGGGACCAATGAGGAACTAGGATATCTGTGGGAAGAGGGTGAAGTCCACCGCGGCTGAGCACACAGTCCAGGCCCACCTAAGCCCATCAATGGAGACACACAGCAGAGGGGTCCCCGTTAGTGGGCACTCAGGAACCCAGTCGGCCACGGGTTGGGGGTAAGGTGGAGGGAAGACAGACTGCGGGGCAGGATGAAGCGTGGCTTGCAGCTCTCAGGAGCTGATGCGGTTACAAGTTGATGTGTGCTGGAGAGGAAGAGGAAGAGGAGGGCTGTACTGGAGCGCCAGAAAGAGGAGGAGAAGCAGGGCACAACCCTGAAGCACGAAGCCGGGTTTCCATGTCCATGGATGGAAACGAAAGGCTGCCCTGATCTGGGGAGACAATGGCCCACAAAGGATGCTGCTGAAGCTGGGTTTGCAGGACAGGTGTTTGCCCCTTCCCTGGCGCCCCCCTGTGGGAGTGACCCCACGCCCACTCAGCACGTGGTCGGCTGTACCTGTACGGAACCCCCTAGCCTGCTGGTCGCTAGGCGAGTTCCTAGAGGCTCCTCGGCAGGCTGTTGATTAGCCTGAGGATCCCACAACTCGTCCCCCTCAGGCGACTGCTAGTGACCAGCGGGACAGGAAACAAAAAAGAAGAAGGATGGAGGCAAGATGGCGGGAGAGGTGAGGGGGGAGTCGAGAAAATAAGACATGCAAAACCAAAATAGAAAGAGAGCAGCACTCGTTTGTTAAAGCAGCAGGGGCCCCGGTAAATCAGCGAGGCTGGAATGGGCTGGCACTTAGCGTCCTTGGATTCACACTTTACTCTCAGCACCTGTGCACACCGTCCGCCCCCCCCATGACGTAATGCACAAAGATCCCGCAGGGGATCCAGACGGAGCAGGCGCCTGGTCTGCTGAGCCGTGCGGCTGGCTGGTAGGAAGGGCGGGTGGTGGGTTGTTTGGCCATGCAGGGCTGAGCTGTGTTTTAAACGGGGGGGGGGGGCTGCCTGCGGTTTGAATTTGCCAAGAGTGAAGCCTGACAGAAACGACCGCCCCAGCTCTATCTTCCCAGTGTTTAAAGCCGGAGGGTGAAGGGAGGAGATAAGGGCTTAGATTCCACCGGGCGATCATTAGGAGCCTAGATACAGCACCCCACATCAGACCCCGCTGCACTTGCCCTGCGCCTGTGTTCGGAAAAGAGGCATTTGAGAAAGCTTTCCGCTGGGGATGTTATCACAGTCCTTCTTGGCAGGGCTGCTGGGGGCTGTTAGGACGACCGAAGGTCCCACCGACCTGTACCTAGGAGATGACCGGGGGAAGACTGTCTCTCCGTAAAACAGGTGGGATTGCTGGTCAGCCCGCAGTCAGTCCGCTGCCCCGCCCACCTCACCGTCTGGCCCAGCTGCTCCTCATTTCTGCACTGGGGCCAAACGCTGGACCCAGCTCCGGCAGGCCAAGGCAGCGGAGATCTGCGATCCCACCACTGCTCTGCCCAGCCAGCGGCTTCCGAGCGCCGGCCTTCAAGTGTGATTCCAGGTGATGCCGCATGCTTAGGACTTGGTTTAAAACCAGCTCGTCCCCGAGAAAGGAAGGATTTGTGGATTTCACCCCCAACCTTTCCTGATGCTCAGCCTCCTCAGACCAGCAGCTGGAGAGAAGTGAGTCCTTCCAACCCACCCCTCTGGAGCCGGCGCCGGCCCCTCCCTGCCTGGCCAGTCCTTACTGGCCCTGGGAAAAGCTGCCTTTGCAAAGCGTGTTTCTGGTCCCTAGGCCACGGCTGCCCTGCAGGTGACAATGCCAGGCGTTGCTGAACAGGCTCCAGCTCAGCCCAGCAGCGTCGCCCAGACCTGAGCTGTCCCCCCACACGTGTCCACCCCCACCCCCTCCCCAAGAGCCATACGCAGAGGCTGGGGCGGAGATCACATCACCTGCGTCTCCTCTCCCCACGCAGAGACTGGAACCAGCTGGCCGGCACGGCACTCCTGTCACCCAGGCCATCACCCGGGGGCCACGGACTCCGGCTGCCCAGACAATTCCACCCCAGCCACATTTCCTTCCCCACAAGGGGCTCTAGGACTCCATCGAGGCAGCCTCCTCGCTGTGTCTGCATCACCCAGCTCAGTGCCTCTGGCCTCACCAGCGGGGCCAACTCCACCCTCGCCCTGAACCGAAGCAGCCGGGTATGTCCAAGAATGTCATGCGGGAGCCTGTCCCGGAAGCCACAGTTAAAGGAACTGGACTGGGACCGACCAGCGACAGCTCTGGGACAGACCCAACAGGCGGTTCTGAGACCAGCCCGAAGTCCCACAGCAGTCAGCTGGTCTCACCCATGGGCCGGGCTCGACTGGTTCCCAGCCAGGGCTTCCCGATGCAGTCTCCCTCCCCCCCCCCCCGCCTTCACCCCCCCACAGGCCCCAACAGCACACCAGCCTTTTACCACCTGCGCTGGGGCCTCCCACGATGGCACTGCCGGCCAGCCCTGGAATCACCTCTGGGAAAGGGGTGCAGGGGCAAGAGATCCCAGGAGGAAAATCAAGCCACCGAGGGCTGCCCCTTCCCACTTCCAGCCAGAGACAATGCACTTTCAATTCCCCCCGCGCCTCCACAGCAGCCATCTTCCTTCTGGCCATGGAGAAAAGAACCGGCCAGCTGACGTCTCTCCTGGATCGGCCAGAGATGCCAGCCTGCCCTCGACCTCCCCAGCCAGCCAGACCCCGTGGGAGCAGCTAACAATGCCTGGATCCTTTCCCCCCTGCAGTCTCCCCCATGGATTGGTTGGTCCAGCCTGCACTCTGCCCCACCACTGCCAAGCTGCTCTGTCACTGGGGGCCAGCCTGGGGGGCGTGTGGGCAGCTCACCTGGTGTTTGGTGTGCGGCTGTGCTTTGTCTCTGTTCGGCGGCTGCACCTGGACGTCGCTATGGATTGTGCCAATCGGAGTTGGCTGCAGATCAAGACACCAGGAGGAAAATCATCATGAAAGGCCCAGCGATCTCCATGCAGGCCCCAGAAAGGTGCTGAGATGCCACGGGCTTTCACTGCTGGAGGGGGGCCAGGGCCTGGGAGCTGGGGCTCAGACTGAGCGTGCGGAGGGTGGGACTGTGGAAGGGTAAGCTCCTGAACCACTCTCCAACAGCTCATGCCCATCAGAGCCCAGCCAGATTCGCGCCACGTGCTCATGCCGCCCTGGGCTTCCCCCGCTGGAGAGAGCGGACCAGGATCCCACCCGAGTGGTGGCCAAGGGCTCCAGCTGTGTGATGAAATGGGAATTCTCTACTGTTTTCATGCCTGATCTGCCTGGCAGTGACTGATGGAACTAGAGGCTGTTCCACATGGGGGGGACAGAGCACAAGACAAGCGACTGTCCGTTGTGCTACCAGAGATCTGGGACTGGTGGAAACCAGACGAGGAACCCGAGGATGTACCGACTGACACCTAACCAGGGAAACCTGGCAGGTGGGACACGTGAGCTCAGCCGGGCTAGCGGGAAGACAATGGGCCCAGAGACGAGAGGAAGCAAGGATCAGAGCTGGCCTTGCCTGGGGGCGAGAGATCACGGTCTGTCTGCAGGATCAGCACATCTCGAGTAGCGGTAAGTGCCTGCACTCCTTCGTGACCTCAGGTGGGCAATCATTGAACCTGGGGTCCCACCCTGGGGCTCCAGGGTCTACACTGCATTACATGGGCCCGAGTCCAACCACCCGTATCCCAGACTCAGCACCGTCCCAAATGTGGCCGCTCTAGCCCTTGATTGGTGGAGCAGCATGGGGAAACTAGACTGCCCGGAGGACAAAGGAAGTTGGCCAATGGGATGTTTTCGGCAGACTCCTGGAGCACGAGTCCAGCGGGGCTATGTCCACACAGCAAAGCAATAGGGCTCGAACCCTGGGTCTGGGTGACTCAGGCTGGGATCTTTGAAGCCCCCTGGGTTAGCATGATGTGTCTGTGGATGGAGTATGGTTAGTTTGATCCTTGCTTCCAACCCCGGGCGTACCCTGCAGTGTAGACACACCCAGAGAGAAGGCCACGGAGGGCAGAAATGGATTCCCCGGCAGGTTAGCGGGGCGATTGCCTGGGCTTGGCTGGCACAGACTGGATCCCACCCTTTGCTTGTCTGTGTTGCCCCTGGGGCTGCGTTCCTGGGGGACTAAATAAACCCTGCTCTGTTTTGCCAAGGCTGCCTGGCTGGGGCTGTGTAAATGCCTCTGTCCAGGAGGGTCTTGGTTGGAGTCACTGGGTGGAGCTCACGGGGGGGAAGCTGGAGGCTGGAGCCGGGAGGCTCAGGCTTAATGGAAGGGCCCTTGGGAGTCTGACACACTCCATGGGACTGTTTAAAAGCTGGGTACAACACAGACCTGGTAGCTCCGTCGCGGGCCCAGGCCGTCCCACTCCGAAGCAAGAGATCTCACCCCAGGCGCTGGCATGGGACTGGCTTGGGCTGGTACCCAGGTGGGCAGATCCAGAAGGGGGATGATTTAAGGAACTAGAATGAAAATGGAACCTGGGGGCTGGGGGGCTGAGACAGCGGGTGGGTGGGTGGCTGAGCAGTGGAAAGGGAGGCAAGATTTAGGGATGAACATGAGGAGGGGGATTGAGTGAGGGACTAAGCGGGAGCTAATCTCTCAGGAGAGAGCTACGTGGTTGTAACCGCACACAGCTGAACTGCCCGCTGTGCCCAAGCCAGAGGCAGCCCCCAGCTCCCCTAGGGATGGGCAGGGCCAGGCTCTCCCCCCCCCCTCCGTTCAGCGGCACTTACTAGAGGCTTCCCCGCCCAGTCATATTCGTAGTCGAAGACGTAGCCGCTCCTGTCAAACAGGTCCGTGAAGAGCTTGCGCAGGTAGTCGTAATCTGGCTTCTCGAAGAAATCCAGCCGCCGCACATAGCGCAGGTAGGTCGCCATCTCCTCTGCGGAGAGGTGGAGGGTTCAGTGTGGACTACGGGCCGTGGCAGCGGAGGCACCAAACCAAGAGGAACGGGGCAGCGGGAAAATGCCTGAGGAGGCTGGAAGGCCTCAGACAGAGTAGCCCCGAGGAGAGACTCTGCCCCCTCTGGCCTATTGTGGCAGCAGGCAGGGGTTGGCGGAAGGGCCAGCAAGCTCAAGGATAGGAAGATGTAGCTCAGGCTGCTGCAGGAGTGGCCCCCGGGTGGCACTGTGGGCTTGGCGAAAGTACAGCAGACTAGCACTCAGGAGACCCAGGTTTTAATCCCAGCTCTGACACTGTCTTGCTGGGTGTCCTTGGGCAAGTCCCTGTGCCTCAGTTTCCCCTCCCACCTTTGGGCAGCACATCTTGTTAAGCCGGTAATAGCTCCAGCCTCTCCTGAGTCAGGTGGCTCCTTACCTGGGAAGTTTTCACACAACACTTCAACGGGGGTGGCTCTTTTCGTGTCTCCGATCTTCTGATACCTCTCCTTTAGCGTATCAGCCTGGGACGGGGAACACGTTTCAGAGCTGGGCAGGGCACTGAGTGCTGTGCATGCCCGGGGAGCCTGGCAAAGGCCTACGCCAAGGTGTAGGGGCTGGCCTTGGGTTCACTTCCTCCCCCCGCCATCCTGACAATTCTAATGCCATCCCCGGCAATCCCTGAGCCCTCGGGATGGTGCTGGGGAACCTGGCTGGGTTTCAGGAGGGCCAAGGTGGACCAAGTCTGGGCAGCAAATGTTCACATGGCTGAACTGAGCTCCAATAGGCTCGCCCAGGTGTGTACAGGTTGCAGGATTGGGGCCCAGGGGTTTGCAATGGAAGCACACACTCCCATGAGAACATCACCCCAATCCTGGGATCTCAGAGGGGGAGGCTGTGTATCCTGGTCCCTCTGGATGCTCCACATCCTCCCTCCAGCCGACCCAGCTGCGCCAGCGATGTGAGTGAGTGTTTGGGCAGAGTCAGGCCATAGTGCCCTGGCTAAAGCGGCTCCCTGCTCCCCGAGGATGGCAGCCAGCCAACACTTACCTTCAGCCCTTGCCACGGGAGGCTGCCCCGAAGGAAGTACATGAACATGTGCCCCAGCGCTTCCAGGTCATCCCTGCGGCTTTGCTCTGGGCAGGAGAGAGAAACAGTAAATGCCACGAGCAGATTCCTAGGAGGGCAGAGCCACCCCTGGCATCGCCAACCCGTCGCCCCCCACGGGATGACTCAGGTTGGTCAGGGCCGCTCCCAAGAGTTAGCAAGGCTCCGATGAAGCAAAGCTGATGAAAGGGGCTTTTGAGCGACACGTAACCCCCAGCGAGACACCTCGAGTCATAGGGGGACAGGCGCCGGCAACGCGCCAGCAGAATAGGACAGGTCTCCCCAGAGCTGCCCCTGCTCAGAGCAGCCGTCAGCACAGGGGGGGAAATATGGGGCTGGCACAGGGTCACCTGCCCCACTGAGCTGCCTCCAGCATGCTGCCAAGGGGCAGAAACAGAGGACTGCCCCTGCCCTTCCCAGAGGCTGCTCTCCAGCCCTGCAGCCCCAGGACGGGGACAAGTTCTGCTTCCTGGGCCCACGGCCTCCCCCACGGCCTGTTAGAAACCAATGCAGCTGCTGCCTCCTGGTCATGTTCCCCTTGGTTCTGGGCCGCCTTGGGCAGGCGTTCCCTACAGGAGGAGCTGGCCTCCCCCCTGCCCAGAGCCAGCCCATCACACTCGTGTCAGTTGGCGTTCACAGCCGCACACACTACCAGGGAGGCTGTGAGTGTCGGGCACAGGTATTAATCTGGGCACCCAGCTCCACACTTCTGAGGATGCCCTGGTCGCAGGGCGAGCTGGAAACAGAATGCCACAGTCCTGATGCCCTGGTCTCTGCGCCAATCTCCAGCCATTCCTCCCTGCCAGGAAGAGGAGCCCCTTCACCTCCCCATAGTCCCCTGGGGTCTCAGCCCCAGGTCGCTCTCCAGGAGGCATGGCCACTGGCTAGCCGGGGCCCGGGCAGGCCGCTGGTACCTTTTCCGAGGTGCGTGTTGATGCTCATGTATCGCGCCGTTCCCGTCAGGCTCTTGTGCTCTCGGTAGGGGATGTGTTTTTTGGTCTCGGGGTCGATGTACTCTTTGGCCAGGCCAAAGTCGATGATGTGGATGGTGTGCTGCCGCTTGCTCCCCGGCCGCCCTACTAGGAAGTTCTCTGGCTTGACGTCTCTGTAGATCAGGCTTTTGGTGTGAACGTACTCCATCCGCGTGATCTGTGGCCAGAGGGGGAGGGCTGGCATAAGCACCAAGGTGTGTGGGGCTCACTCTGTCACCAGAGGCATGGCCCAGCCTTTTGCTCCAGACCCCCTTGGACCCAGTCTGCTCTCAGCCTAGCCTCAATCTGAGGTCATGTTGCTAAAGCACCTCGCTCTGTGCGCCCCTTCCGCCTGTGCAACTCCCAGAACTTTACACAGGAAATGCAGCATCCCTACCCTGGGTCTGCATATGAGGAAACTGAGGCAGAGAACAATGTGACTTGCCCATGGTCACCCAGCAGGCCAGCGGCACAGTCAGGAATAAAACTCAGGCCTCCTGAATCCCAAAGCAGAGCTCTACCCAGTGGGCAACACCACCTCTAATGAAACACAGCCATTCAATAAAAGGGAAGGCTTCCCAAGACGGGGCTCCCAGCCTGGGTTTCCAGTCAGCCCACGTCTCCTAAGAAACCCCTCCCAGTCTAGTATTCCCCTGGGTCTGCCGGCTGCTCCCCTCCCTCCAGGGCCGTTGCGTTTGGTGGGGAATGTGCAGCCTGCTGATCTGCCAAGAAGAAGCCCGCCAAACCCTGGCTGCAGAGGGTGCGTCTGTCTCCCTCCTCTTCACCTCCCCTAAGCCAGCCCCAGTATGTTCCTGGCTGGACACCTGGGTCATGTCCTTTGTGGGGCACTGGTCCCTGGGGACTGGAGAGCAGGGCGTGCCATTCTTCCCAGCCACATGGTGGGCACAGGCTGAGCCCAAGAGGCCGCTGCCACGCTTACCAACTGGATCGCTATCATCAGGACGGTTTTGAGCGTGAAGGTCCGATCGCACAGGTCAAAGAGGTCTTCCAGGCTGGGTCCCAGCAGCTCCAGCACCATGGCATTGTACTTCCCACAGGGCCCGAAGTAGTAAACCTGAGGAATTCCTTCTGCAAGAGCCAGTGGGGAGTCAGGGCGGAGACAGCACAGCCCCCATCAGCTGCCATCTAAGGCCAAACCCAGGGCATTGGGGAAACCCAGAGCGTGGATGCTGCTGTGTAACCCCAGTACTACTGAGGTGCCCCCCACCCTGCCTAAGGGGCCAAGCTGCCCCTGAATAAGGAAGAGGGGAAGAGGAACAAAGCGAGGGGAAGGCCTGGGCGAGGCTCTGCCTGCTCAGAGATGGTGTGTTGGCAGCCCTCATGCTGGAATGGGCCCCCTCGAATCTTTTTTACAAGCTGGGTTAATAGGATTTGCCCCGCTGCTCAAAGGCGTTGGGGTTTCTGTGAAGAACAGCCTGACGAGGTGGAACCAGAAAGACAGCAGCAGGGCATTCTGTGATCCACCCCTGCGTAACAAAAACGTTTCCCCTCACTCTCAATCTGCAGCCCCCTGTAACTCCGACCCTGAGCTCTGACCACACAGCTCTGTGGTACTCCTCACTCCCAACCCACAGGCCCCAACGCCCAACCCCTTCCACTCCAGTGCTGGACGACTTAGGGATGGAGGACAAGCTCCATTTCTTGATCCCATGTCCCTGGGAGATGGAAGCACCATGTACGATGCACACCTGATGCACACCAGGTTCCCGAGGTTTGTTTGAAGGAGGAGGTGACCCTTTCCCGTGACTCTGGCTGACAATCAAAACACCACCCAGCCTGCCAACGCTGGAGGGAAGCAGCCGGGGTGCAGCAAAAGTTTTAGCAGGGCTTATGCACCAGGAACGGAGGCTGCTGGCTCTCAGTGGCCACCACTTTCCTCTGGCTGAGACGCTGGGAGTGTCTTTCCTCCCTTTCCCTGCATTGGGCACCCCAGTGTGGAGAGCTAACACGCCCAGCCAGCAGCTGGTGAGCAGGGCACGCTGCTCTCTGGAAAGGTGCGTGAAGGGGAAGGAGGGTCACGGGTGACCTCAGGCAGCTCAGCTGTGTCCTCGAGACTAGCACAGAACTGAAAAAACACTGGGGACGAGATGAGAAGCGTGTGGTCCGGCAGCCGAGCAGATGGGCCTAAGCCACTCACAACCTGAGCTACAAAAGATGGAGGCACGTTTACACCACGATTACAATGAGAGCTGCACCCACTCCCCATTCATTGGCTCCCTGCAGGCACCGCTCTTCTTACCGGCATTTCCGAGCTGCTTGTAAAACCGATATTCCAGGTGCAGTTGTGGGGCTCGGGATTTGATCGGTTCCTGGGGGGAAGTGAGAGAATGAGAGAGCAGGTGAGCCAGCGACAGGGCAATGCAGGTCTCGGAGGCCCTGATGGCAAGCAAGAACTGGGGCAGATTTCCCAGCTGAGCCGCTTGATGGGACTTTGAATGAAATGGAGATCAGCCCTCGGGGTCGG
This sequence comes from Pelusios castaneus, assembly GCA_007922175.1. Lineage (NCBI taxonomy): Eukaryota > Metazoa > Chordata > Testudines > Pelomedusidae > Pelusios > Pelusios castaneus. The sequence goes on along the minus strand of ML685913.1, from coordinate 2,536,710 downwards.
AAATCTGAGTCACTGGGCCATTTTCTTTATTTATGGGGAGTGAAATGAAACCAAAGAGTAACAGAGGGGAGGGGAGGGAAGCCAGGTACCTGTCTGAGAGAGAATGGACATGGCAGGACATTGTCCCCACTAGGCACAAAGCTGAATTCTCAGTCACCACTACGGCCAGGGCAGTGCAAAGGGCCCTGGTATGATGGAGCCTTCAGGCCAGAGATGGTGATTTCTCTCCTCTGACTTCAGCACTAGATCAGTCACTTTTGGGTGTGGGGGGGAAGGAAAGGTAGGAGAATCTGTACCTGGGCAATGGCCCCCCCTTCGAGAGCTCACTTCTGAGCACCACAGGCCACGAGGCCAAATAACTGCACAGGAAACCTGCCCTGCATACCCCAGCACAAATCATGGCCAGGCCCTGTTCCGTCCGGCCTTTCATTGCAGGCCTCTTTGGGATGCATCTGGCTTGCGCAAGGCACGCGAGTGGTGCGTTGTCAGGCTGTCGCTTCCTTCCCACAGCCATGGGCTGAGGGGCAAAGCCGCACGGTTGCTCAAAGTCAGAGTGGTCATTGCCCAAACTGTTTTATTTCAAGGCATCCCCCAAAGCAGGGACCACGCCTGTGGGGTTCTGCTGCCAGACAGATCAGGCAACCGGGGGCAGCAGCTGGAGCTTTGGGGAGTTTTCCAGCAGTTTCACGGGAGGAGAGTCAGGTCAATGCCCAGAGCTCTGGCCTTCACCTCGGTGCAATCCTGCAAGTGCCGTGCAGAGCGCGCTCCACAGCAATTCCACCCTTAGTCTGCGGGGGCAGTACTGGGCGGGGAGGAAGCTTAGATCAGGACACAGAGAGGGCGACGTCTGTGTAGCTAGGACAGCGGCAGCTCAGGGGCAGGAGGGTTTCGAATGCCTCAGATGGGGCAGGTCCAAAAGCCCCCAAAACAGGAGGTGTTTTCATCCCTCCCTCCCCCCGCCTCCCACTCACAACCTGAGCTACAAAAGAAGACGAGTTACTGCTGCTCTGTGGAAGGGTCAAAACGTGGAGGCTCTGCCATGCGAGCTTTCTAATGTCAGGAGCTGTGGGGGCTTCCTGGTCTGGGGCTGGCCCCAGCCTGCTTGTGGAGTGCTGCTCCGAGCCGAGAAACAACTTCCACAGGGGGGTGTTAGACACCTTGCAACGGGAAGGGGAGGGACTCAGGGGGAAGGGACCGTGGAAGTGTCTGCTTCCAAGGTGACACAGCAAGAAATTCAGTGCTGGGCAAAGATGCCGAGAGGAAACCAGGAGGCTGGCAACGGAGATTGAAGCTCCCCTGGTGAGTCTCATCCTGATCTGGTTAATGCAGGGCCCCTGGCTCTTTCACTCTTGGTCTCCCTGCTGAAGCTTTCCGTTGACACCAATTGCAGAGGTGGCTAGTGCATGGCAGATAGTAGGAAAGGTTCTGGATGTGCCAAAATCTAGCTTCTCCCAGCTCCACAGCGCTTCAGAAAGCCACTTCCGACTTGGAAACTGCATTCATTGTCCCGTCTGCCCTGGGTTCTCGACCCCCACCCAGCGCAGCTCTGCACAGCGACCCTTCGCCACCAACGCATCTCACACAGCGGGACAGCCCGGTCCGTCAGAACAGACTTACACAGGATCAGGTTCTGAAGCACTGTGGACAGCACACTGAGAGGGAAAGAAAAGAAACTCACCAATTTTATAGCTACATATTCGTTCGTGTAGAGATTCTTCCCTGCAGAAAGAGACAAGAGAAATAACATGGGGAGTGAGCGGAAGTTACAAACAATCCCCGGGTGTCAAATGTAGCAGGCTGGGAACGAGCCAAGTCCTCTAGCCAGCTCTTCTTTTTAAAAGCATCCCCAGCGGATCAGGTAGCTTGCGCAGCATGCGAACAAGGAAGTGCCTCTGTACCGTTAGCGACGCTGAGCAGTGCGCCGTTCCCACGGCAGCGCGGGCGGAAACTGCATGTTGTTTGGGTGACCAGAGTGAGGTCCTGCGAACTGAGACCTTTGTTCTAAGAGGAGCATGATGGGACCTGTAGTCTTTCCAGGCCACATCTCTGCACTGAACTGGCGAAGGCATTTTCTGAAAATCAGGGCAGCCTCCTGGCCAGCTATCAAGGTGTCCCTCATCGCTAGCAAAGTCTGGGCACAGCCATTAGCCCCCGTGAACTAACGACCTGTGTGCGAACACACCCATGGCAGTGGGGGATGGAGGGGTTCCCCAGTCCCCTTGCAGCAGAGGGTCTTGTCCAACAGCAGATAAGCCTTGGCCTTACCTCACACCTGCTTCGTCTCAAAATGGGACATAAGCCCCCAATCAGGGACACCACGACAGCAGCCAAGGATGTGAAAGGAGCAGGACATCCACCGCTCTGTCCACCCAGCACCTAACACAACGGGGCGCTCAGGCATCACATCACTGCTAACAAAACAGCCTCTCTAGCGCCCTGGGGCCCAACATGGCGACTTGCCCCCTGCTGCAGGCGATGAGCGTGCCTCCCACATGCGAGCTTGCAGCCTCCTGGGGCTGCCCTGTGCTTCATTCCCACCCCCGGATACTCCAAGGGCATCTCCCCGACCACCAGGGGAATGATGGAACCACCAGGCCCTGCAGGACTCCAGCTCGCTGCCTGCGGCAGGCAGCAGGGAACCAAGAGCCATTGGGATGCCCCCCTCTTATATATCCCCAGGGCAGGGTGGCAGCCCCACCCCAAGGGACAGCCCCATTTAGAAGGCCCAACGGCACCAATCTCCTTCTTGGCCAGCCCAGCGGGGATCAAACCAGGGAGCCCCTGAACAGAACGCAGGAGTCTCAACAGCTAGATCTGGTGCTGTAACAGATCCGTAGCCTCTGGGCACTGTGGACATGTGGAGCAGTGGATCACACGAGTCTCCATGCATCCCCTCTGGGGCAGATCCATGCAGGGAACCCCCTCGGAGGTCAGGGAGCTCCTCTGAACACCCCACCCCTTTGCTTAACTCAAGGCTCCAGTTACAGCAGAGGATTAGTTTTTGCTTCATGTTTGGCATGTCACCAGTGCTGGGGATGGCCAGTGCTGCCCCTAGGGGTCTGCCACGCTGGGGTCTTTTCCTGGCTTGTAGCATCTGACAGCAAACACCTGTCACTGAACCACAGCCCTCCTACCCCACCCCACAGCCTGAAAGGAGCAGACCCTAGGGAGGGACTGCAGGGGGGGCATGGCAATGCAAGCTGGGCTGAACCCCAGGGCCAGCCACTGCCTCCAGGACTGAGCTGGGGTTTGAGTGCAAATCTCAGGAACAGTGAGGGCATGGCCCTGATCTCCTCACATCTGTACAGGGCTCCACGGTGGACTATGCACAAAATGGACAGTTTTAGTGATGTGATTTCAATGCAAGTGACCAACCAGCAAACACACGGCTCCTGGGCTCCATTCCAGCCTGACCTCATGTGTCATCTCAGGCAAGTCAGTTCGCCTGCTCTGTGCCTCAGTCTCCCCCTCTGTACTATGGGGATAACACGGGGTGGACAAAATTGGCTCACAGCTAGGTGTCAGCAGTTTTACTTTTGGTCATCAGAGGGCGCTCTTCCATTACATTTCTGCAGTTGAGCAAGGGACAGGCTGCTAAAACTGGTCACCATGGCAACCAGAAAGGTATTATTTGTTGAGGCCTGGGATATCACTCCTCAGTTCTTCTCAGCAGGAGATTTCCCGTGATACCAGTGAAGCTTCCATCCCTCCCAGTGGGTAGGAGGGGTTAAGCCCTGATGTTTTGGAACATATGCAGAGATTCCCAGACGGAAGGATAAGGCCCACCTTCCCCCTCAACAGAGCTTGGAAATTTATTTATTTCACAGGCCTAAGATTTTCAGGCCAAGTTCTAGATTTCTTCCTTTCTTTACACTGAATTGAGGCAGGGTAGGGAGCCCACCCATTACTCCCAAAGAGTGGCACGGATCTGGTTTATAACAACCGTAGCTTTGCCGACTCTGCTAGCCTCCAAGCCACTCAGGAGCGGTTCTCACGCTTGTACGAGTCAGGCCCTTCGACCTGCTGTTCAGGCTCAGGTCTGGCCCGGGGCAGTTCAGAGTCACACTGTCCCAGGAGGAGGTTTTGGCCTCAAGAGGCAGAATTCTTCACTGGCTGCTGCATCCCTTCCCACGGTGCAGCATACTCCCCCCACTTTTATGTAGTTCTGGGCCAGGAGCATGGGGCCCAGCCCTGGCCTAACTCCTTCCCACCCGGGCTGGGGTGATCTAATGGTTGCATGAAGGAAGCAATCCTTGTTATCCACAGCTCCCCTTGTGTGCACTAGGATTTACATCTCCATTTCCCGGAACCGCTGGGCACAGGATGCTGGGGTCTCTACAGTCAGCCCATCCCCTTGCTCCCAGCGGTGGCACACAGATGACAGACTCTTGGAGTGACCTTGCTATCTCCGGGCTGGGAGAATGTAACACGCTTGCTCCATCTTCTCTGAGGTCAGGCATTCACGGCCCTGGCCAGACAGGCAGTAGTCTCCTGGCTCGTAACCAGCAGTGCCAGAGGGGAAGGGTCATTAAACAACATATTTATAGAGAGAGAAAGGACGGAGAAATACAGGGCAGAGCTGAGCCTCACCCTGCTCTGGCTCAGAACAGCCGACGGCAAGAGGGAGTAGCAACGGTCACAAACGTGCCTAGCAGCGGCCAAGGTTTCCCAGAGTGATCAGTGATCTTAGGTGTCCAGCTGGAAATACCTTAGAGGGACCTGATTTCCAGGGTGCTCAGCATTTTTTGGAAGACATGCCCCTTTAAAGTAGCTCCAGTGGGTCACCCAAAAAATCACCCACCACTTGGGAAAATCATGGCCAGCATCCTCAGTTTCTAGGTGCTCTGGCTACCCACAGCTGACCTGGAGTTGGACTGGAGGTCCAGGCCCAGGCCGGCTCCTGTCCCACAAAGTGGAGCCCAGTGGCTGCAGCTGTTAGCCCCATTGCAAGGCAGAGATCCACCCCCCATGACTTCAGCACCAAGCCCAAAACTGCCGGCTGACCTAGAGCCTCTTTCTTACAAGGTATCCAGTCTTTAAACCCAGACAGAGAATGCCTCACAGCCCCAGTAAACGGGTCTAGTGGTTAATTACGCTCACAGTTAAAACACATTTTAGGTTAGTTAGAAAGATTCTCCACGGAGCCTCAGAATCTGAGTCACACACAATACCAACGTACAATCCTTCACCCTTTCGAAAGCCAGCCATGCTGGCCGCTACCTTTTATTTCTATAGTGTCCTTTAATGTAGGTATACACGTCCAGAGACTGCCAAAGCAGGAGGAGGTCTGAGGCAGCCAACACAAGAAGCAATGTTCCCTGACATTTTCTTCGTAAGTCTGCCCCCCAATGCCATGGGATCTCACGGGCCTAAATTAGTAAAGAAACTGGCCTGCTTTCTTATGCAATGAACAATGAAAAGAGCAGAGGGCTGAGGGGTCAGTACCTCCTGGGGCTTGGCCTACACAGGACCAGGGCGGGCAGCAAGAGAAAATGTCTTCAAACGTTTAAAGGAGGAAGGGCCAGAGAGGAAGTCGAAGGAGGGAAATTAATATAAAATCTTTGTGTTGGGAGCAAATTCGAGCCATTTTAAAGCTGTGTTTATCTTCTGCACAAGCAGGAAAGACTGAACTAGCCTGCAGGACCCATGAAGCATGCATGTTCCACACCTGACCTAGGGTTTAGCGTTCTAGCCGTAGACATCTTGGTCTTTAAAAGATAAACACCTTTTTGTACAAGCCCATCACCCTTCCCTCGCCCCTCAACGCTCTGCACCCCCTCTCCTGCACCCAGCACTTATTGATGAGCCACTATGAAAGGGTTCTCCTGGGCCTGGCACTTCCAGGAACTGCTGAAGGGCAGGCAGCTGCTGAACCATGAAGTGGAGAAGGGACAGGACGGGAACCATCCTTTGAAATATAATGACCGAGGGTTGCGGGAGTGGGGGGGGGGGGGGCCTCTGGAGTGGCTGAACCCTGCCCAGGACAGAGCAATGCTGTGCGTTAAGGCTCTCCATTGCATACCAGTGAGAGGAGAAAGGATGGTCTAATGGAGAGGGCACCACGGGACTGGGAGAGTAGGAGACCTGGGCTCAACTCGCAGATCTGCTGCAGATTCCCTGCATGATTATGGGCAGGTCTCATCACCTACGCTGGGTCTCTGTTCTCCAGCTGTAAAGAGGGGACATCTCCTTACAGGGATGTGAGGAGAGAGTCTCAGCCACTCAGATGCACTACTATGGTGAGGAAGTCTAGATAAGTACTCGACTTTATGCAGATGACATGAGACAGCACAGGAAAGTGTGTGCACCAGCTACAAAATAGGAGCCAGGACTCCTGGGTTCTCTTCCTAACTTGTTACCAACACATCTGCGTGCCCATGGTGTAGCTTGGGAAAACTGGAAGGCTAAACGCCCCCTGTCAAGGGCTGAACGCGCTGAGGAGATGCACTGGTCTGTAATGACTACTGCATGGATAGAAGACACTAAATCCAGGGTGCAGTGCTTGGCTGGGCTACGAAGGGTCCATGGAGTGTGTGAATTATCCCTCGAGCAGCTATCTGCCCCACGGGTCAATGAGAAACTCCGTGGTACTACGTAAGGCAAGAGCCTCTGGCCCAGCGAGCAGGAGGGTGGATGTAGCTGGTCCTCTCGCCCCCAGCTCTAAGCTCTTCTAGGCTATGTCTACACGGGCAAGTTAGTTCGAATTAAACCTCCTTAATTCGAACTAACTGAAGCCATGGCCACACTAGGATTTAGTTAGTTCGAATTAAGGGCTTCCTTAATTCGAACTAATAAGTTCGAATGGGGCTTCAGAAGTAAGGGGTTAATTCAAACTAACTAGTTCGAAATAGCCAATGTGGCCATGTTAATTCGAACTAATTTTAGCAAGTGTAGACATAGCCCTAGAGACCGACTGCTGCCGCTCAAGCTCTGCACATGGAAACGGCTCGGTAAACAGAGAACAGAGGAAGGTGGGAGCTTCTCTCTTCCCCATAACCAACATTTTGCCATTGCCACAAAGGGGATGTGGGGGTGAGTTGCAGAACCTTTCCTGCCCTCCCAGGTTGAATGGGGGGACCCCTAAGTACTGTCAGGGGCAAATGGGGGGCTGGCACCTCACCCTCCTACTGGGATCCATCCCCAACACTGAGGCAGCAGTGGCAATAAAAGCTTCCACAATGTAACAGCAGCTCTGAGTGCTCCAGGGTATTAACCCGCCAGCAGAAAGGGGGGCCACAGCTGCTGCGCATGTAGAGGGGGGAACTAACGTGGTACCCTGCCACTACGAACAGTGAGCTAAGCAGTAGGGGCAGGATCTGTCCTGGTCCTAGGCCCTAACCCTTTTACAGTCCCATCACTGGAGCTTCTCTCTGGTTGCTGCATGACAGCTCCACAGAAAACAGTCCATCCATAGGATCAGCAAACCTGGCTGCCTACACCCAGCTCTCTCTCACCCACCAGACCTTGCCTTTCACCTCATTCCATTTACGTACTCCTAGGTATTAGCTGTACCGAACAAAGGTCCTGCTCAGAGCCAATGCAAACTCCTATGTGCTGTGTCGGCATGTGCCTGAATGCAGCCACCTCTGGTGCACAACACAATGGCTTTTTAACACACGGGGTAATTTAGGACCCATCGACTCTCCAAGGGGAACAGAGACACAGAATCCCCAGCACTGGACTTTTACTGGCTGATCGGCCCATGTGTTCAGAGGTATTGAACTCCCATTGGGTCCTAGGCCTAACTTCCCTCCCTTTGCACACAGGCCTATGGCGAGTAGAACCTCAGTGCTAACTTCTCTGGGGCTGGCCTGGCTCGGCCTAGCCTCTGCTGGCTTTCTCTGGGCAATCTTCCAGTGCACTGCTGTCCAAGGCTACCGCTGCAGTAGCTTGGAGACCTCAGCTGTCAGGAGAGGCCCCAGAGCTGACTAATGCCATTCAAACACACCCCCCACTTGGATTTTTCAGGCTTGAAGAAATGCCATGGAAAGCATGGAGTCGGTCTCTTTCAGCTCAGCTTTAAGCCCATGCAGCACTTGAACCTTAGAGTACACACATCCCTGAGAACCTGGAGACAACAACCCCCGTACTGGGGGCTCTATCCTCAACTCGCATATACTAGATTCCAGTTCAAAAGGATGCAATTACGTCCTGCTGGGGACAGGGAAACATGAGCTGGGCACTGGCAAGCGACTTGCTCCCCACTCATACAGGGCTGCAGGGGGAGGAGAGCGCGTCACATTTTGGAGGACACTGATGGCGATATCGGCCCTAGGACTCAAGCCACGTCACAGCACTTTAATCGATATAATCGCTGCAGCGCAACATCCAGCCCAATGCTCTGCCAGCGGCTACAGGCGTTGGAGGAACTTAACTGATCTAAATAACATGTTAGACCAGTGGCTCTCATCCACTGTGTCGGGACACATTACTGTGCCGCAGAGAGCTGGCTGGATTTGGCCTGGGGTGGGCGGGCCAGTATGTCCTGGGGGATTGGAATATGCCACGAAGCGTGTTGCAACTCACAAAAGGTTGAGAACATTGCGTTAGACTGGGATGCACGCGGGAGATACCTCATCAGTACTGCGCCCTGCTAGCTGGGTCCCCGTGCTGGGGTGTTTTTATAATACACAGCTCCACCTCAGCCAGGCCCGATGGTGGCGCACACAGTGATCCAGCACCTGATTTACACGGTGGTCATGGAACCGAAGCACGTAGGAGGCATGTGGGTCAGGAACGGACACGTAAAATTGTACCCTAACCCATCCGGTAAAAACTAATGAAGTGCTCCAACAGAACAGCGAGAGAGGTGTGAGAGCAGGGGAATTATTAACTGTTCATCCAGCCCCCAAAAGCATGCTAGGTGCTTTAAAGACAGAAGAGTTTCCAGTCTACATAAACCAAAAAAGGAGAGGACAAAGGGTGGGAGCGGTGGGAGTTAAGAACCCTCTTTCCTCAGGGACTGCAGCCCACCCTGTGGGAACCCCTCCTCTAGCTGTGTGCTGGAAGGGAGTTAGCCTGGCAACAGGGATTTACTCTTTTCCCTCTGTTCCTTTGCACATATCAGAAAAAACTTTAAATATTATAGGAGTGCATGGGCTACCACGGGGGGAACCACACGTAGACTGCTTCACAGACTCTGCATGAGTGAATGTGGCTTTTAGAGAGGAAAAAAAAAAGTCAAGACAAGCTGCAGAAAAACAAAATGTTTGAGTTTGTAGCCCTGGCTGATGCAAGGCATGGCTTGTTCTGCACAGAAGCAAACCACTTGGAGCAAGCTCCAGAGGGGTAGCCCGGTTAGTCTAGGTTAGCAAAACAGACAAGGAGTCCTGGGGCACTTTTAAAGATTAACAGATTTATTTATCGCAGGAGCTTTTGTGGGAGAAAGCATCTGACGAAGTGGGATTTTTCCTCCCACGAATGCTTCTGTGAAAAATGAATTTGTTAGTCTTTAAAAGTGCCACAGGACTCCTTGTTTGTTTCACGTGGAGCAAATGGCTACAGGCAGAGAGGTTACACCACAGACAAGGGTATTTAAACCCTCACCATTTGTTACACATTTTTAAAAGTGAGGGTGTGTATTTCTCTTAACCCTTTCGTTTTCCCACTTGTCCCTCCCCCTTCCAAAATGAGCTTGGAAAGGGCCATTTTGACACCTGCTTCTGCATGTCACACCAGCCTTCCTCTGACCTTTTATCCAAGCACAGGGAAAGGGTGATCTTGAGGCTAGGTCAGTGGACTGGGATACGGGTACAATTCCTAGCTTTGGCACAGACCCCCTGCCTGACCTTAGTGGGAGGCATGTACTCAGTGCCAGTTTCCCACCCCACCCCTTGTCTGCTTAGATCAGTAAAACTGTGGGGTAGCGACTGTCTCTCATTATGCATACAGAAAGCACATCGCAAGAGACAACCCTGATCTCCGGCAGTGACTCCAGGTATACTAAAAATGACACAGCCTCCCTCCTGCAGCTTGCTACTCTTAGGCTCCCCCAACTCCCCTGCTTACAAAAAGAAAAGCTGTGTGTGTAGGCAGACACAAGCACATGAAATGAAGTTTAAAAGGGACAACTCGAAATTGGCTCAAAACTTAAATAATCCATAAAGGTTTCTTCAGACAATAGTTCCCATAGTTAAAAAAAAAAAAAAGATCCCAATGAAAACAGCTGGTTTAAAAGAACCTTCTCCTCTCTCCAGGGTCTGAAACCCAATCAGCACTGAGAATCTGAATGTGAAACTGGTTCTTTGCCTTTCAAGACAGGCACATGTAAAACAGACAGTGAAGATTTCCAAAAGGGATCTCACAAACAAAGTGAGTGGGTACAAAATGGCAGATGAAATTCCATAGAGGTAAGTGCAAAGTAATGCACGTTGGCAAACAGAAAGCCAATTTCCCATACAAACTGATGGGGTCTTAATGAACTATTCACACTCAAGAGAGAGGCCATGCAGTCACTGGCTATAGCTCTCTGAAAACACGAGCTCCGTGTGCCGTGACCGTTGTAAAACTAGCAGTGTTAGGAATCCTTAGGAAAGAGATCAGTAATAAGCCAGTCAATATCATAATGCTGCTCTATAAAGCCAAGATACACCCACACCTTGAATACTGTATGCCGTTCTAGTTGCTCTGATACATTGTAAGTGGAAAAAGTACAGAGAAGGGCAATGAAACAGCTGCCAGCTGAGGAAAGCACTGTTCAGCTTGGAGAAGAGACAATGGGGAGATGTGATAGAGGTCTATAAAATCTTGACTGGTGTGAAGAAAGTGAATAGGGAAGGGGTCTTTACTCCTTCCCATAACACAAGAACTGCAGGTCATACAATGAAATCAATATGTGGCAGAACTAAGACACACACAGAGGGAAATACTTCTTCACACAATACACAGTCAACCTGTGGAACTTGCCCTGGGACATTGCAAAGGCCAGAAGTATAATGGATTCAAAAAAGAATGTAAATGTGTTCACAGACAGGGCCATCAATGGCTATTGGCCTAGATGGGTCAGGGATGCAAACCCACACTCTGGGGGTCTGTCTCTAAACCATTGACTGCCAGAAGCTGGGAGTGGGTGACTGGATGGGTCACTTGATAATAGCCCTGATTTGTTCATTCCCTTTGATGCACCTGGCATCAGCCACTGTTGAGAGAAAAGATACTAGGCTAGATGGCCCATTGCTCTAGCCCAGCAAGGCCGTTCTTGTCTTATGCTTTCACTAAGAGAAACGCCCCAGTGAACAGGCCATAACTGGTGTAGCTCTGTGAAATGTAAAACATCTTACTAGCACTTGTGATCCGTGCTACTGTGCAGTCAAGGGAAAGGGACAAGCTTGTAACCAACACCCAGATTTTTTTCCAGCATCTCGTTAAAAAAGGTGACTTTTCACAGCATCTATGTATGTGACAGCAGCCGCCAGGGGCCGAGTCGCCGGCGACACTGAAGGGTCGATGATGTTAACAGGATAACAGGAGCAATCGCCTTCAAATGACAACCAGGTATATTTTAAAGTGAACTGGAACATTTGCAATTATCACAACCACTTTTCTGTCTCTCTGCTACTGAGTGATGGACGGAGGGCAGGAACTAAATACCCCCAGCCAGCGACAGGCTGCAGGATGGTTTCACTGGTGTGTAGACTTGCAGGGTTGGGCTGAAGATTGAGCCCTGGGGTCCTGCTGGCTCCACGGGTCTTAGAGCCCAGGTTGAGTCTGCAAATCACTAGCTCAGCTCCATTGCTGGTCGCCAAGGTAGTACCATGAAGTGTGGACAAGGCCCTGGACAGCTGCCGGGGGCTCTTAACACTGCTACTGGCTCAGGCGGGTCTGGGTGACTGCCACATCCGGCTGGGGGAAGCGAGCAGATGCTAGCACGGCATTGACAGTTTAGGGAAAGGGCTTGATCTAGCCAGGTGAGCCACTTCATGGTAGCTCTCAGCCCTGCTTCAGAAACGCCAGAGCTTTACACGGTCTGGCTGGCCCATGATAATTCTGGGAGATTTTTCAAAGTGCACCTTGTTGTCATTTTAAGGCTGTTGCAACGGGCCAACATCATCGGGCAGAGATGTTTTCAACCAGAGGCCTTTTTATGAAAGAAAGATGTGTTTGATGTTTTTTAAACACCCCACCCCACCACCACCACCAAAAAAAAGAGCTGCCTCCTTTCTCCATCCTGTCACCCAGCAGAGGAGAGGAATAAGGGGGGGGACGACTAACAAAAATCCCCCCCCCACCTGTGGGGGCAAAGTCCCACCTGTGCAGGCAGCCAGCAGAAGGCTGATGGGTCCCTGGAGTCCCATTTATGCCTTCAAACTGTGGCCAAGGAGCAGCCTGGCTAGGGAAGGGAGCAATAACTTGAGGGCACCTTCCTCTATGTGCTGTTCCCCAGTGTTTGAATCCTAACACCTATTTTGATTTGCTGTTACAGCCTGACCTGATCCTATGTCCTACACTCCCCTGCATTTAATTTCCTCCCATTCTGTAAGTTTCCCATCTTCAAAGCGTCTGACGAAGTGGGATTTTCCCCCACGAAAGCTCATGCGATAAATAAATCTGTTAGTCTTTAAAAGTGCCACAGGACTCTGTTGTCTTTCTACAATAGACTAACACGGCTACCCCTTTGGAATTTGAGGGCAGTGCTGAGCCTCCAAACCCCAGGACAACAGCCTCTTCCCATTCCTGTCCCCACCCCTCAGACCTGCCAGAGTGGCAGCTGCAGCTGGGAAGTACACAGGACAGGCTGGGGGCAGGTTCAGTCCCAGCTGCGACCAGCTTATTTATTCTCTCCCCTTTCCCACAACAGATTCAGAGGTCGGCAATCTGCGGCATGCGAACCAGTTCAGAGCAGCATGCAGCACCCTCCACGATGCCAGCAAAATTGCTGTTCCTGCTGGCGAAAGCTGCTCCAGGCGGCTCTTTTGGCAGCAGCGGCAAGAGGTGTGTGCCCCAGGCACACCACCAGAAGGTGCTCCAGGTGGGTTCTTTCAGCAGCATGCCTGGGGCCCTCCTCAGCCCCACCCCCATCAAAAGAAGCCATCCAGAGCAGCTTTTGGAAACAGGGGGCACTACAGCTGCAGCCACACCCTGCCCCCCCTTCTTGGGAGGGGCGGAGGGGGCAACCGGCACCGCCTGAAGATCAGGGAGGAGGGGCTGGCACAGGGATCCGACCCCTGCAAGTCTTCCCTCCTGTCCAACGCAGGTCACAGAATCTCCTGTCCACTCCTACAATAGACGTCTAACCTATGATTGAATCACTGAAGCCCCCAAATCATGGTTTAAAGACTGCAAGGTACAGAGAAACCAGCATGTGACCTATGCTCCACGCTGCAGGGGAAGGAAAAAACCCTCAGAGGGCAATCCCTTCCTGACCCCAAACATGGCTAATCAGCTAAACTCTGAGCTCCAGGCAAAGCCAGACACCCAAACCAGAATTCTCTGCACCAGTGCAGAACCACCCATCTACCACACCATCACAGGCCCCTGGCATATGTACCTCTAGTAGTCACAGACCAGTTACTGGCCAAAGTTAGGCTGTCCCATCACACCACCCCCCCTCCAGACATTTATCCAGCTCAGTTCTGAAGCCAGCTAGGGCTTTTTGACCCCACGGCTCCCCTCGGAAGGCTCTTCCAGAACTTCACTTCTCTGATGGTTAGAAACCTGCATCATTTCAAGTCTAAATTTAGACTCAGACTAAGTCACAAATGACCAATATGATCATTTAGTCTGTCCTCCTGCACAATGCAGGCCACAGAACCTCACCCACCCACTCTTGTAATAAACCCCTAACCTAGGACTGAGTTATTAAAGCCCTCAAATCAGGGTTTAAAGACTTTAAAGTACAGAGAATCCAGTTTGTATCCTTGCGTCAGTTTTATGTGCTTGTGTCCACATTGACACTGAACTTAAATAATTCCTCTACCTCCCTGCTATTTATCCCTTTGATATATTTATAGGGAGCAATCATATCTCACCTCTGCCTTCTTTCGGTTAGGGTAAACAAGTCAAGCTCTGAGTTTCCTCCCATAAGGCAGGTTTTCCATTCCATGGATCATCCTAGTAGCCCTTCTCTGCACCTGCTCCACTTTGAATTAATCTTTCTTAAACATGGGAGACCAGAATGGCACACAGTATTCCAGCTGAGGTCTCAGCAATGCCTTGTATAACGGAACTAACACTTCCCTATTTCTATTGGAAATACCCCGTCTGATGCATCCTAGGGTCGCATTAGCTTTTTTTCACAGCCACATCACATTGGCGGCTCAGTCATCCTGTGATCAAATAATATGTCTTCCCAACTAGATGAGAAGCAGGGGGCATTCTGGGCTCAGCCAGGAGGACAGCATGCCCCATCCCCCACAAAAGAACAGCACAGGACACAGTAAAAGGACACAACCATCGATGGCTGGAGAGACGCCCAGCTAGGAAACGGATATGCTAAATACCTCTGAACCAGAGAGCACGGTGGAGGTCCCACTCTGGGTCAGCAGCCCAACATGAAGAAGTTTCATTGCCCACCCTGATATCCTGGGATATAGATGGCTGCTAATCCTTTATTCCTCCTGTTCTCTGCCTGGAGAGGATGAGACAGCTGTCTACAGACACACTGGGGGCTAGAGATTTCTGCAAAGGAGCTCCAGATTAAAGTAGTGTGTGGGGTTTGGAACTTTTCTACACTAACAGGGAGCAGGGTAACCCTCCTCCTGTGAGGGCAGAAGCTTCACTCCAGGGACTCGGGTCTCCACCGAGTCTCACACGGGAGAACTCCCTTGGAAGGGAATCGGGTGCTGAAACACAAGGCTGACACAGCCATTGCAAACAGTGCTTGCAGCTGCCTGTTTCCTAGCTGCTGTTCCTTGGCTAGCACAGCAGTGTTTTCCTCTGCCCCCTGTGGGCACAAGCCATGCTGGTAACAAGCCAGTCACCCAGCTCTCATCCTCAACTCGTGGCAGGCAGTGGAAGCAGACAACCTCTCTGCAGAGCGAGCTGCTGGGCCAGAGCCCAGTGCCAGGGCTGCCTTGGAAGAGGTGGCACGTGGCCACCGCTGCCACAAACAGCTTTCTCCTGCCTCCGATTTCAGATGGCAGCAGCCTCAGTTCACGCCTGGTCAAGGCACCTGGTGAATTGCAGCACCAGTCTTTGGTAACTGCGGGGGGATGAATTTAGTGGCTCCTGCAGTTCCCAGTGAACTCTCCAGCTGCTGTGTTCTGAAACATGCCTCGGGTTTTCAGCTAAGCTATTAAACTGGTGGGAGAAGAGAGGGATGGGTGTGCCGAGGTACTGGCTCGCCTGGAGGGATTGTAAACCCCTGGACAGTCAGAGAGACAACACCCGCCAGAGATGAGGGGATTGTGGTTCCTCTGCTTTCCTACCACCGTTGTTATCATTACTCCACCAGTTACTCTCCACCTGAGCCCCGTGTCCCTCCAACAGGAGCCAGCAGGATGACATCACTGGCGGGGAGGGATGAGAAAGGCAATCGGGGCACTGCAGCACCCAGCAACTTCTCAGTCACTCTCGAAACTTGGCTCTCCAAAGGATTGTTCATTTCCCTGCTCACCTGGTTTCAATGTTTACATGGTTATAAGTCAGTGATGAAGTCCTGTTTGTATAGATTGTGAGCTCTCTGGGCTGGAAACTGCTCCACTCACTATGTGTTTGTACAGCACCTAGCACAAAAAGGACCTGATCTCAGCTGGGACCTTGAAGTGTTACTGTAATATGCCTAGAGTAGCAGTTTTCAGCCTGTGGTCTGCAGACTAAGATTTCTAAAAGGGTCTACAGCACCAAATTTTTTTTTAGGGGTCTGCAGATGAAAAAAAGATTGAACACCACTGCCCAGATAATATGATCTGAGCATATACCTGGCAGCCAGAACCTTGTGTCTGGCTTTCATTCCCCTTCTGCCTTTCAGCATCTCTCAAGGTAAAATTCTCAGAAGTGGCTTCTGATTTTTGGCACTCTCCCCTCCAAATTGGGGAATCAAGTTCTAAGGCTTCCCACCAAATAAAAAGCAGCCCCAGCTTTTAAAAGTGGGTGGCAAAACTGGTCAATGTTACAAAGCAGAAGTTATGGGTTGAAAATGGTCCATTTCAAAAATGAAAATTTAAGAAAAGTGATGCCATTTTTCTATATTTTTAACTTCCCCAGATTTGAAACTGTTCTCAAACAACACAAGACAATTTTGGTAATGAAAAATGCCAGTGTTTTTAAAAGGGACAAGTTCCACTCCAAACTGGAAACATGCCCAAAATCCTGTTTGAAACCCAAAACCAATTTTGGCTTTTGCAGCGAGTTCTGCTTGGCAACTGAGACTCTGGGTGCTTCGTTTCCCTAAGGAAACCAGCTCTGCTACTAAGGAGCGGGACAGGGATTAGTGTGTGCTCAGAGGAAGAGCACTAGACAGTCTCATTTACTTTTGCTTTTGATTACATTAGTATCTGTTCGAGATCCTTTCACCACATCTGAATCACAGGTCTCTGCCACAGGTCCCACTTTGAGCAGGGGGTTGGACTAGATGACCTCCTAAGATCCCGTCCATCCCTAATCTTCTTTGATTTTCTGATGGCTTCTCCCACATTGTCTCCCACACCCTCTCCAAGGAAGATAACATTATGTGATTTCTCTCTGGGCAGGCAGCGTTTTCTCCAGTCATTTGGTGTCACTTTGGTTCCCTTGCATATGCTCCAGGGCTTGTGTTTTTGATGAGTCACTATTTCCATTTAGCTCCTGAAAGAGTTCTTGAGCCACAAAATAAGTTAACAGCATACCTGAGGAGGAAGTAAATTAGATTTTAGGAGCGAGTAGGGCAAAATGCTCTGGCCTCTATACTGGGACACACCCCATCCTGCCCAGTGGCCCATTTTATCATGCCGTTTTACAAACTAACATCACTATATTACAGGGCATTTGGGCCTCCTAGAATAACTACATGCAAGAACTTGAAAATCCATGGCAAGTAGAAATCCATCTCAACAAGTGCCATCAACCTCTGCAGAACAACAACCTCCAGTGGAAGAAGAGAAAGTTCCATTTCTGGCCCTCATGGTGTCTAGCGTAACTGTGCACCTGGGAACCAATGCAGCACTGTTTTTCTGATCCTACAAGCAGCCTGTGCCTGGGCCTCTACCCATCTTCAGACCATGCCAATCTGCAACAATGTGACCACAGGCCAGGGCTTTACACATTTCCATGGCTACTTATCAGAGTCTCCTGAGCAGCTGTGAAACTGATAAATCTGGTCAATTTCTCTCTAGTGCAGCCTGGGAAGTCTGATGAGCCGCACAGGCAGGAACTGAAGCTATTTACTGGAGGTGATCCTGAAAAAATTGTCAGAGGCTGCTGAATGGGCAGAACAAAAGGCACCCACACTGAGGCAGCCAGAGGGTTGAGAGAAAGCAGAGTGGAAATGTCTCAACTGGAACAGACTGCAAGAGGGGAACAGACACAGATCCAGTCCCATACAAATCAATGCCAGGCCTCGCAGCAATCCTCTGACTGGGAGGTGGACAGAAGGGAAATCCAGCCTCTTCTTGTCCAGCAGGCAGCGGTGGTTTGTGGTTTGGAATAGGCGGCTTCCCATTTATCACACATATATTGGCCGAAGGCTGACACACCAGCAATATCAGGAACCGCTGCCTGGATGGCAGTACATGTTATTGCAGTAATTTTTACCAGCCAAATGATGTTCACCTGTCACCAGATGAAGTGCACTGGGGGGGGAGTGGCAGGATTTTTCTACAGCTCAGGATCTTCAGTGGTCAGATTGCTTGCTTCCTCTGTCACAGATTACATTCAGTGCAAAAGCCACAGGGCTGATATAGCTCCCTGCACTGAGCGATCTCAGCCCCTGAGGTGGGAGCAGCAGGTGAGGCAAGGCCTTCAGGGCTTGGCCATCACCTTCCCTGTTCCCCCATGACGTTGTAAGGTGGTGTGTGTGGCCTGCCACAGCAGATGCCAGGAGGAGGGATCTGGGCTGCTGTGGGACAGAATTTCCCGAATGCAGGAGCCACTTGGCTGGGTTTTAAACAGCATTCTTCCAAGCTCTGCAGTTCAGCTGCGATCACATCAGGGAGTTTGGGAGCAGGATGGTTTGCCAGGCACCACAGAGTCTGTTGTGCTAGGAAGAGCTAGCATTAACTCAACGAAGCCAGAGTCAGCATGTTGGATGCAAGGAGGTGGAGATGCTCTGTCCCGCCCTGCCAAAATCTTTGCCTGGCAAACATTCATTCAACACGCTGAAGCCCCAGTCACATTCCTGGAGACACCAGAGAGTAACCCCAGACCGTAAGGGGCCTTTCAGAGCCGCAGGATACCAGTGCCCTGAGCTCCAAGCTAAGAGTCCCAGAGTGGCAAAAATCGGCCGGAAACTTTGATGAGCAGTGGCCCTCTCTGGCTCCCTCCCACCTCAAAAAAATTTTGCTTTCCCCCCAAGTTTCCTTATTTTTTCAGTTAAAAAAAGAAAAGTACTCAGACATTTAAAAATTATTTTTCAAAATCTCTCTCAGAAAATACTGTTTTCCAACCTTCTCTACTGAGACTTAAATATTTCAGCTACTGCAGCTGTATGTACTGTCCAGCAGCACATATTAATTCCCCACCCTCTTCCCCATGTGTGGTGGGAGCAGTTCCTCTCTTACACACCCTGCCCCCACTTCACTCGCCATCTAATCTCCTCCCATTGAGGGCCTGCCATTATAGGAAGTCACACTGTGGTCTAGATACTCCCATCCACATTGTTCTTTCCAGGCAAAGAAAGGAGAAGATGTATACTGCAACCCATGAGTAACAGACATTTGCCAGAGAGCCTGCAGTTTACGAAGCACGGATTCCGAGATTCCAAAGCCAGAAGGAACCACTGTGGTCATTCATTCTGACCTTTTGTATCACATAAGCCACAAAATAAACAAGGAGGCCTGTGGCACTTTTTAAGACTAACAAAATTGTTTATCGCATGAGCTTTTGTGGGACAAAAATCCCACTTCATCAGACGCTTTAAGATGGGGAACTTACAGAATGGGAGGAAAATAAATGCAGGGGAGTGTAAGTCATACCATCAGGTCAGACTGTTACAGCAAATCAAAGCTGTTGTTTAGATTCAAACAGTGGAGAATACCATATAGAGGTAGATGAGACCAAATCACCTGTTGTAATAAGAAAAAACAGCCCTTGGAGATCTCTATTTAACTCTAAGGCAACAGTGGTCAAATCTGCATATGGATTCCAATTCTGCGGTTTCTCTTTGAAGCTTTGATTTGTTATCCATTTCTTTAAGTATGGCTATTATTAAATCATCAATGGAGCGAGCAGAGAGTTTGAAGTGGTCCCTATTGGTTTTTTAATGTTATTTCTGATGTCAGACTTGCGTCCATTTATTCTTTTTGTGCAGAGACAGTTCTGTTTGTTCAATGCATAAGGCAGAGGGGCATTTCTGGTACATGATGGCATATATCACATAAGCCACAGAGCTTCCCTCAAAAAAGGCCTGTTTGTAGATACCTTGTGAAACCCATTCAAATGGACGTGGACTGGCACATTGCCACCTGAACTGAAAAAAATTGATGCCTTAGTTCCAGAGTTACCATCAGATCTTCCCTACTGATCTCAAAGAGGGTGATCAGACATTCCACCCACTTTAGGATGGGCTTAGAAAGGTTTTACTTCTCACACCCTCCAGGCAGGATTTCTGTGGTCAAGGAGCCTGGGGGAAGGAACCAAGGAGAAAGGGGTATTTCTGGGGGAGAGGCTTTATGCAGAGGATGTAATACATATTTGTGAAAAGACAAATCAGAGCATTGCCTCGTTGGCATAAAAGAGCTGACTTTCTGGCATGCTGACCGACAGCTCCCTGTAAAGATCCATGGCAGGAGGGTGGAGAATGGTTCCTCTTAAAAGTGGGCAATACCACTATCAATTGCCCCTTGCTGAGCATTCCCCGTGGGGAAAGAGAAGCAGGGAGAACTGGATAGATTTCACAGCAGCAGTCATAACAAAGATCAAAGAAAAACCAAACCAAACAAGACCCAAGCCACAAGCAGCCCAATCTCACCTAGCCGGAGCTCGCCGAAATTGCCACATCCGATCTTCTTCCCGACACGGAAGTTGGGGCCCACCATTAAGACTCCAGAGTTCGTCCCTGCACTCCGGCTCCCATGGCTGCTCCTTCCTCCACCTGCTTTAGACATTCTTTTGCCTTCCTCTGTCTCCCCTTTCCCTCCTCTCTTATCAAAATCCATAAGTTTGTGATACCCCGGCCTCTCCACGGTTACGCCGCTGCCATACAAATCCCAAAGCCGCCGAAACTCAAGGGGGGAGGGAGGGGAAGGAAAAATAAAAAAAAAACAGGGCTCTTCTCGGTTAATACACCATCACGGTCTGAGATGGAGGGGAGGGGCTGTGGGGGTAACTGCCACCCACAGGCGCCAGGCTACTGCAATGTTATAGCTTTTGAAGGTCCTGCCGAGATTCTCATCTTCACTTGCTTTGGCCCGCTCTTTGGTGAAGAGCTCATTCTGTGGAGAAGGTCCTGCCAGCTTAGATTCTTTGGTTCCCAACTGGAAAAGAAAAGAGGACAAAATTAGCATGAGAAACGAGCGGGCATACTTCCGTAAAGCGAGGCCTGTTACGAATCACCCCAAGTTTGAAGAAGGAGCAGAAGGCAGGGAAGGCATTGAAGTGAAACAGACAAAGAAAGCATTGGTATTTGGGACTCCTGGGTCTATTCCCAGCTCAACGGCATAACCTCGGGCAACTCAACTGACCCCTTTCTGTGCCTCAGTTTGTCCTCCTCATTTCACAGATGGACAGGTACCTGGCAGGGGTGCTAGAGCTGTACCTCATTAATGATTATGAAGTGTATTAGGATCCTGAAAACAGATGCTAATAAAGCAGGGTGGCACCAAAGGAAACCCTCTTGGGTTGATAAATGCTCTCAGGTACAGATGAAACAGCCTCCTGTTTTGCTCGGAGCAAGAGTGGGGTGTGCGTACGCACACGCGCGCACACACACACCTCTCTCCATGCAGAGGTCCTTCAGGAAGACATTTATTATTTTGCACTGGGGGGATAGTGTAGGGAAAGAGACGATGACCAGACAAAACTACATTGGCTGCCCTGAAGCTCCTGGTACATTCTGGTCTCCTACCCACTGAAGCAGTACAAGAACAGGCCCATATTCTGCAGGCAAGACAGCCCTCCACCGCTGACCATGGGGTCTGCAGCAGACAATTGATAACCCATCCAGATTTATTATTCTGCATTACACTTCCAAACCTTTGTCTTTCTACAGAGAAGCTCACTGAGGCGTGTGTGTGTTTGGGGGCACGATGCTTTGTGAGCATTCCCTGAGGAGTCAGTAGGGGGAATAGAGGATGCTGGAGAATGAGGACTGAAAAGGAGCCATCAGAGAGATCTTAATTATTGGCCAGATCTGCTGGGACAGATGCAGCCCTGAAGTGGCTGTGGAAGAGGATATGAGTCACTGGGCTACTTGAAACAATGGGGAAATAGAAGAGCCCTGGGTTTTCTATGAAGTAGAAAGGGGATCTTCCCTCCCACACTCCAGCACAGGCATTTCCTGGGTCTAAAGACATTCGTACTCCCCAGGACAGACGCACACAAACTCAATGAGTCAGAGAAGTTTCTGATATGAACAGCTGCAGTTCAGGTTCTGCTTAGCACTGTCCACTCAGCGCACTGTGTCAGCTAGGGGTGTGATTTTCCTTTTAAAAACCAATTTCTAAATGGATGTCTATTCAGGTAGTAACAGTGGATTGCTTCCTCCACCATGAAGTTGCACCTGATTGGTGTAAAAGAGGGCTTGGACTGGCTTAAAATAGAAGCAAGTCACACTAGTGAGAGACTCTTTTCACACCAATGTGGTGCATCTGGGGATTTGCACGGGCAGGGCTACACCAGTTCAAACCCAGCCCCGTCTGCACAGACATCGCCTGGGATTCGCTCTACTTCGTACCTGTTGTGAACAAATGTTGCTCTTATTTGAAAAGCTGCAAGGAGACAGGGTGATGGCCACGGTTAATTATTTCTTGGGCCTTTGATCAGGGTGGGGCCTGGACAGCTGGGCTGGGCCTGGGAACAGAGCGTCTATGACTTGGGAGTTCGTGCCCTTAGGGCTTTTTGTTCTGGGCTTGTACAGCACCTAGCACAGTGAGATCCTGGTCTCTGACTGGGGCACTAGTCTCTGACTGGATCCCATAGATGTCACTGCAGTACAAATAAATAGGGCCCCTTAAAGAATGGCAAGATAGGGTTACCAAAGGATCCCTGAGCAGTCCTCAGGGAAAGGATAACTTCTGGGGGAAGGAAGACCAAGCTGCACGATCCCCATCCAATGGAGAGGGTGTGAGAAGGGCAGGGAGCCATAGGGACAGTCCTAACAGACAGCAGCAGGCTCTGTTTCAGATGGGGCTGAGAGGCCCTGTGGATGGCTCACATAGGACTTAGCTTCATAGTTAAGAGAAAACCCAGGGCTGGCCCCTGCCAGCCAACGTGGGCTTGAGGTGTGAGGCTGCATTTCACTGCTGTATAGACTTCTTGGCTGGGGCTGGAGCCTGGGCTCTGGGATGCTCCCACCCCACAGGGTCCCAAAGCCCAGGCTCCAGCTGAGCCCGGAAGTCTACACAGCAAAGAAACAGCCCTGTGGGTCAAGCCCAAGTCAGCTGGCTGGGCCAGCCATGGGTTTTCTTTCAGTGTGTAGGCAGATCCATAGGAACAAGGTATTCCATCTTAGTGGCAGCAAGCAGCCTTAGCTACCCTGGGAACACAGGAGGCAAGAGACCCCCAGGTCCTCAGCGATCACAGCAGCGAGGTAACTGGGTGCAAAGTTAACTGGCAGGCGCTGGGACGTGGTGAAGGTGTCCCTAGAACTACACAGAGCCATGGCTTCTCCAAGGGGCCAGCTGCAGGCAGAAGGCACACAAGCAGCACTATTGTGCTGGGGTGGAAGCAGCTGCCCAGGGAGCAATAAATTCAGCCACTTTCACCGGGGAGGCGTGGGGTGCGGATGCCAAGTGGGGCAGGCGACATCACATCACAGTGGGGTTGGGCCACGGGGCTGGGTTCTGTGGCAGACCAGAGACGGCCTTGGGCAAGTCGCTTAAGGTGACATTTTCAGGAAGGCTTAAGTGACTTGGGAGTGCAAGTCTCACAGGAAGCCAATGGGATTCAGGTTCCTAAGTCACTTCAAAAGTACCATTTTAAAAAGTGATTTAGGCACTTAGACCCTAAATCTTGTTGCTTTCCTATGAGACGGGCTTCTAAATCACTTACTTTTGAAAATTTGGTACATACTGTGTCTGTACCTCATTCCCCATCTGTAAAATGAGGGTGACAGTCCCTGCCATCCATCCTGTGCCTATTGTCTATACAGCCTAAGTGCTTTAGGGCCTCTACTAATCTCTCACTAGGGCTCTGTCTACATTTATGGTGGCATATGAAACACAGGCACTCTATGGGCAGCCACCCACTGTAGCGAGAGGCTCCTTGAGGGAGACGGAGGAAGGAAAGGCTGTGGCAAGTCCCTGCTATCTCCCCGCTATCTGAGCCTTTCTCTGCTGCTTGAGCTTTCCACTGAGGCAAGGAAATGTTCTGGAAGGGCAGAGATGCAGGAGCCTTTCCCTGCTAAATAGCGGTGTACGGGTGGGAGGCACACAGACAGCTGAATAGGGTTCATGCTTTGGGGGGTCAGGCATGTAGGGCACTCTACCCAAATACACTGTGCATCTGTCTACAGTGCTATTTATACCCATGATAGCTGTGTGCCGTGTCTCTGCTCTACACAGCACTAAGTATAGATGTGCTGTATGTGTACATACATCGACCACAAGCAGGCCCGGAGCACGGCTGGATCTTTGAGGCGCTACCTTAATATGAACAATGAGTCAAGGAGGAGGATGTAACACAGTCACACACCCCCCACAAAAACCCTGGCTCCAAAGGGAATAATTATTGAGCATGCTGGGGGACAGAGTAGAATATTTCTGCTCAAAAAAGGTAGGGAGAGGAGCAAGTTGGTTTCAGCTAGTGCATGTTCTGCTTGAATATGCAGGATAGCTGGGAAGACACGTGTCTCAACCTGTTACCGCACAGACTGCTGGTATCAGCGGCAGGAAGGAAAAGTCAAAGAATGAAAAGTCAAGAGCACCGGTGACTTAGAGGGTGGAGCAAGGAAAGATTAGAACTGCTGCCAGCTACATATCCTCAAGCAAGTTCCCTCTGACTCAGTTTTCCGTTCTATACAATGGGGTCAATACCCACCCACCTCATAGTAGCGCTGTAAGGCTCAGTTACCATGCTCTTAGAACCATCCTCCAATGAGAGACGCTTTAGAAAGCAAAGGGATCATATACCTGGATGCAACACTCAAATCATTCTTCTTAAACACTTATATAAACCCCATGGAGGCAGTAATTCCCTACAGATAGGGTGGAGGTGACCTGGGTTCTGCCACTGACTGTGTTCACCTCTCTGCCTCAGTTCCCCACCCCCGTGAAATGGGGATTGAGATACTTATTCATTATCACACCACACCAGGTGATCTACAGACGGACAGAGCTAGATGGGGTAAAAGAGCCAGACAGGAGCAAAAGAGAGTCACGTGTTCTAACACCAGTTAGCCATTGGTATGCAGGGGGCAATCTCATGACCAGACCAAAAACCAGCACCAAGTCAGACAAGTAGAAGCAGGTGATTAGCACCTGAGACGATTTCCTTAAGAAGGCATCCTCACTGCCTTTCCCAGGCTGGCTTAGATTTCATTCCTGAAAACCTGGCTACCCCAGCACAGGTATCACACAGGGATCCCGCCTTCAGGCTAAGCTTCCAGGGCAGAAGTCTTGTCTGTAGTACAACATCCAGCACCATCGCTTGGTCCAAATCGCTCTGTGACAGGAGCTGTCAGACTGGATCAGCCCAGGGGTCCTGCTGCCACCAAAAGCTGCTGCAGAGGAAGGTTCAGTGATGTGGTAACTCACCCTCAGAACAAGTTCCCGCCTAACCTTCAACCACCAAAGGTGCACTCATCCTCTGAAGCAAGAGGATCTGGACCCCTCAGGCAGCATTTACTCTGGGGGCTGGTACAGTGCAACCCGTTCCCCAGCCCAGTGCAGCTGTTCAAACAGTTGCAGTGTAATTCAAGCCCAAGTCCTTGCCTTCCTCCTGTTTGGGGGGGGAGGGGGGGAGGGGAAGAGCGGGGAGAGGAAACATTACGATCAGTTTACATGCTCTGGAAGTGGGGGTCTGACCCGGAAGCTGCAGTCTCCATTCAACCGAGAGAGACATCCTCACTCCGCAGCACAAACCGCCCCCGTGTTCCCAGATCAACTGAAAACACCACCACGGCCGGCCGCTGGCCAGGGCCATGCCTTAGAACAGCAGATCCAGGAAGTTAAATACAGTCTCAGAAGTGCACAGGGTCAAAGCCAAATGCATTGTGGGAGGCCACATCTCTCTCTCTCTCTCTCTCTAATCACCTCTGCTTTGTCCCAGCTTAGCTTCTGGATGTAAAGCAAATGGATCTGGAAGGTAAACTCCCACACCAGCCCCTCCCTTGCCCTGTGTTCCCTACACCAGCTCTGCAGGCTCCAGTCACACCCACCTAAGCCCTGGCTCCAGACTCCTAAGCAAAGCGGTCGTGTTACCTATGGGTTAACCAAGCAATCCCACGCCCTCCTGTGCGCAGGCTCCAGGAAATGAAAACACTGCAAACCCGAGGTCATAAAACTTTTTATAGCCTCTCAATAGCTATTAATAATAAAAGCCTTCTTGTGCTGAAGGACCGGTGTGTGAGAAGGAGATAGAGAACTGCAGTGGAGGGAAAAAACACAGGTCCCAGTGGTGTCAGGGAGGGGACCGTTTGCATCCAACACTCAGCACCAAGGGCCAGGAGCAGAGGGTGAGTTTGCAGGGAGGGAGGCACGAGGGAGAAATTGCAGGAGCCATTTCTTAGAGTTCAAGGCCAGAAGGGACCACTGAGTCATCTTGTCTGATCTTCTGATACCACAGGTCATTAAATTCCTCCCACTACACCTACACTGAGCCAACCACTTCAGTTAAACCAAAGCATTGTCCTCAGGAGACTGAGGCTATGTACACACAAGAACACTTGTCCCGCAATAAGTTATTGCGGGACAAGGAAAGTGCTATAAATATAGCGCTTTCTCGTATATACACGTGCTGGTTCTTTCGCAAAGGAGCATTCACCGTGTGAATGCTCCTTTGCGAAAGAAGAGCAGTGCATGGTGGGCACCTGTCCCACCCTGCACTGCCCACAGCCAGCCCCCTTGCCCAGCTGCAGGGCTTCCGGTGGTAGCTGTCATCCGAACCCCTGGACTGTGCCGGGGGGCCGGCTCCGATTTGAGCCGGCCCCCCAGCACAGCTCCCGGGCTCCGGGTGTCAGCAGGAGCCCTGGCACTTAAGCGCTGCGGCTCCTGCCAACAACCGGAGCCCGGGAGCTGAGCTGGGGGGCTGGCTTGAACCAGCGTGGGCAGCCGGTTCGGGCCAGCCCCCTAGCTCAGTCCAGGGGAGCTGCCAAACCAGGCAGCTCCCAAAAATACTCAATTTCACTGCTCTGCTAGAGCAGTGAAATTGACATATATGTCAATATCGCTGCTCAGCTAGAGCAGTGAAATTGACATATTTGACAGCTCCAATGTCCCAGAGTGGCCTCCATTGGCACTCTGGGACATTTCCAGAGGCTGTCTATTGCGCAAAATAAGTACACACGAGCATTACAGCGGAACAGCTGTTCCGCAATAATGCTACCACTCTGGTTTTGAGTGGTTTAACTGTTGCGCGGCAAGAGGGTGTTGCCCCGCAACAGAGAAATTGATCGTGTGTACTCAATTGGCTTTATTGCATGGTAAGGAGCCTTACCACGCAATAAAGTGATCGTGTGTACATACCCTGAGCTGTGTGCAACCAGCAAACAGGAGCAAATGAGGAGCCACCAATACCTGAAGCCCCTGCAACAGCAGGGAATTGAGGTGAGTTGTGCCCAAACAACCCCAGCAGGAAGACCTATGTCCCATGTTGCAGAAGAAGCTGAAAAATTGATTCCTGACAACCTAGCCTGGAGAAAATTCCTTCCTAACCTCAGATTGGACCATCAGTTAGATCTTGACCATGTGAGCAAGACACCAGCCAAGCATCTAAGATTGGATTTTCTTACCACCTCAGGGCACTGGCCCTTCCCACACGCTTCTAGCTGACCTGATGTTTCAGAGGAAGAAGAAAAAAAACCTCAGATCACAACTGTGCACTGGGGGAGGGAAAAATTCCTTCCTGACCCCTTCAGACAACCAGTTGAAACCCTGAAGCGTAAGATTAGTGTCACCATAATACAGAACTACAAGTGTTCACCGGGTACGGCCTATCACACAGCTGAGGTTCTCCCAGTGGAAGGTAGCAGAGCACACACAAGTTGGTTGTGCTGCTCCTTCCTACCTGGTCCTCTTCAGCACTCTACTCCCCCCCCCCCCCCCATGCAGGCACCCCCTCTGCCTCCTTCCCTGCTACCCCTTGCATTCAATACCCTTTTCCAAACCCATCCATCTACTTTCCTCTACCTAACTAGCAGGAATGCTCAGTCCGCATACCTGCTAGCTCACCTGTGGGACTGTGTGGGGGATGGGGGAGAGCCAGGCGTTACAGAGCCACCTGTATTCCAGTCACCCTCCTTTGTCCTGTCCCTATCACCTCCCCCCACCCCCAATTGCTTTGCAAGGGATTTTGATGGCTCCTCTTCTGGGCTGGAGTGTGTCCTGCTCGAGGAGATGCCAGTGCACAGAATGCTACTGGCCCCTCTGACCAGGTGCTGCAAGGGTGAATGGCTGAAGTTGGAAGATGCTATGTAAGCCCAGGGGGTGTGTGTATGTCAGCAACAAGAAGAGGATCAGGGGTGGTGCAGGTCCCTTACTGAATGGGGCAGGCATCCTCGTGGTGGATGATGTGAAAAAGGCTGAAGTACTCAATTTTATTTTTTTTACTTCAGTCTTCACAGGGAGGGCCAGCTCCCAGGCTACTACACGGGGTAACGCGGAACGGAGAGGAGAGCGGCCCTCGGGGATGGAAAGTCAGGTTAGGGAACACTTAAAGAAGTTGGATGTGCACAAGTCCATGGGGCCGGATGAACTGCATCCAAGGGTGCTGAGGGAGTTGGCCAATGTGATTGCAGAGTCGCTGGCCATTATCTTTGAGAACTCGTGGCGAACGGGGAGGTTCTGGAGGATTGGAAAAAGGCAAATATAGTACCTCTCTTCAAGAAAAGGAAAAAGGAGGATCCAGGGAACTACAGACCGCTCAGCCTCACCTCAATCCCTGGGAAAATCATGGAGCAGGTCCTCAAAGAATCCATCCTGAAACACTTGAAGGAAAATAGAGTGATCAGGAACAGTCAACATGGATTCACCAAGGGCAAATCGTGCCTCACCAACCTGATTTCCTTCTATGATGAGATGACTGGATTTGTGGATGCGGGAAGAGCTGCTGACGTGGTATACTTCGACTTTAGCAACGCTTTTGATACGGTTTCCCACAACATTCTTGTCAGCAAGATAAGGAAGTAGGGGTTGGACGAGTGGACCGTAAGGTGGATAGAAAACTGGCTAGATCAACGGGCTCAGTGGGTAAGAATCAATGGCTCGATGTCTGGTTGGCAACCGGTAACGAGTGGAGTGCCCCAGGGGTCGGTCCTGGGGCCGGTTCTATTCAACATCTTCATTAATTATCTTGATGATGGAATAGACTGCGTGCTTAGTAAGTTCACAGATGACACCAAGCTGGGGGGAATGGTAGATACTCTGGAGGGCAGGGACAGGATCCAAGGAGACTTGGACAAATTGGAGCATTGGGCTGAAAGAAACCTCATGAGGTTCAACAAAGACAAGTGCAAAGTCCTGCACTTAGGACGGAAAAATCCCATGTACTGCTACAGGCTGGGGACCGATCAGCTAAGTAGCAGCGCTGTAGAAAAGGACCTGGGGGTTATGGTGGACGGGAAGATGAATATGAGCCAACAGTGTGCCCTTGTTGCCAAAAAGGCCAATGGCATATTAGACTGCATCAGTAGGAGTATTGCCAGCAGATCGAGGGATGTGATAATTCCCCTCTATTCGACACTGGTCAGGCCGCATCTGGAATAGTGTCCAGTTTTGGGCTCCCCACTACAGAAAGGATGTGGACAAACTAGAAAGAATCCAGCGGAGGCCAACAAAAATGATTAGGGGGCTGGGGCACATGACTTATGAGGAGAGACTGAAGGAACTAGGCTTATTTAGTCTACAGAAGAGAAGACTGAGGGGAGATTTGATAGCAGCCTTCAACTACTTGAAGGGGTGCTCCAAAGAGGAGGGAGCTAGGCTGTTCTCGAGGGTAACAGAGGACAGAACAAGGAGCAATGGTTTCAAATTACAGCTGGGGAGGTCAAGGTTGGATATTAGGAAAAACTTTCTCACTAGGAGGGTGGTGAAGCATTTGGAATGGGTTGCCTAGGGAGGTGGTGGAATCTCCATCTTTGGAGATTTTTAAGGCCCGGTTAGACAAAACCCTGGCTGGGGTGATTTAGTGGGAGTGGTCCTGCTTTTTAGCAGAAGGTTGGACTAGATGACCTCCTGAGGTCCCTTCCACCCCTATTATTCTATGATTCTATGTTGCGGTCCCTCTGGGAGGAGCAAGACGGATGTATCAGTCACACCTTCTACTAGCCACCTCTGCTCTGCGTCAGTGTGCCCAGTCACAGATGCAGCTTCAATCCCTGGGGAGTGGCTATTCTGGAAGGAGGAGCCAGCAGAAAGGGGTTGAACTGTATCATGCAGTGATTCCCGTGTAGGACTGACATCTCCCCGGCTCTAGGCTGAAGCCCTGGACTTGCAAAGCCAAGTCAGAGTTAGCTATGGCTCAGGACTGTTTGAATGCCCTGCAAGACGGGAGCCAGGCCCATCAGAGATCAGGGCTGCCCCTAGGGGTATGGGAAGCAGCAGCCCATCGTTTAGGATGAGGGAAGGGCAGCAGGGCAAGTTCTGTTCGTGCCACTGACGACCTGCACTCCTCTGTGCCAGCGTGCTCTGCGCTGCACACAACACGGCGTGTATACACAGAAAAATAAGTCACGCGTCCCTCCAGCCCATCCACTTGCATTACTCACTGATCGGGGTCTGCATCCATGGGAACTGGGGCCACTTAGCTCCATGTCCCAGATGGGGAAACTGAGGCACAGAGGGGCAAGGTGACTTGCCCAAGGTTATCCAGAGAGTTAGCAGCAAAGCTGAGAACAGAGCCTAATTCTCCCGTCTCCTATCTTGGCAGAGCAGGAAGCAGCGTGGGAAAGGTGGACCAGAGCTGGGCTTCCCTGAGCTTTGTTCTCTCCTAAGCCTTGAGTGTGCACATATCCTGTTCATTCTTCTCTTGCTTGACGATTTCCTCTTAAGATTCAGCGCCTGGAGTTGCCATCTGCCCACTTCTCAGGCGCTCGTTCTACTTCATTCCCTTGCTTGCCTCTAGCCTGTGCCCACACAACTCCTGACATCCAGAACAGCATCCCTGTTCTCTGCTGCTGTCACCTCTGAAGGAGTCCGCTAGTCCCTCCATCAGCACTTGCCTCCTACGGAGCGGTGCACAGTTCGGACTGGGGGAAGTGAGCAGGCAATGTGTGGACCATGCTGCTTCATACCCAGTTTGTGTTTTGAATCAGACCTTTATGCTCGGCCCTGTGGAATTCCATGGGCAGACTGTTTGCCAGAGCCAGGCAGACGACAGCCAGAGCGTGCAGAGGGAATTCCAGCCCCCGGTTTGTTTCGCTTTTAAAATGGGAGCCATAGGTCAGGCTGCGTAAGGGAATTCAGACAATGAAACCAGACAGAATGTCCTACCAGAAGGGAAAAAATAAGTTTTTAGTCTTAATAAATACCACTTCCTGTGAAGCGCTCCGGGACTACCCACACTGGGGGAGGGAGGAGATGGAAGAGCTGCATACATGTAAAGCAACAGTGTTTCTACAGATCTAGCTGCACCAGAAGTCTGATCTGAGCCCACGAATCCAGCGATTATTGGAAATAACTCCCCAGAACTGCCTTCAAAACCCTGCTAGATGGATACTCTCGAATACAGCTCAAGAATGGTCTGCCCAGGGAAATAGACTGGCAGAACTACAGCTGTGCAGTTATATCGATACAATTTCCCACTTGGGCACAGCATTTCGGAATAAAATTAACGCCCATACAAAGCAGAATAAATTATGCTGGAATAAAGTCACTTGTTGTGGAACACTGTCTCCACGAGACATTATACTGGCATAATTATAGTGGATAGTTACCCCAGGGTAGCTCAGCAGGTCAATTTCCCTTGCAGACTTGGCCCCAAGGCTTCCCTTTCCAACTCTGATGAGGAATCTTGGATCTACAGTTGAACAACACCGAAGAGCTGGTGTTCTTTTGGACTTTGATGCCCTATAGAACTCTGGATAGACAGGGCTGGCATCCAGGTGTGGTTTTTACTTATGCTGTGCATTAGGGAGGTTCAGAACAAATTTTATATTATGTGGCACAGAGAATGGGAGAAGAGGGGAACAGTTCTTACAGCTGTGAACAGAGACTGTGCTCGAAGCGGAGAGGTACTGGATAATTTGGGGTTTCAAACTGTTTTAATGAAAAGCCTTGCTGGCCACTTGGAAGAGCTAAGAACGTAAGAATGGTCATACTGGGGCAGACCAATGATCCATCTAGCCTAGTATCCTGTCTTCCGATGGCCGTTGGTGCCAGGTGCTTCAGAGGGATTGAATAGAACAGGGCCATTATCAAGTGATCCAGGCTTGTCACCCAATCCCAGCTTTGGGAGACACAGAGCATGGGGCTGCATCCCTGACATCTTGGGTAGTAGCCAGTGATGGACCTAACCGCTATGAATTGGTTAATTTTTTTTTAAACCAGTTATACTTTTGACCTTCGCAATATCCCCTGGCAGTGAGTTCCACAGGTTGACTGTGCATGGTTTGAAATATTACCTCAGACCCTGCATCCCTCAAAATACGCTTTTACCTTTGTTGAACAGTAAAGGCTTGGATTTGACCAATATTGTCACCATGACGTAGCCATTTCAGCCAGCCATGCACCCAGAGTGACCTCTATACTAAACTCTTACAATTGAGCAACCTCATCATAACCACCCTATGAAGTGCTCTCACAGCGGGGTATTTTTTTTTACCTCAGGACAGACTCAATTTGAATTTGGATACTAAAGATCTAGATTCTGCAGGGGACGGGGACTTTAAAATAAGTTATGTTTGGAGTTAAGTTTGGCAGAACCAATTCCAGGTAATCTGTGGTCTTAAAACAGCCAACGATCTCCTTACAGTTTTTGCAATTTACGTGCTGCAACCCAGAGAACCTGAAAGTGAAATAAATTATACAGATGCAAGTGTAAGTGACAGCAGATGCCCTGCAAAAGGAAATGCAAACAAGGAAAACCTCAAACATTCAAAGTATCATGCAACAGGCCAGGGGAAAAAATGAGATTGACTTTAAAATCATGACATTCCAAAGGAGCTTACAAGCAAAGGGGGGCGAAAGAGAAAGTGGAAGGAAGTGGAAGCACAGAGAAGAGAAGTGACTTGTCCAAGATCATGCCAGATTTCTGAAGGGCAGACCACCATCAGTCCTGACTCCTAGCAAAGTACGCTATCCACTGCCTCCTGTGAAGAGTGATTGTTTACAATATGATTATTGCTAAGTATTAAAAAAATAATCTCTACTAGGCACCCAATCCCTGCACAATCTTAGGTCGGTTACTTGCAGCCAGTTTCACTATCCACATTATACTTTGCAAGGAAAGGAACAGCTGCATCTAGAGGAAAAGTCTCTTAACGAGACTTAAAAAAAAAAAAAACCAGAGCAAAACCTCTTGGCATCAGAGAACCCACAGGGATAGATCACTGCAAATTAAAGACTAAAAATAGTCACCTCCTATTTCCAAATAAACCAAACTCAAGACTTCTTTTCAAATATACAGCAAAAACCAAACCAATAATCAGAACCAACGAGTAACTGGTACACTTACCTGGCTGGATAAGAATAAATACATCAGGACAAGAAGTAGGAATGGGAAATCAAGCACACTAAAGAGCTTTTAGTTTACAACAAATATATATCTGCTGGTCTTAAAAGAAAGGAAGATCCAGCATGTTTTAAAATATCCTGCAGACAGTCCCAGACAATGTCTAGGGAAGTTCATCGTTAAAATCTATTCCAGTCGTTAGGGCCAGTAGGCAACCCTTGTCATTATGATTCAGGGAAGGCTGCTGTTTGGTACAGAAGTGTCCCAAAACG
This sequence comes from Pelusios castaneus, assembly GCA_007922175.1. NCBI lineage: Eukaryota > Metazoa > Chordata > Testudines > Pelomedusidae > Pelusios > Pelusios castaneus. The sequence continues at coordinate 2,503,384 of ML685913.1, read as the reverse complement.
ACCGTCTATGCAAGAGCCGTACAGAATTTTTTTTGAGCATACTGGATCTTCTCTAGAGGAGACTCAAAGATTTAAATGGTTAGGATCTAGCTCTAGGTTTAGGACGGGCCCCTTGGGTTCTACTGTCAGCAGAGTCAGTGAACTGCTGAGCGGCCCAAGATGAGATCACCTCTGCACGTCATTTCAGCTCTTCTGTGAAAGAGAAAAGAGGAGCAAAGCATCAATAACCAGATGCTGCACCACAGTCTGCAGGTAAACAGGTTCGTTCAGCTGTTAACGGCCTCTTGCTTGGGAATGATCACTGAATGCTTGAGCCCTAGCAAGTCACATGAGGAACTCAAATCTGCCATTGCAATCCCAGTACCGACAGAGACAGCGCTCTCTTGCTTGTGCCTCACTGCAATTACAAAAGTTGTGTGGTCGAGTGAAATTGCACGCTTCCTAAAATACGTGCCCTTGAACAGCAGGGAAGGTGGAAGGGCTGATGACTACCAGAGCATGAAATTATAGGAAGTCAATCTCCCACCCCATAGTACAAAGCACAACTCTTCTCAGAGCCTGGCTGGGTCTCCAGCTGCCCCGACCATTCTCCTATGGAGTCATCTACAGAAGAGCATCTCCTCAGTGCTTGACTCTTAAATGTTCAGCTACTTGTGCCTCAAACCACAGGTGGAGAAGAAGAGGAAATCGCCAGCAATCCCTGTTCACTTTGGAGTCGGGAGATGGCCCTACCTCTGTGCACAGCCCTGGTAAGACTATTCTTGAAATGCAGAATGCAGTTCTTCCCTCCCCCGCCGCCTTAAAAAGGATGTTGACAAATTGAGAAGGATTCAGAAAAGAGCTATAGGAACAATTCGAACACCTGCCTTCTTGGCCCTCAGTCAGTTTAACTTATTAAAAAGAGAAGCTTAAGAGGTGACTTGCTCATGGTCTCCTATTTACCTACATGGGGAGATGACTTCCAACGGACAGTTCTCCAATTCAGCAGACAAGGACCTAAAGAGTCAATGACTGGAAGATAAAATGAGGCAAAAGCCAACTGGAAATACGATGCATTGGTTTGGGGTTTGTTTTTTTTAAGTGATGCGTAAGGAAGTACTGGAACCACTAAGGGACATCGTAGATCCTGCATCATTTCAAGTCTTTCGTGAAGAATGGAGGTCTTTTCAAAGAGTAGGTTTCTAGCTAAACCAAATATTGATGCAAAAAATGATTGAATGAAATTCTACAGCCTGTGTTGTGCAGGTCAGACTAGATGACCCCTGCTGGCCCTAAAAATCGATATCCTACATATTTTCCCACTATCAACACTAGCACCTTCCTAACCCTGTACATTTTGAGCAAGAGTCACCTTCAGTGAAAAGGGGAACCACAGTGCATCATGGAAGATGCTGTCCAACCAAGGAGCCCAGCCCAAGAGAAGAATGGGAGTAGGAGGCACCTGAACTAAAGCTCCCATGCAGCAGCATTTTCAAATCAAACTATCTCAGTTTTCAGCCTGACTATTTAGGTTTTGATTTTTCCCAAAAAATCAACGTTTGCAGAGGAAAGCCTCCATATCCCCCATTTTCTGACCACTCTAGTCACAGGTAAACAAAAAGTTTTCCCATCATATTGTTAATAACATGAATTGCTGAGCTGCTACTATAGGATCTTTTCGTTCTGATTCCTTTGCTTTGAGATATAGGCAAGACTCACCAGTCAGATACCCGAAAAAGAATTCTCTGCACCAATTCAGAACCAACCCCATCTAACATTCAGTCACAGGCCACTGGCATATTTACCACTAGGAGTCAAAGATCAGTTAATTGCCAAATAAGGCTATTCCATCATGCCTTCTCTACCATAAACATATCAAGCTTTGGCTTATAACCATTAGTCCATTTTCCAATTGACAGTACACACCCACGATGGTGAGCAGAAGCATGTAGTAAGAGACAACGCTTGCCAAGCACCCATAATTCCACCCTTGGAAATCCAGTCCTAAAAGCTCTTCACTAGGAAGTCTAGATCACACTTGCAAAATTGTATTTGCTCAGGGATAAGGAATTTAGACAGGTCTGGGAGGATGAGGAAAAAAAACTGTGCTTCAGCTGATAGGGTTTCATGATCATTTTGGAAGGCTGCTGTAGAAGTCATCAGCTACTTTCCCAATTGTCAGAGTCTTTATAATGGATCAATAGGAGAAACTAGTGACTGGGAGCGTTCAGCTGGATTCACATGTTACAGGCAGGTAATTGGTAGCCATCTCTCCCCCTCTCACTCTGCACTGAATTTTTTCTTAACCCTCTAACGGGAACACAAAGTGGTTTCTGGTTTTACTAGGGAGCCTTGCCGAGGGGCCTCACAAATTTAATGACTATTTGCACGATAGGGAAAACTATTCAGTAGAATTTCAAGAAAATACTGTAACATTTCTTTAAAAGCACACATTTCAACCTAGTCTAGCACAATCATTTACAATTTTGTGATTATTAAAGGCCACCCTGTCAAAATCTCAGTCAAAACTTGATCCTGTTTTATTTCCAATTCCATCCACCAGTGACTCCTATACTGAAAGGTATTTTTGTGTGTGGCTTATTCCACCACTAAGGAAGCTGACGTTGTTGACCTTAAAGTGGGAGGAGGAGGGAGAAAAGAGTTATTTTATTTAGTGAATGAAATGGAGTGCAGCAGAACACTGGGAACAGCACACAGATGTGAAAAGGAATGTACTAGAGAGACTGTTCGGGGGGGGAGGGGGGAAGAGCAAGGTCTCTGGAAATGTAAAATAAAAAGACATCAAAAATATGTAAAATTGTAACAGAGAAAGGCATGTTAATAGCCAGTCTGTCACATCAATGCCAGGCTAGAATACAGCCCAGTCTTCACAATGCTGTACAAGCTAAACTTATCGGGCCTCCTAACGTTCCAGGTGAGACAGGTGAATTCTGGGCTCCCATGCCTGGGCTCTGAAGACATCTCTCAGACCCAAAGGATACAGCAACAACCAGGGGCTGATAGGATCTGTGGACAGATTTGGGGGGGCGCCCTGGGCCAGAGGCCAAGCTCTGCACTCCCACCCCACCCCCAGGCCGGTTGGTCCAACCCCCTGCCTGCAAGGGCAGGGCAAGCAAGCTCTGTTCACTCTGCTCCAGGGGTGGGGGTAGGCTGGCTGGCGTGTTGTACAGCCAGCACGGCCTTCCAGCGCCTGTGGCCCTGGAGAGCCACAACAGAACCTGCACTGCCCGTGAGGCAGCCCCACCACTCCAAGGTGGCAGACCAGCCAGAGCGAGGGACCAGGGCCCCAGGTGTGTGTCCCTCGCAACAACAGAACACTTTGCTTGTCTGGGGCACATGGGGAGCTACAGAGCGTTAACAACAGGCTTCAAGCAGGGTGACACGATCTCTGCCAGTCTAACAGATTGTAGCAAAGGATCTCCCTCTAGCACAGAGGTGTGCCTGTGCACCAAGACTCCCACTGCAGCTCAGTGCGCTAAGAGTGCAGGGGTGGGCATGAAGAGTTGCTCTAATCAAAACTGCAATAGCTACACTGTGGTGCATAGAAAAACAGAGAGACTTTCAGGCCGACATTGTCAGGGCTGCCCAAAATTGATGGGAACTGGGAATGGAAACTCCAGCCTCCTCCTTCCCCACCCTGAAATTAGGTAGAGAAGTGGCCAAACATTATAGACAAGTTCCACTTCGGGATTTCCTGATGTCACAGAAACATTGCACCCCTGCCTCTCGTGACAATTCCACTACTCCACTGCTGATGGCCTGGATACAGGTAGAGGAAAATGATACACTACAGTAAGCGCCTGCATTTTCTAACATTGGTCTTTTCCCCAGAGTTGTTCATTGGGCTGGGATTTCTCATCTGTTCTGTCTACAGCTGATGGCTTTTTTGAGAAAATTATTCCAAATGGTTCTCTTGGAGGAGAAAAGAAATACTCAATTTTCAATTATTTCTTAAACATGGAGAAATTCAGTTTCAGTTTAAAGGGCTGCGTCTTGGCACATACATCAGGTTTGTCTACAGGAGAAAGCTGCACTGGTATAACCAAAAGTGACAATAAACCTGTGGAAAAGGCTAAGTGGAACGCTCTAATTTCAGGGTGTATCTACCGTAGAAAAACTACAGTGACACAGCTACATCTGTTCTACAGTAGTTAGACACTTTCTAGAGCAACAGAAGGGCTTCTTCCATTGCTTTCGTAAATCCACCTCTACAATGGGCGGGAGGTAACCAGGTTGATGGAAGAAGTCTTCATCGACCTAGCTATGTCTAAACCAGGACTTAGGTTGCTTTAGCTTCATTGCACAAGGTGTGAAATTTTGCAGCGCTCCAAAGGAAAGCAGTTTGTAGTATAGACCAGGTCTCAATTTAAAGCAGGGTTAAGTCTGTTAGGAACAGGTTTAACTAATCCATAATTAGTTATAGCTAATATGGGACATAAAAGTCAATAAGAGGAGGTTCTTCAAATACATTAGACGCAAGAGAGAGATGGACAGCGTAAGTTCCCTACTTACTGGGAAAGGAGAGCTAATGACTAAAACATCTCTGCTGTCTTCATGCCAATAATCTTTATTTTGCTTCAGTCTTCACTAACAAGGTTAATAGTGACCAGATACTCAACCCAATATTAAAAAGGGAGAAGGAAAGAAAGCCAAAACAGGGAAAGAACAGGTTCAAGAATATTTAGATAAGATAGATGTATTCTAGTCAGCAAACCTGATAAAATTCATCCCAAGGGTACTTAAGGAACAAACTGAAGCTAGCTCAGAAGCTCTGACAATTATCTCTGAGAACTCCTGGGGGACGGGTGAGGCCCCAGAGGACTGGAGAAAAACAAACATAGTACCTGCCTTTAAAAAGGGGAATAAAAAGGATGGCAGGATTAACAGACCAGTCAGACTCACCAGACACGGGAACAAATTACTGAGCAAATCAATTTGTAAGCACATGGAGGATAAAACTGTCAATAACCATCCGCAGCTGTTCTTCAAGATGTGTTGCTCACACCCATTCCAAAGTAGTTATGTGCACTGTCACCAGAAAGGTTTCTCCTCAGTGGTACCCGTCAGGTTGGCTCTGGTGCCTCAGGAGCCAGGGCCAGGAACCAGAGGCCGCCCACTGGCAGCGGGGACTCCGACCGGGCCAACCCGAACCAACCTCTTGCCGGCCATGGCCGGGGCCAGCTCTGCTCTGCCGGCAGCGGCGCGGCTCTGGGCGGGCCGGGGCAACATGACCCGCTCCACTCCGCTCCCCTCTCCTCCTGCCATCCAGCAAAGAGGCGGGGCCAGCAGGGGCCATCAGCCCTGCGCCACCCCTGAGGAGGGGATCCGGCCCCAGGGCCAGGAACCAGAGGCAGCCCGCCGGCTCATGCCGGCCCAGGCCCTGGCCAGCAGGCCACCTGGTCTGGCCCCGCCCCCTTTTGGCTCCACCCCCGGCACCTGCAGAGGGTGCAGTGGGCGGGGCTGGCACAGGGACCGGAAAAGGTTGCCAACCCCTGTCCTAAGCAGTTGCGCAGACAGAGGGTTTGGAGTTCATTGACAAGCAGACTAGCACTGGTCTGCCAAAATTCAACATCATCTCTAGCCTGATCAGTGCTGGAATAGTGAAACACAGACCTGGTTGGGGCCTCGTGAAAGGGACACACACACAAAGACCTAGCTGGTCTAGTCACCATTCAAGAGACAATCACTGACAGAGGAACTGTAATGACAATCTACATTGGGGTAGGTAAACTGAAGATCGTGGGAGCCTTTCACCAGCCCCTCCAGCAGGGTCTGGTCTGAGCACAGCGGCTGCTCCCCCCACCCACCTCCCACCAGGCAGGAACATGGCTGCCTAGCCCGCCTCCCACCCCCACTCCTCCTGACTGCCCCTCTCCCATCACATGCAGTGGTGGTGTCCTGGTGCGCAGCCACCATGTGCTGTCCCTCTCCCACCACGTGGGCCCAGCAGCACCCGGCAGGAGCAGTGGCCCTTCCCCACGCCCAGCCCCACCCCTTCCCTTCCCCCATCCCACTCTGGCTCACCTAGATGCCAACGTGGCCCTCAGGCCAAAAAGTTTGCCCACCCTGATCTAGTTGGTGTTGATTTGGCAAATATACCAACACCAGCCACACCTGGAGAAGTGTGAACCGAAGCCTCACATGCTGAGCCACGTAGGTAACACGATACTGTGTGGCCCAAAAACTGCAAGCAGTTTCTGGCCATGGTGATGGGGTGATTCCTGAGGCTCTCTATAGCCTGGTTATTGTTTGGAAGCTGCTTCTGGAGAGCAGCTCTGGCCTGTACCGAGTCCAGTGTTGCACTGATGAATTCTATCCTATGGACTGGAAAGCAAGAGGATTTCTGCGTATTTTGAGCACACTTGAGTCTTAGCAAGTTGACTATATTAGTCTCATATCTGTTTCCATCTGACGTCTAGACCAAGGAGTCATCGAGGTACAGATAAATCTGAACCCCCTGTCACCTCTGGAAGCCTGAGAGGACTGCCTTGCACTTTGTGAACACCTGAGGGGCTGCTGACGGACAGAACAGGAGCACCGTAAATTGATAATGCACATAATTCACGACGAATCTCAGGAACCTTCTCTGTCTCTGAAAGACTGCTATGTGGAAAGAAGTGACCTTCAAGTTGAGGGTGGCATACCAATCCCCCGGCTCCAGGGGGCAGATGAAGAATGCCAAGCAGATCATGCGGAACTTCAGCTTCTTCCTGAATTTGTGGAGGTTTGGTAGGTACAGAATCGGTCTGAGATTGCTGTTCGCCTGTGGGATTGGGAAAGAGCAGGAGGAGAACCCCAGGCTCCTTAACTCGGATTTGTGGAACTGCCTCACTGCTAACCACCCTTAGGAGCAACTGCACTTCTCGGGTTAGAAACAGCTTGTGAGAAGGGTCCCTGAAGAGGGCTTGAGAGGGGGATAGGAAGAAGGGGAACAACCAAGTCTGAAGAGTTTTGTGATGGAGTCCCACAGGATCAGTGCTTTGGAACTATTCAGGGTGAAGCCAGACAGCACTCTAGTGGGGTGGATCGCCATCACGGCCCTAGTACAGCCACTTCCTGAAAATGGCTTCAGGACATTCAGCACCCCTGTTCCGCCATGGGCTCCCCTCAATGAATCTCACATCCTAAGCTCTACTCCACAGGCCCCCCTACAGCTCTTCCAGCCAGCCCTACCTCCTTCCTTCCCTCCGCTTGCTTTTGTCTGTTTTCCTGGGACAAGAGGTCACTTGGGGTGGGGGGGGGAGGTGAAATCAAATGCACAAATTGGGGAATTACTGTTTACGTGGTAGTACTACTGAAAAGGATCTGGAGGTTAGAGAGGATCACAAATTGGACACAAGTCAACAACGTGATGTAGCTGTGAAAAAGCTAATACTTTTCTGGGCTGTATTAAAAGGGAACTCATATGTAAGACATGGAAGCTAACTGTCCCACTCGCTTAGCACTGGTGAGACCTCTGCAGTACTTGTCCAATTCTGGGCACCACACTTCGGGAAAGATGTGGATAAATAGAGTGTCCAGAAGAGAGCCTCAAATGATAAAGTTTAGAAACCCTGACCTATAAGGAAAGGTGAAACACATGGCATGATCAGTTTTAAGAAAAACACTGGATGATGATCAATTGTTCGCCATGTCCAGTGAATGCAAGACAAGAAATAATGGGCTTAATGCGCAGCAAAGAAGATTTAGGCTAGATATTAGGGGGAAATGCAATCTATAAGGACAGTTATCTCTGGAAAAGGCCTCCAGAGATTGTGGAATCCTTGTCAGTGGAGGTTTTTAAGAATAGGTTGGAGAAACACCTGACCGGGATGCTCTAAGCTTACTTGGTACTGTCACATAGCAGTGTGGTGGATTTGACTTCCCTCAGTCCCTTCCAGTGCTACATTTCTAGGATTATGATTTCTAAATCAAGCCATGAACACTGAAGTAAGACTTTTTGCACTAATTTATACATGGGTTTCAAAATCATTTCTCTTATATAGGCAAGCCCAGTTCTCAATATAGAATATAGCTTTCTTCGGTGGGGGTTGGGGCTCATTGACAATGAGCTATATTAGTAAGTGAACAAAAACAACTCAGTATCTTTTTCTTTCTCAGTTTTCCTGCACATACACAGCAAACCTCGCACAAAACACACACAACTGAGCTTGCTGAGATGGCCGCATCACATATTATTGCAGTGAGTTATCCCATATGCACACAAGAACATTGACGTAAACACAGTCCTGCTTTCCCCATCTCTCCTGCAGAGGTGGCACAGAGCTCCGTGACATGCTGCCAAGTCTCCTGTGACTCAAGACTTAACATTTATAGGAGTGGAGAGCTGGATGTGCTTGAGGAAACAAGACGCTCAGTGAAATAGAGCTTTAACACAAGGAGTCATTCCAAGAACTGTGTTCAGATGATTTCAAACGGCCTGGTCCTTGGGCAATGGGAAAGATTTACGCTTGGTAAGCTGTTCTCACTCTCTGCCAAGCATATGGCTGTGACATGCAGGGTCAGTTCCCATGGCTTCAGTCCGAGTTTGCTAGCTACCTCCTCCTTACAGTCTCCCTGGTGTTCACTGTCACAGTCCATTGGATCCATCCTAGCTACCCCCACTACACTCCCCACCAGGACACAGGGGCATAGTCCATTTTGCCTACAGAATATACAGAAGACGCAAGCCCAAACCAAACCAGCTGTCCATGTAGTATCTCATCGCCACCAGCACCAGCTGCTTCAGAGGGAGAGGCAAGAAACCTGCAGTGATGAGCTAACCTGGGTCCAAGAATGCTTCCTCCATAGGACCCAACAGTTCAGAAGCTGGCTTAAGCCTAAATGCTTTGTCTTTGTTCGGCTACAGCCGTACATGCTACGACCAATCATATCTCTAATAGCACTCATAATTGGCTGGGTTAGTGAAGGGTCAAAGCCCTCCCAAACATACACCACACAGCCCATTTACATCCCTCTAGTCTGGTCTTCCATATAAACAGGACTATCCCCATTGAGTGAACTGAGACTCCAAGGTCACCCAGGGAGTTTGGCAGAGTGAAGAACTGAACTGAACATGGGTCTCCCGCATGCTAGGCTAGCACCAACCACTGGGCCTTTCTTGCCGCTCACAGAGATAAAATCTATATCCCACAAAAAGACCCTGGGGGCATGCAGGCCAAGTAAGGCTCCCATCTCATCCCTAGGAGGCACTGGGTTGGAAGGGAAAGTAGCTACCGCTTAGGGAGAATCCCTAAGACTCAGGAAGGCCCTAAAGAAACTAAGTTTCACACTTGGCCACTGGGATTCCCAGTGACACAAGCTGCCCAGCAGCTTAAATAGAACAGGCTTCCCAGCCTAGAAGGAACGTCCTCCCACCCCTGTGCACAGCAATGGCAGAGTTAAGTGTCCATTACACTTTGCAGTCTATTGACATTTCCCCCGGTATTTACAATGCAGCTGGTGCCAACCTAGCCATGTTTAGACTATTTCCTCCTTTGTGCTCTAGTGTCAACGACAGCGCCAGCAGAACAGGAAGCTCTTGTTAAACAGTTTGTTACTTAACTGCTGATGCGGGGCCGTCGGGGAACATGGGTGCAAAACAGAACGCTGCTGGAAACACAGATGGGCTTCAGGTTACGGCACAGGGCTGGGAATCGGGAGACTCGGGTTCAAGTCCCAACTTGCTGCAACCTCTTGGTCTAACCACTTCATGTCTAGGTTCCCACCCCCAATATGTAAAACAGAGATAATTCCCTCTCACTTTGTCTGTCCGGTCTATTTAGATTGTAAGCTCTTTGGGGCAGGGACAATTATCTCCTCCCCTTTTTGAGCAGACTGTGCCAAGCATGAAGGGGCTGAGAGCTCAGTCACCCAGTAAAAAACATGTGCTCAGAAAAATAGACAATTCAGTTACAAAGCTTGCTGAGGAAACTCACTTATCAAATGAATTGCACCCAATCTGTCAGTATTGCCCTCATTTGTGCTGTTTAACAAGCACATTTCCTCAAGCAGGGTCGGAAACTTAATGTCAATCTATTTTTGTGGATGTGTGTGTCTAGCCTGCCAGCCTGCCCACCCCACATAGCAGCTCCTTATCTTAGGCCACACTTTCCTGGGCGTCTCACATTCCCACTACACATCACAAGTTGTAAAATAATTACTTCTATAAATAGAGCCCTATGTCTCTGAATCCAATCCACATCTACCCCAACCATTTTACCACCAACCACACTCAAGTCATGGGCCCCCAAATCCCTCCAGGCAGATGCCCAATAGCTGATTGCTGTGCAGAAGGCCCCATGGAACAGTTGACTGAACAGCAATCTGCAAAGCAGCTCCCCTGAGAGCTCTTCCGTGGGGCCTCTGCTGCTGGCCACCAATCAATCAGCTGTGCTGTGGGGGCTCCCCTGCCAGCCACTGATCTGGCTGGCAGGGAAGCCCTGTGTAACAGCTGATCCATGGCCAGCCCCCACCCCCATATATCAGAGGAGGGGAAGCAATCTCAAAGGCTATGAGCTGCAGAGAGCAGCTTCCCCGCCTTTGAGATCCGCATCCGATATACCATCTGCCAAAAAATGATCTGTAGACATCCGCATCCCCATCTGCAGATATAAAATGGCTATCTGCAGAGCTTTATCTGTAAAGAGTCAGGGCTGGCGACTTGAGATCACGCATTCTAAAGAGTAAGATGCTTGTCTTGCTGTGACCCCCTTTCGTTTTCAAAATCAAGGGAGTTTTAGAAAATGTCATTTCCCTGTCACTGTTTGGGTGGTTTCCTTTCTGCACATCTCAGCTGGACAGCTAAGTCAGTTTCACTTTTGTGGGCAATATATTTGGCTTCTCAGGGCAGGGTTTAAGGTTACAAACTTAGCAGGGATGAGTTTGTCTAGAGCAGTGACACTCAGACCTCAGGGGTTCAGAAGCCAAATTAGCAATCAACATTATGCAAAACAGCCACAGTAACGTGAATTCATTGTTTCATTAAGTACTATATATTCATATATGACAGGGAAATTTAGTTTATATATATAAATTTTCACAGCAAAATGACTGACCATATATTATTATTCTGTCATCTAAATTGGTTAACAAAGAAAAAACATCCTGATTGGTTATAGTAAATGTTTTAATATCATATGCTGCAAAGAGCTGCAGGAGACATAAGAAATGTGAATTTAAGTGCCACACAAACATTCTTCCTGGACTACGGTAGTGGGGGTTTTGTTTTAAGAAACAGCCAAACCCCCAAAACACCACAGCTCATTTTCACAAAAATCTAGACTTTGGGTCTGATATGAGCTGGAGACTATCATTATCCAGCCCCCGCCCGCCCCTCCTTTTGACAACTATCCACAGCAGAGTGTTCAGAGTTAAACAAGACAGAGAAAGGCCCTACCTGAGAGTACTTTTGCTCCCATGGAGTTCAGGTTCAATCGGTGTAGAGAACCCTCAGAATGCCTTTGATTGTTACCACAGACAGTCTCAGCTCCCAGATTCTATTCCTGGCACTGCCTCTAGCTTGCTGCGTGCCTGACTTCCCTGCTGTGTGACTTAGTTTCCCGACCAGTAAAACTGGGATAATGTGCCTTGAGATGATGCACACTGCAAAATGGTTTACTGCTGCTGAGTATTAGCCGTAGAATTTAAGAATGCTGCAAGAGCAAGCCAAAAAAAACAGCTAGCAAACTCGCACCACCAGCCCCATTGTTAACGCTAAAATATTACTTTTGACTGACATTAAGCCATCTTTCAAGAAATTTTCAAGCCTTATACTAACTAGAAGATAAACCACCACCACAAATCAGCTCGTCTGATCTTTTGTATATCACAGGCCCTCAATGGTCTGTTACCTCTGTATTGAGCCCAATGACTTGTGTGGATACAGCAGCACATCTTCCAGAAAGACGCCAGCCTTGACCCGAGGAAATCAAGAAACGGAGAATCCACCACCCTCCCTTCGTAGATTGCTTCAGTGCTTACTCATCCTCACTTTTAAAAATCGGTGCCTAATTTCTAACTTGAATTATCTAGCTTCAGGAGTAGTAGCCCAGTAGTATCTACTATTTTCTCCCCACGAAGGTACTTCGACACTGTAGTAAGTCACCTCTCAGCCTTCTTCTCAATAAACTGAATGGACTGAGCTCATTAAGTCCTTCACTTTAAAGCATTTTCTCCAGGCCTCAGATAATTTTTGTGGTTTTGTTACTTCTCCAATTTTTCTATACCTTATTTAAGATCTGAACACCAGAACCTCCATGGTATTTTCCTGTCTCTGAAGGTAAGAAAAGGAGAGTTTACAATACCCTAATGGAAAGGCATCTTGCTTGGGATACCTAAAGAGAAACTAAACTCAACTTTACGTTTTGAAAAGAAGATATACCCCCAAACTTTTTACAAACCCAAAAGACCAATAAATGTCCCCAGTAGTTTATGGCAGTGGTTCTCAAGTGTGTCGTGGAGAGGCAGGGAGATGGCTGGATTCCGCCGCGGGGGGCGGGCGGGGGAGATGGGACGGGGGGGGACTGGTGTGTCCTGTAAGGTCACGACCCAAAAACATTTGAGAACCACTGGTTTAGGGGTGTTAAAGATGTCTTCCATTAAGCTGCAGCAATAACAACCTGAACAAAAACCTGATCATAAACACAAGGGAAACCAACTAACCTGCACTTCTCTCTGCTTGGACTTTGAATAGCAACAAGTAAACAGCTACACTAGTGAAAAGCAACACGCGCTTTAATATTTTTACTCGTGATAGTGGAACCCAGTGATGGTCGTAGGCACTTTCTTCTAACATGTTAATAGTAACATCAAGAAAAAAGGTATTTGTTTAACTATTGTGATTTTACACTGATCTTTTCAATGTGAGCAGGACAGAGCACTAAAAAAATAATCCTGCTTTGCCAGAAGGGCATAGATTTGATGGCTTAATAATGTCAGTGTTAGTTACCTCTAACTTCTATAACTCTGTGCTGAGAAAGCCAATTTCCTGCCTAGTGGTGGGTGGGCGTGTACCTATGTAAATATAGTCAGCTTTATTGAAAGTCAGCACTTTGGAAGTAATTATCTTGCCCCCAAAATATCTAAGAAGGAAACTGATCCATCACTAAGCGATAGAATTGGGACAGTTCTGGTTCACGTTTGCTCTTTGCTCACAGGAGCAGAAATGGAAATCAATGTGTTTCAGACACAGCCACAATCCAGCATTGCAAGACAGTGCTGAGTCTTGTATTTTTAAACACAAAGGAGCTTGCATTGTTAATGGAACTTAAAGGGTAACACCTAAATGCTCTCCCATTAAAAACAACCTCACAGAAAAGTTCATGAAGTAATTCTCTATGCAGCTAACGCTGGTGATCTGTCCATCTTCCCTGCCAAGGGTAGGATTCGACTCCCCTCCCTTGATCCGTTTTCAAGCTAGTCACACCTGGGTGGAAAATATTAACCATGCAATACCAAAGGGACCAGAAACGCCACGATGGAAATTTCAGCAGCAGCAGAAAGACTGAGCAGCAGGACCTAAAAATACTTCCGTAAAAAAAATAAAATACATGTGCTAAAATAAGACTAGCTCTGCTAAAGCAGACTAGAGAGATCAAAGGCAGTACTAGTCTCAAACAAGTGCCCTGGCAATGTGAACATTGACAAGAGATTTTATTGATTTATTTCACTTTCTGGGCCATGGGCAGGTAGCTTAAACACCAAAGCAGGCTGATAAATACACTTCTACAAAACCAAACCAAACAGAAACTGCAGTTAAAGTCTAATGAAAACTTAAAAAAATAAACAGTTTTTGGTTTGCTTTCAGGGCTTTTCTGCAAGTACACTCTACCAGCACATTAACTATTGCATGCCTCAGTTTCCTCCCTTTGTAAAATATGGAGTGTACCCCAGTTACATATAGACAGGAAGAACCACCCAGTGGCCAGGATGCTGGATTGAGCCAATAAATTTAGGCAAATTACTGAGGTCCAGGTCTACATTAGAAATTAGGCTGTTAGAACTAGGTGGCTCAAAGGTGTGAAAAACCCACACCACCCAGCGACACACTTAAGCCAAGTTAAGCCTCCCTATGTTGGCAGCACTAGGTCAACTAGACAATTCTCCTGTTGACCCAGCTAGTGCCACTCAGGGAGGTAACAGAGTCTTGTGGCACTTTTAAAGACTAACAGATTTATTAATCGCATGAGCTTTCATGGGAGAAAATCCCCATTTGACTACTCAGGGAGGTGTGTCACCTAACAAGAGAGCCCGTCCCATTGCCATAGATAGCGTCTTCACTGAAGTGTAGCATAGACCAGCGTTTCTCAGCCACTGTGTTGGGACACAAAAGTGTGTCATGGAAAACTGGCAGCTCAGCTCAGGGCTTCTGCGGGCCACTGCTCACTGCTCCCCTCAACAGCTGGCTCCTGCTGCACAACACAGGCAGCAGCCAGGGCCAGATGAGTAAAGGGACTTAGGGGCTGCAACCCAGAGATCCTGGGTTGGGGGGACACCATCCACCCCACAAAAATGAACCAGACCACCAGGGCACCAGCCTGCACTGGCTTGACTTTGCCCCCACCCAGGTCCTGGAGTGCTGCATCCTCCAGAGCGCTGCAGCTTCCCAAGCGCTCCCAGCCCAAGCACCATCATTGGCAGATTGTAGTGTATCACACAGGGGATCATCATCCATCAGGTGTGTCGTAACAGAAAAAAGGTTGAGACCCACTGGTGTAGACAAGCCTCACATCTCTGGGCCTCAGTCCTCCTCAGTAAAATGGTGATAATATTTCCCTACGTTAAAGACTGAGGCGTCCTGTTACCACAAGTAGAGCCAGATAAATATCCCAGATAGAGAACCACTGAAAGGGACTAGAAACAAAGTGAAACTGACTAACCTAAGTTCACTGTGCTAACTGAAATGTACCATTGCACTCAAATCTAACCCCATTAATCAGGCCGCCTGAGCATGCGCTTAAGTGCTTTGCTGAATCGGGACTTCCCAGAGCAGTGTGTGAAAAATAAATTAGAATGTTAAGTTGCTTCAAGTTTAATAATCTAAATAATGAGACTAACAACAGGAGGAAAGGAAATGTACTTGTCCCTTTGATGGCTACCAGTCAGATACTATTCATATGAAGTAGACAATTACAATGACCACTAGTTCTTTACTGAACTCAACCCCTGGGTACACACAATCCTGGGAGTATGCAGACATCCTCCAAGGGTACATCAACTCATCCTGATATTTGCCTAGTTTTACAACAGTTACATAAAAAGCTTGGTGAAGTCAGCATAAACTACAATTTCATACAGACTGACTTGTTTATACTGTTCTGTATACTGTACACTGAAAAGCAAGCATATTTACATTCCAAATTATTTATAATTATACAGTAAGAATGAGAAAGTAAGCAATTTTTCACTAACTGTGCAGTGACAGTTTTGTAAGGAAGTAGTTTTTGAGGGAGGTAAAATTTGAGGGGGTACAAAACAAAAATCAGCCTCTTGAACGGGGTACAGTCATTGGAAAGGTTGGGAATCACTGCCCTACAGAACTGACTGACACACAGAGGGCAGCAATTAGCCCCATTTGGCACCTCAAGAGCTGCATTCAGCAAGGCATTTCAGACATGCTTGAGTAAGTGACTCACTTAGCAAGGGGTCTCAGCCGTCAATCCCCTTGTACGCTGTGGACTGCACTGACATGCCTGTAGATTTTGACTGAAACCAAACAGTAAGTCCAAAGCACAGCAAGCTCCAAGAACTGGGTTCAGGGGCATCACTTACTGACGAGATATACTCTCAACCGAGTGCTACTGTTACTGGGGGGGAGAACAGCCATTAAGGAGTCTGACAGTAACTGGTATGCAGCCTAACACCATGTGTATACCCCAGCACTTCCCACAATTCCCCAAGATCATTTTTTGCTTACTATCCACTTATTCCCAGTCCCGGCTTCCAGATCAAATATCACCTACCAACTCATAAAGATGGTTAAGTATTTGAAAACCCCTCTAGCACTTCTCCAGCTCCAATGGAGAGCTGACATCTGACAGGAATGACAAGGAGGAGGACAACATCTTCTCAACGAGGTACCAGCTGGTCAGAGAGGACCCCGAGGTCCTGGTGGATTGCTGGTGCTAGAGCAGCAGAGACAACAATTTTGGCAATAACCCAGAATGACATCTCCAAGAAGCTGGCAGAGCAAGGAATCCACCAGTGGGATATTAAGGCTGGAAGGAGAACTTCGGAAGAACTGCCTAGTTTAAGACGAGGACAGTAACTCCTGTCCATAACTCCCTGGGAACATGCCTGTTCTCTGCAATAAGATTAGCCAGGTGACTAACAGTGCCCCCAAACAGATCCCAGTTTTATCATGGTTGGATTAAGGGCTCTGGGCAGGGCTGTGACTCAAATATGCACTGGGGACTCTGAAATCCGAGCATGAGGATCAGAGGCTCACAGCTTTAGAGCCCAGCCGCCCAGATTGTTAGCCAGACTCATGGGACCTGCTCAGGGAGGACATGGAAGTAGAACATCAGGCTGGGATGGCGGAACTGGCACCTCAAACTGGTGAGGTGCGTATTGCCATCTTGTGATCTTATCATGGGAGCTAGCACACCACAAGCAGGCTGGCTTTCCTTGTTTATACACAGTCTTTATCACCTTATGGACAACGTTACATGGCTGGGGTAGACCGAGAGTGAGGGGTGGGTTTATGTAATGCTAGTTTTAGCTTCAGTACTTTCGTTTTCCCTGGCATCCCTTTCATTCTCTCACACCTTGATTGGATGCGAGAGATCCAAGATGGCACCCACGCAGGGACAAAACCAAGGCAAACACGCTGTTACTGATTTACTGCAGGTCACGCGGTTACACAGCTAGTACCAACCAATGCAGAAACAAGGTAGCACTAACGTCCTTGCGCTGGGCATATAGAACAGCATGCTTCTCCCCCACCCACCTCGGACAGGTACTACCATACATGGCCGTCATGGAGGGAATGATGAGGCACTGCCACACAACACCTACAGGGATTCTAAGCTGCTGCATTCTTGTTGCCAGGGATTTTGGCCCACTCTCGGGGAATGACACAGGAGAACTTTTCATTCAGCAGGAACTCCAGGAGATCAGTCATGTTTCTGAGCAATGCAGGCTCCCAACATACACACCTCCAGCTCACTAGTCTCCGGCAGTCACTAATCTGCCCATCAGCTACCAGCTGACAAAACGGCTTCATAGCATCAGTGGATGGTTTTCTACCAGAGACCTGCAACAAACTGCTTTCCTTCCTGCCCAAAGATCTCAAGCAAGTTCACATCATCTTATACCATGGCAGCCTGAAATAGTTATCAGATCATCACTGGCAACATGTGGCTTCCTGGCCTGGCCCGAACAGAGGGATGACACCCCCTGCACATGGCTTCCAGGAGGCCAATGACAGCAAGCGAGAGCCTTCTGAACTGCGCAGCAAAAGGAAGAGAACCAGGGATGACCTGCTGCAGGAAATGCAGTAAGAAGAGTTTGCCAGCAGGTCAGGCCACTTGTACCAACTAGACCTGCAAACCCAGGCAGCAGCGGAGGAGATGCTAGAGAGGGAGGAAAAACCAGCATCAGTACAAGAGCTGCAGAAGGACTTGTTGGAGCAATTCCTTGGCACCATGGCTAGCAGGACCCAGAATGCATCTGGCTCCTATCTCAGTCGGAGTCCTACCTGCTCCGGTCACCTTGTTCCGAGGATGGCGGGCAGGGGTTGAGCAGCATGGACATGCCTGTGCTTACTAGCGACTGATGCACTCCACTCCGAGCCCGCTTGGGGCAGGAGAACAGGCCCACGAATGATACGCAATTCAAAATGCACAAATGTGCACATGGCGATTTTCTTCCCCTTCCAAATAAGAACGGGACACACTGTGTTCCTCACTCTCCCGCCATCTCCTGGGCCAGCCCATTCCTCTGGGAGCACCTCCAGTCGCATGCACAGAGCTTGTGGATCATGAGTCTGTTCCTGGCCAAAGTATTGTCCCTTCTCTCACAAGCTGTGCAGTGCGCCTCAGATCAGGCACCACCCTCTACACATTGCTGCCCACAGTGCTCTCCAGGCAGCGCATTTCCAGCACCTTCTTCTGCCAGTGGCTCTCACACCAATGTCCTCCACACGGCATCGCATGCCCTGCCACAGCCTCCGTTGGAGGGAGGACCCTGCATGGGTTGCTTTCTTGCCAGCATCGGGCACAGGCCCTTGCTTGGAGCAGGAGAAGCTGTTGGTGCTGGCTGGAATGAAGGCTAGGTGCAGAAATTTGGGCCAGAAGGGGTTGACTGGCAGGCCATGAATGCTTCCACCATGTGCTCAGAGGACTGAGAGCATCTCCTGCAGTTCACTGCAAAAGCATTCAGAGCAGCTCAGCTTACTACCGTGGCAGCGCTAAGAAGCGGGGTACGCCTCGAGACGCCCAGGTGTCACATGAGTAAGCGCACAGTAGTGCGCCTGTCCCTTGTGAGGCTGCTGTCACTCTCAAGGAGGAACCCGAGTGCGTCTCACTCAAGTTAAATCTGCCGGAAAGACGTACCCAGAAGGGGGTATCAATCATGGGACCCTTCATGCGCACACCCTTCAGGCACTGGAAACGGAAGCAGCCAGGCGTGGGGCACTCAGACTGGACTAAACAATGTTCCTGGAAGCAGCTTTTCACAATCTATTTCCTAAGAGGACCACAGAACATCAGCACCCCTCCCAGAAACAGTGACTCCTCCAGGTATCACAATTAGACACTGGGCACAAGTACTGGAGCCTTCATATTCCACCTGTAGGAGATTTCCTGCCCCATAGGGTTAATGCCACTGGAGAGCAGTGAGTTCTGCGCTATGGGACAGGTGGGACTCCAGAGGCCCCAACACCTCATTCTGTGAGTGACGCCCTCGGAAGAAACAGACTTTCAAACAGCCTCGAGAGCGCAGGTTCATAGAAGACTAAAATAGTGACTTTTCATTTTTATTCTAAATACACTGCCTGAGTAAAAAGGGTTTGAAACTTGATGGGAGGGGTCTGGTTCCACAGATCACCGGGCTTGGTGGGTGGAGGTTTTATAGCACCCTGCCTGCCCCAGATGCCAGCCACCTCTTCCCCTGTGACTGGAAGCTGAAAGCAAAGGGAAGTGAGCTGCTCAGAGAGGTAGCCAGGAAGCAGGCCGTTAAGTTCACATCCACACTGGCAGTCAGCAAAGTAGCCGCAGTATCAGGTAGACAGAATGCCTTCCACATCACTGAACAGTAGTCACGCTACCTCTGCATGTGCTAGTTACAGGGAACACTGAGCGCAGCAATGAGACTGCAACGGCATCTCAGATGGGGAGAAGCCCCTTTCTCTTCCTTGGAGGGACACTTCGGTCAAGGGATGACAAGCCTGAAGTACCACCTGTGGCCTGGCTGCATTCTTACGGTGGCATGAATCTGCTCTGTTCACGAGTCTTCTCACCGCAGCCAGCCAGCCACCCACGCAGAGCGCCTTCTCTTCTCCAGACCACGAGCCCCCTGGGAACGAGGATGGCCTCATGATTCAGGCCCTGCTCTGGGACTCAGGAGACCACGGTTCCACTGCTGGCTCTGCCACTGGCCCCCCATGTGGCCCTGGGGAAGCTGCTCTGGTGCCTCAGGAGCCATCAGTCAGACAGGGATAGCACCTCCCACCCCCCCATTTACACTCTCAGCTCTGCAGACTGTCTGGCTATGTGGAGGATCTCTAGATGCCACCGTAACACAGTTAACCAATGGTGCAACCACTTCCAGGTCTCCACCCATGGCCACCACAGGTGTAAAAAGTGCCTGTCCATGTGTTTTATGTGAATTCCAATGAGGGCCAGAAAAACGTTCCACAGGAAATCCACACCATTCCTATTAACCCAGCAACTAGATCTCTGACTCTGTCTCCTGAACATTACCTGCCTCCCCTTGCACTCTTCCCCCCTCCCACCTAACCTGGGTGAGAAAACTAGAGACTACAGCTGAGATGGGCTATTATGCCTTCTCCCACTCTAACAGTACTGTTTCAGAGTGCGCTTCCACAAGAGGGCTGAGGAATGCATTTCACAAGGCACCTAGATTTGAACCAGCCCTTCACACAACACATCCCTGACTCACTGCAGTTTTCTCAGGGATCTGGGGAAAAGAACATTTCCCTTTCATCTGTATTACAATTTTATAGCAGGCCTAGACGGCTGGGCAAGGAGGACAGAGTTCTTTTCACACATGTGCAGACAGCATGCATTCTTTCAGAGGCCTCCCCTTTCCCCATGTCAATGTCACATCAGACATCACATCCTGAAAGCCATCGACTTTCTGTCAAGGTGGAGAGAGGGAGTGGTTGTTTCTCTCCCCCTCATTTCATGGCTGGAGGGCTCTAGCCTATACGGTGCCAGCTCACTGCCCTGCCCTGTCCCCCAGGAGAATGCAAATGGATCAAAGTAGTGGAAAGGTTTTGCAGCCCAACATGAAATCCATAGAGTGGCAGGAGGAGAAAACACACAGTTGAAAAGCCAGAATGAAAACCTGCAATCAGGATACACCCGCAATAAAGCCACTTGGGCAAGCATGGACATCTCCACTGCCAGGGCAACCAACACGCCTGGAAGGGAGTGGATAACAGCTTCTGCAAGAAACATGAAAGAGAGCACAGCACACTCATGCTGATACAAAACTTTCCCATGACAAGCGCTTTTCGACAATGGCTGTCTCGTTACATTTGCAAAGCCCCAAGCTCAAGGGGGACCTGGCCTCCAGGTATGCCTCCAGTACAAAGAGGAAATCAGAATGCAAAACATTACACAGCTCAAATCCTTTGGTTCCACCTCCCGCCCTGAAGTGTAATTCTGCTTTCATCATTCCCTCTGACTGGCCAGGACAGCCTCAGCAGGGCTGGCTAGCAAGGAGGCATAGCAGAGTGCCCTGGATTGATTGGTGACAGCGAACAAGGCTTGCCCTCTCTCTACACCTCAGTTCCTTCCAGCTGTAAAATGGGGTGGAATTTATCCACTGCCCAGAGTAGTTGTGTAGTGCTTTGAGATCCTCCGATTGAAGGGGATAAGTATTTACACTCTACAGAGGGCCTGAGACAGGGGCCCTATCATGCTGGTGCTGTACATGCACACAGCAACAGATCCCCATCCCCAGAAGCTGCAATCTAAACAGATTAGCATAATCCCCCTTTAGAGACAGACAGGCAATAGATGCTCAGCTTGACCATGGCCCCAATGCAGGGACATTATGAAGAACAGCGCTAGCCCAGTGCTTAAAGTCATACATGTGCTTCAGCACCTGCCTCGATCAGAACTCGAGTGATGTGCCCACGGTCACGCCGGAAAGCTGCAGCAGAGCCAGATCTCAAAAATACCAGCCTCTCTGAATGCAACTTGAAATGTCTTTGGCGGCATGGGGGGAACAATGTTTCCACCAGGTGACCAGGTCCGTTTTCATACTGTGGAAGGTTTGGGTAGCTTAACTTTGTTGAAACAAGCTTCATTCTAAAGTAGGCATGATTTCTTCCATTGAGCTGCCTATTTCCCTGCCTTAAGACAGGGCTCGACAAAATTAGCTACCAGCTAGGCACCAGCAGTTTTATTTTTGGTCACCAGAGGGCACTCTTCTGGTGTATTTCTGCAGCACAGCTAAGAGAGCCAGACTACAAACCCTGGTCACCATAGCGACCTGGCACCCAGGTTTTGTCGAGTCATGCCTTAAGATCTATAAGCAAGGGAAAACTTGTGGGGTGGGGAACGTGGAGAGAAGGAATCTCTCCCCTTAGGTATGTTTGTTGGATTCCTCATTCTGGGAGCTCTGGAATGACTTCCTTCCTGAAAATGACTTGTATGGACACAAGTTTCACCCTTGTTCCCAGTTCACACATTCTTGTTCCTTCTCCCACTCAAAACATATCATCTCCACAACCCTTCTCAAAGCAGCCAAGTCTCAGGTCACAAACAAGGGGCTGCAAGGGTAAATAAGCCACCATGCAATTACCCTTTGGAATAAAGGAACAAGCGAAGAGGGATGCCCTGTGGCATGGCAGGGTGGTCTTCAGAGTACATGCTGCTGGCAGCGCATCTTCAGAGAAGCAGCAAATGACATTTAAGGTATTTATCAGCCCCCCACCTCCATTACAAGAGTAAACCAGCGCCTCTCACCACCTCACCTTTATCTTACAGCTAGGGAACCAAAGCACAGAGAAGCCAAATGACCTGCCTAAGATCACACAGGGAGTCTGCTGCATCAGGCATGGACTTGAACCCAAACTAGTGCACTAACCATTGGATCACACTTCATTATGGAGGAAAGAAAACTGGCCTATGGTTAAGCTATAGGGCTGGAGGTCTGGAAGCTTGGGCTCCACCTCTGGTTTAATCACCAATGCAGGGTCTCCCCTCCAGCCTTAGTTTCCGTACCTAGCAGAGCAGTTATCATAATGGTGTAAACATGCTGTGATCCTCACACGGAAGTATTTGGAGTGCAGCACACTATGTTCTTTTAAAAAACAATGCTTTCCATTGTTTGCAATCAGCTCTTCCAATATTTGCCTATGCAGTGCTGTTGTAGTCGTGTTAGAGCTCTCCCAGGGACACAATCAAACCATCTCAACAAGCCGCAGTAGTTATGCCGGCAGCAGGGCATCTCCCCCACACAAGCACTTATGCTTGCAAAAATGATGTCGATCATGGGGGTGTTTTTCCACACTCCTGAGCAACAGAAGTCTTGCCAGCCTAAGTGCTAGTGTAGAAAGGCCCGACTCCCAGGATAGTAGAGAGGCTTGGTCGGTGAGGTAATAACTTAGACTAACCTTTAAGTTTACACACAGCCTCAGGTCTGGGAAACGTGCTCAGACTATCCCAGATAAATACAAGGGGGAACAGATCGTTCAGCATAAATAGTTAACACATGTCAAGGGACTCACCGACCAGGACACACCAATTTAAAGCTGCACCAGACCCTGCCAGAACAGCAGATACTAAACCTTCAGGTACATCTCCATTGCTATGATCATCAACACCCTTGTGCACGCCTTGCAAACTCCACAGGTCCTACACATGCCTATCACAGTGCGTGGTGTCCCTCATCCAGTGCACAATGTGGGTGAAACAAGACAATAGCCACACTCGCAAATAAACTCCCAGCAAAAACTGATTAAAAGACAAAACGACACATCAGCCTTTTCAAAAGCTATCACTCTGCATCTTACCCATCAGACCTCATCCTCAAAGGAAAACTGTACGCCACCTTCAAAAGGCAGGCTTGAGAGCTTACATTTATAATTTTGCAAGATGCTAGAAATCATGGACTGAATAGAGCCACTCTATGGCTTATTACAACCATCTATAGCCACCTAACCCACCTCCCCTCCCCTATGACTGGAGAGATGTTAATGGACTTCTTCACCTTGAATGGTCCCTTGAAATGTGTTAACGACTCACACTGAATGATCTCTTCCACCTTGTAAAAGCTGTGGCTGACACTCGAAGAAGAGCTCTGCGCAAGCTCAAAAGCCACCCTCTCGCCAACAGAAGATGGTGGAATAAAAGATACCACCTCACCCACCTTGCCTCGCTAATATTTGCCCAGACATTAGGACGGTATTGTTCATTCAATACATGATTAGCCAGAAAGTCCAGTCTTCCAGCTATTTTTTCCTTGCCCTTTAAATTTTTTTGCATTGGGTTACTTTGAGTGTGAAACGGAGCTGGAGTAGCACTAAGTCAGTCAGGTGACACACACCAATCAGGAGGGGAAGAGTGTGTTTATGTGTTTACTACCTGTCCATATTATGACTAATGGTTCCACAAGCAAACCCTGATAGCAGATCTAGTATAACCCATTTGTTTCTCTATATACGTTCAGTTACTTGGGGCTAAACCAGATGACTTTATGTACTAGTCATCTCTTTGAAGTGAGCAGGACTTGTGTGAATGAAATGCACAGGATTCAAACCATGGTGGGCACAGCAGCTTGTTTTACTGATCGCTCACATACTGACAAAACAAACAAGGAGTCCGGTGGCACTTTTAAAGACTAACAAAATTTATTTATCACATGAGCTTTCGTGGGAGAAAAATCAGATGCTTTGAAGATGAAGTGAGATTTTCTCCCACGAAAGCTCATGCGATAAATAAATTTTGTTAGTCTTTAAAAGTGCCACTGGACTCCTTGTTTGTTTTGCTGAACTAGACCCACACAGCTACCACTTTGATACCGACAACAGGCAAAAACTTACAACCTATTCTCTCCCCTTCCCCCCTGCATTTCCTAGGTCCTTACTCTTCAGAGCTTGTCAGCTAAGTTATTTCAACAAACCTCCCACTGTAGCGAGAGATAAATCTGAAACCTCGGTTTTGGCTTAGATATTGGTGTTTTTAGTTCAGAGTCTATTTCTTCTGCCCCTGAGAACAGGATGCAACTCCCTTGGCTTCCTCTTTCATTACACATCCGATTTAAGGGCTTGAACTTGCCAACACTCATTACAGACACAGACAAAGATTACACAAAGTGACTCATGATTTTGGGTGCCCAACAGAGACACCTTAAAAGAGGCCCCATTTTTTAATACAGTGCTGAGTGTCCTGCCCTCTGGAAATCAAGGTCTTCCAAGTTAGGAACCCTCCAAGAACTCAAGTACTAACTCTGGACTGCAGTGATGAATACCATGAGAAATCCATTTAACAAATGCTGTGTGTGGCACCGAGCAGCACATCTGGTTTTAGGGGTCCATAGAGCATGACCTGGGCTTTCTTCTCTGCACTTTGCCATCTTAGCTACACATGTGCCCTATAAATCCCTTTCTGTTCCTGGTTTCAATACCTGCAACCAGTACTCTGCCACCCCCAAACAGTGGGGAAGTCCTTTCCTTCACAAGGGGAATGCCGAGGAGTCAATGTTACAGCTCTTGTCATACTTCCCTTCCTGCATCATGATTTCAGATTGAGATTTAGGGCTGGCTATCAGCCCTTTGGTAAGTGGGCAAAACTTCAACAGCTGTGCTTAACCCAGCAGGCTCAATGCAAGAGAGAGTTAACATCTTTTCCACATTTTGGTTCATAAACATTTCCATGCCCCCATTTTTGCTGTAAACGAACCCGCCCCGCATCCCGCAAATACAGTCTTAGCAAAGCCCAGCAGAAACTGCCTAGTGCCACTCAATAAAGTGACATCAGAAGTCAAGTCTGCGTAGCCCCAGACACTCACGAATCAAAACAGGTTCTTATACAGCCCTCATCCCTAGCATCTAACCACCTAAACCAGGGCTCGACAAATGTGCTGTCCAGCTAGGAGCCAGCCTAAAAGCTAAGGCACCTAGCTGTGCCATGGCACTTCAGAACGTCCCCTGCGACCAAAAAAAGAGTGGAAGAGCACCCCACCGCCTAAAGAAAGCTACCACCATGCACCAGCTTCAATGGCAGTGCCACTAAAGGCACTGGGAACTTTTCTATTTTTAGGCACCAGGGGGTGTTCTGCTTCTAAACACTGTGGTGCAGCTATGCACCACAGGAGTGGGATTTGTCGAGCCCTGATCTAAACACCCCTGTTAGGGAAGCATTATTCTCATTTTACAGGCAGGAAATTAAGATGCAGAGAAATTAAGTAACTTGCCCAAAACCTTAGAAGGCTGTGGCAGAGCCAGGATCTGAACCCAGAACTACTTTTAACATGCACCCCCCACTTGCCCAAGGTCACACAAAGGATTCTGCACCCATATTTCCAGTTTCAGTCCAGTACCCTATCAACTAGGCCATTCTTCCTCATTTGTCATGAACAGCTGAGAGACAAATAAATCCCAAATGCAGTGTGGTTGTAGTCGTGTGGGTCCCAGGGCATTAGAGAAATAAGGTGGCTAAGGAAATGTCTTTTATGGGACCAACTTCTATTGGATGACAGAGACAAGCTTTTGACTACACACAGGGCTTCTTCATGTCTGAGAAAGGTATTCCAAGAATCACAGCTAAATGCCACATGAAACAGATCGTTTTGCATAGGTAGATGGCATATATTCTAGCAGACCATTCAAGCCGGAGTGAGCTGTTAGCAATTCTGCAGTCCTAGGACAAAAAAGGGGGTAGGGAGTTTGTGGTTACAGATTGTTGTGATAATCCATAAATCCAGTGTCTGTTCAGCCCATGATTTTTACTGTCTAGCAAGAGTTATGAATTTAAGCTCCCAGGCTCATCTGCTCAAAGTGCAGGTTTCCTTTAAGAAAGAGACTGATAGGTCAGAGATAGAGTGATCATTTTGCCAAAGGGTGACATGAAGTTTCTCTTTTATATTCCTATGTGAGTTCATTTGAGAACACAGTGATTGTCTGGTTTCAGCACACAATTGTTACTGGGGCAGTCAGTGAGGTGTACCACACATCGTGACAGCCATGGGTAGGACCCAGGGATCTTGCAAGATATGTTGCAGGGTGCGTTGATCATCATAGCAGTGGACGTACACCTGCATGATTGCCATTAATTGTTCTGGTAGGGGTTGATGCTGCTTTGAGTATGTGTGTTCTGGTCTGTGGGGAGCTTGCTTCTGATGATAAACTTGGAGAAATCCTGACGTGGGCCTATCAGTTTAAACCTAAGGGAGTCAAATGCTGAATAAGGGCCAAACAGCAGCTGTCTGCCTGTAACTGCAGGACCACCACGATGCAGGTTAACTATAGTGGATACCATTAAAATCTTGATTTTGCTGTACGATGAAATTATACCCCCTTATTTGCAGTATTTCCCACACAGAAAATGGGGGAAAGGAAGTACAACTGCAAATACTACAGTAAATATACCTGCTGGGAACAGCAAATAGTGTGATTCTAAGAGGGTCCAATGCACAGGGTTCAATTGCTAATAAAGTCTAGCAATCCATCAATGACGACAGTATAACCAAAGATGGCAGAGCATTTATTTTCTGATAACCTGCTCCTACCGGGAAGTTTGCGCAATTCAGGGATGCTCCTGTGGATCCTAGCACCTAGCAGTATGGCTTTTGCCATCACACAATATGGGCATACCTGTGAAACCCCAAATCCGACTCTTTAAATCCCTCCTTGATGATTAGAGAATGAGAGAGAGCTCCTGTTGCAGGGCAGAAGACAAACAGCCCACGCTGGGCTGCCTTCTAGTGCACCTGAAATAGATGTATTTTTATCGACTTGTCCCAGAGCTGTAAAGGGAAGGGAGATTCAGCTAGAAGCAAGTCCTTGTTAGGTACCTGTTGCATCACCAACAGTACAGAAACCCAACTTGTTTAATGGACCCTGCAAATAGAATGGCTCCACATTTGTTCTCTCCCCATTCTCCCTTCAACAATGGACGTCCCTCCTCAGGCTTCTTCCTTTAACCAAACATTTAGACTCCAGCAAATATTCCCTGCCCAGTTATAACCATCTTCAGATCATGTTAAACACTGGCCTTCATGTAGCAGCGAATGCCTTGAAATTACTCTGTCGTGAGAAGCACTGCTCTGGACTTTGATTTCTGGCACCGAACAGAAACAGATTCAGACTTCTGCTCCTATTTTGTACCATGCTAGCACATCTGCTCAGATTTTAGCATCCTCCACCCGGCCCGTAACAAAAAAGAGCAGGAGTTATTTCTTGCTAGCGTGTTATTTACTTCACCTAGACTGCTGGCCATCTCCAAACCAAGAACGCTGCAGCATCTCATTGCATCTGAGCCATACAGTACACAGGATTTTTGGCCAGATCACTTCTCTAACAACAAGCAACTTCCATTGACTGCAACACAGGACAAGACCCTCCTAATTGAGAGGCAAAATAGGGAATTGGGTGCCCAGGCTGTTCCTTGAGAAAAGCCTCCTAAGAACCTTCACTGGCCTGTGTGCTTGGGGCCACTGCCTGTAACCGTTCCATCTCAAGTTAGATCCATAATACAACTGCCATTCTAGCAGGCATTTAACTCTCTGCTCATACCAGGCTAGTCTGTTCCAATTCCCAGATGCAGAAAGTGCCCTGCTGAGGAGGCACTGCTTTTTGGGTAGAATGGCCTGCAGTGAGATGTGCTGGATCACGCAAGGAAGTCTTCTCAGAAAGGTCAGAGTCATGAAGAGGTCAACTGGGGCCACAAAAAGACGGGGAAAACGAGAAAGAAATGGTCACACAACCTGATGTACCTGGCCCTCAGGTGTATGCAAGCCTTATTCATAGGCTTTGGGAGGCTGTGGTTAGCTTACAAATGAGACAGCTGAACAGTGCTTCAACTGAAACTCTGTCCATCCTGAGCAGCCACCGCGGTCTCTGCAAATAAACTCTCCTGCTACCCAAGTCTCCCATATGGCAGTACCTAAGACTAAAAGTAGGACACTGCGCTGGTCAGACACGTCCAGCTGCACAGTACACAGGACTCCCCATAGGCTCTCCAATCAAACCAACAAGGCGCAGCAGGAATCACCCTGATGTTTTAATGCATTTCCAGAAAAAGGGTGCACTGAAGATGACAGACATTTGCCCACCATGTCTCAATGGCAAATACTGCTACTGATTTTCAATTAGGCTTTGTCTCAAGAGGTTACTGCAACAGAGTGTGTATCTCCAGTTAAGAGCATTTGTTCTGTATCAAGCTAAATTTAGACGGTATGAGCCTGAATTGCTCTCCCCTTTTATTTTCCTGAACTCAGTGCCTGAAAGTCCATTGAGTTCTTCATAACCTGGGGGCAGTCTCTTCTCTCCAGCATTGATGTGGAAGGCAGGGCTCAAGGCATCAGGCCTGGGAATGAGAAGCCCTCAGCAACTGAGATCCTGCACCCCAGTGTCAATCATTACTCCAACACACATGTGGGCTACGTAACCACACTTTAGTTTGAGACTTGATATGCCATTGGCTCCTGCACCAGATGGCGGCACAGATCATCAGGAATTGTTCTGAAGATCCATTTCTGATTCATTCCTCTCCAACTTCCCCCATCGGCAGCATGAAGTTCATCACTACCCTCCAGTTCTGTGCTGAGCCTGGCACAGTAAGCTGTCCAAAGCTGTAGTGATCTCTTATTGGGACCTCCTAATCAGATGCCCAACTCCCTGTAAAAAGTGCAATAGGGAAGGCCAAGGAGAGTGCACACATACTCTAGAGCAAACATTATATCTGTGCTCCGGAAGCATTACTCATTCAATATAAGGCTAAGATTTAACAGACCTACTTCCATAGCCATGGGGCTCATGCACAAACCCCACACCCCTGCAGCTACTTCACTGGTAGGTCTGAAACAGAAGTCTTAGACCAGGTCTACGCCACAAGTTTTGTCAGCATAGCCATGTCAGTCAGGGTGTGGTACATCACCGTGCTAACATAATTTTGCTGACCAGTAGAGTAGACACAGCTACGCCATCATAAGATTGCTTCTATGGACACAGCTAATGTCCTTCAGGGAGATGCCAATAGGAAACCTCCTGCTGTACATAGGCTATGCTGGCCTAACTACATTAGCAAAACATTTATAGTCTAGATAAGGCCTCAAGCTAGACTATCTATCCGCATCAACACCTCTCTGCTGCCTCTCCAGTCCCACACACCAAAACAAATGGTAGTCATTGGTCAAAAGCACACAGCAAAAGTATTAAGTATCAACACCGCTATGTGTAGTGTGTCATCTTTCAATAATTTCGTTAGCAGCCACCATACTAGTGAGCACAAAAATTAGAATGCCTAAGTCCCCTTTGGGATGAAGGTCGCGTTAATGACCCAGTAACGTATTGTTCTATATTACACACAGGTGGGACATGGAAGATGCTATAAAGTATTCCACTGAACTCCTGTGGTCAACTAGAGAAGCTATGCAGAGAAAGAGCCATCACTACAAATATCCCATTCCAATGATGTGGAAGAGCAGGGCCTCTTGTTTTGCTGTTTGCACAAACAAAATGCTGCTGCATGGATTTACGTTTTGACTTCTATGAAATGATCTGAGTCTTCATAACTATTAGCTTTCACACCAGAAGTTCTAACCAGCACTCCAAATGCCATACTTCTGGCCTTCTGTTTTTCTACCAAATGAACATCCAACTTCCAGCCCCAAACATCTGGCATCTTATGAACCAAAATGTCTCAACACAAGTGATTGTTAACAACTTTCTAGCTTCAAGGTTAGGAACGGGTACACGTCCATCCAGAGCTGATGGCTACCATGGCTCTGAGCGCTCCAAAGAAATCTCTATCACATCCTGCAGCTCATCCTTCTTCAGACTGCCAACAGCAACTGGCTTCTCATGCGGGTGGATGCCTCTCTTTATTCCCATGCTGTCATTGTCTGTTCCATGGTCCCACCAATGACCCAGAAGTATAGTGAAGCTCTTTCAAAGGGTAGCTTTACAATATCCAGAGGAACAGTAAGGCCACATTAAGGACCTTAGCAGAGTATTTCCATCAAGCTGATGGAGCTCAACCATCATAGACTTGGAAGGGACCATGAGAGGTCATCGAGTCCAGGCCCCTGCACTCACGGCAGGACCAAGTACCATCTAGACCAGGGGTCTGCAACCTGTGGCTCTGGAGCCGCATGCGGCTCTTTGGCTGCCCCCAACCACCGGGGTACCCTGCAGGAGGCCCATGCCTGGCTCTGGGCTTCCCCCAGCCACCAGGGACCCCACGGGCAGCCCATGCCAAGCTCCAGGCTCCCCCCCCCTGCATAAGGGGACCCTGCAGCAGAAATCCTGGCTCACCTCCCTGCACCTCCCACCAGGAGGCTACACCCATTGTGGCTCTCAAAACACTTTGTTATTGAAGGAATTTTCAAAAAATGGCTCTTCTTATCTTTTGGGTTGCAGACCCCTGATCTAGACCATCCCTGACAAGTGTTTGTTTAACCTGCTCTTCAAAATTTCCAATGATGGAGATTCCACAACTTTCCTAGGTAACTTATTCCTGTGGTTAATCGCCCCGACAGTTAAGAATGTTTTTCCCAATGTCCAAGCTAAACCTCTTTTGCTGTAATTTAAGCTCATTGCTTTTTGTCCTGTCATCAGTGGTTAAGGAGAATATTTTTTCTCCCTCCTCCTTGTAACAACCTTTTAGGTCAGGGGTGTCAAACATGTGGCCCGCAGCCCATATGTGGGCCACGAATCTATTCCATCCAGCTCATGACTGTGCTTTCATGGGACCACACTCTCTCCCCTAACAGGGATGGGGGGGGCCCAGTTCCCATACCCAGTGCTCTGCAATGCTGTGAGAGTGTCAGGTCTCACACCACCATGGAGCACTGCGTATGCAAGACTGTGCTCCGCAAGACCATACTTTCTCCCTAAGAGGGGGCTGGGTGGGGGTGTGGTCGTCAGTCTCAGGGCGCACAGTCTCGCATACAGAGCGCTCCACGATGCCGTAAGTGTCCTAGTATTTCGTTTTATGGTATGTACGGCCCACTTGAAGTACATTTAAGTCAAATCTGGCCCGCCATAGCAAATTATTTTGACACCCATTTTAGGTACGCGAAAACTGTTATGACCCATCTCAGTCTCCTCTTCTCATCATCTGCCAGCAGCTTTAGCCACAGTGTGGAAATTCAGCTCTGGTGGTCCTTTATTTCCTTATTAGTTGAATGCTTCCTGAAGACATTGTTTGTTTTACATTCACCAACCAAACAAATAATAAACTTCCTACCATCCCTACTCTCAAAGTCTCTAAAAGTCCAACTCACGCTTCGTTCCAAAGACCTGTGCTGTCCTGTTGGCAACTGTCTCTAATGTTAATATTGCAATTCCACTAGTTATCTTCTTTGCTCTACATTCTGCAGAACATGGGACTTTCTACTTCTCTTTTTAAGAGCCATAGTTAGCACCATACTGGATCATCCCATCATCATACTCAGCCTCTAGTATCTGACGGGACAGAGGAAGGTCAGAATTCCCATTACGTACTAGCTAAGCCACACTCTGGAGAGAATTCCTTCCCAATCTGTTTTGTGCCTTAAGTCTTGAGATTCCAGGTTCCCCCCAAGACATTATCTTCTCCATCACCAGATTTGATGCAAATTCTTCTATTGAAAAAGTTTATCTCTTGATTTTATTAAACCAGATGAACTAGTCTCAAGACACCAAAACACATGCATTTCCTGGAAAAGACAGTGGTGGTGTTAGCTCTTAGGCAATCTAAGACATAGATCTTGGGTATAATCAGGCCAATGGCAGCAAAGAAACTGGGTGTTAGCAGATATTTGTACCCAGAGATTTCTTTGCAAAAGAAAGATTATCACTTTCCTTCACAATTCAAGACTATAAAGTCTTTGAACATTTAGGAATCTTACCAGCCATGTAGCAAGCTGCTTACCATGAGCTCCAGAGTGAAGAAATCAATTATGACGTTTGCTCCAGTTACAAAACTCTGCCCCAGCGATGTCCATTCTTTCCTGAGTATCTAAAGAAATCTGTACTCATCTTGTTTAGTGTGACATTCTAATAATGCAACAGGCAAGAAGTTTCCCGGACATCTTTCAAGTCAATGAAAAGAGCTGTTTACACAGTTACCAGTTGAGCTTCCCCTTTACAACTACCCACCTTGCTGCAGAATATCCTTTCCAATGGCAGCAACAGCGAGCAGCTGTCTTGCTGTGGGTTTTCTCAACAGTACCATTACTTGTACCACCTGCTCCATTTATAATGTCTTTGCTCCCTGACGCTGGTCCTAACCACACACCCAAACCAAAAGGGAGCTAGCATGATTCCCAGCTTCTCAGAAACCACTGAAGTCCTGCCTCCAATGAAAACAGAACTGTGGTTTAATCATGCGTGGCAGCAGCCTTGGAAGTATACAAAATCAGCTGTTGGGGGGGTAGAGTAGGCAGGGTGGATAATATTTTACCTAGATACATGCTTGGCATAAGAGAAAGTTTTGCCCCCAGTTCTCAGAAAACAGTAAGAGAATGCTAATGTAACCCGCATGAGTGGGTCTGTGATTTAGCTGGCAATATACTCCATGACTACACATTCCAAACAGAGAGTGGGGATGGCTAGGTAGCGTCAGTCAGTCTGGGAGCTAAAGAGACAGAAAGAACCATAATGGCGGTCTGTGTCCAGCAGCCTCAAGTGAAAGTCACCTTCGTATTTTCATCATAACCGAGCCCTGCCTCTTCTTGGCGGTGATGGATTCTATCAGAAAGAGTCACTTGCTGCCAGCAGGAAGCACAGAATTAACACTTTTCATTTAAAAGGCTACTTATGAATTTGCTGTTTCTCTGGGCTCCGGAGATCAGATTTGCAGACAAGATTCCATGGTCACAAAGAGCTTCCATTGCTACCCAGCTAGCCCAACCAGCCCTACCTCCTGTGGCAGACAAAGAAAGCAAGATTATTAGTAGCGGTATTACCTTAATGCCTAGGAGCCATACCCAAGCATGAGGACCCCACTGGGTTAGCACTGGTTATCTTTTTTTGTCAGCACTTTATTATACAACGAAATGCAGATTACATCAGTGCCCATTGGTTCTGAGCAGAGCTCTGTTTTAGATATTGATTATACCCCCATTACTGCAGCATCTGAGCATCTCAAACTGTTTAATACATTATTCTCTGACCATCATCATCAGCCCCCGCACTCCCTGACAAGGCTGCGCTGCTATCCCCGTTTACAGATGGGAGCTGAGCAATAGTATGTCCTCAGCATATGCCAGGTATGTATTGCATTCCTCAGAACCAGCTGAGCCCATGGACCAATTCCATCCTCTGCACAGCATGAGCTCACATGCTTGAGGCCAAGCTGCCATTTTGCATGCACATGTACAGGAGCATGCCTAGCTAAAAATGTCATGCCATGCCACTGGAACTGAGGCACAGAGAGATGATGCCACTAGCCAAAGGTCACACAAAACTTCTGTTTCAGCTTAGTTCCAGAGGAGTGGTGGCCATATAAGTCTGTTTCAGGAAATAAATAAATAAATAAAAATGAGGAGTCCTGTGACACCTTAAAGACTAACCAATGTATTTGGGCCTAAGTTTTTGTGGTTTAGAACCCATTTCATCATCTTAGGGAACCAAACCCAGTGGACCACCCTTCCCTATGAGGCACTACACAGTCAGAGGTATGTATCTGTCCCAAGACACATATGAATTTTGTTTATCGGATAATTTAGGCAAACCAACCAGGGAGAAGCCTGAAAGACTAGCAAAGACTGCCTAAATGAAAAGATGCTAAGCTAAAACTCATGAGACCTGGGTTTGGTTCTGAGCTCAGACACAGATTTCTTAGTGACTTTAAGTAAGTCACCTAGTTCATCCTGTGCCTCAGTTCCCCCATCTACGAAATAGGGGTAATACTTCCTTACCTCCCAGGATTTTGCACAGATAAACCCTTTTGTGACTGTATGGT
Organism: Pelusios castaneus; assembly: GCA_007922175.1. Taxonomy (NCBI): domain Eukaryota; kingdom Metazoa; phylum Chordata; order Testudines; family Pelomedusidae; genus Pelusios; species Pelusios castaneus. The sequence continues at coordinate 2,469,098 of ML685913.1, read as the reverse complement.
GCTCAGATATTACGAGCAAATGAATATCTAGACAGACTGACCAAGGCTAAGAATGACTAAACAGGCACCAGAGTCCAGTGGCACTTTTAAAGACTAACAGATTTATTTATCGCATGAGCTTTCGTGGGAGAAAATCCCACTTCGTCAGACGCTTTGACG
>ML685913.1:2430774-2468839 GCA_007922175.1 Pelusios castaneus | reverse complement strand
GTAGAGAGAAGGCTACAGAACATGATTAGGCCCAGGTCCAGCAAACAAGTTTCCTGGCAGCTGCTACAGGACGACATTGCCTCTGTTAGCCTGGTTGGAAAGAGAGAGAGATACTGATTGCCCATAAATGCAACTCCTCATGCTGTTTTCATTGATCTGCTGAGTCACACTCAAACACACTGGACACATTTGACGACACTTGGGCTGCATGGGAACAGAGAGGTCGCATGCAGACTAAGATCAATGCAGTGCAAAGCCTCTCTTTTACGCTGTGACAACAGGCAGCTTTTGGGGCTGAAGGCAGAAACCTGCCAAAATAGGACCTCTGCTTTCACCTCTCCTCTCACTGCTAGAAAGGATGCAGCAAGAATAAAAACCCAATGTAGCCCATAAAGGAAACAATGTCACACTCCAATCACACCTCAAAGGAAACTGCACTACAATAAATTATTTCCCATTAAATTAGCCATTCAAAATGGTAGTTCTTATTCTCTAATCCATTTTGATGCAAAGATGAATAAAGCAGAGGCATCTATTTTACACAGAAAAAGATCCAATTGATTTTTAAAGCACATTGCTACTTTTGCAAACTAATTACAGGCCTTAGCAAATCCCAAGACTTTTGTATTCCATATGGCAGCAGTTACTAGGATATAGGTAGACTCAAGGATGAACTGGAATAGCCGCCTTAAACAAAAGGCAGAGGAATGGGATGGGAGGAATACAGGTGTAGCTACGGTAAGTGGATGCAACACCACTGACTTAAATTGCATACAGTTACACATCACATCTGAATTTGGATGACGTCTTGTTTGCATCTCAAAACCTCTGCCTATTCAGGGCCTGATACGGCAAAGTACTGAGTACAGATCAGATCATTTTAAAAGGATGCTTCTATCTGAAACACACTAAATATAAAGTTTGGCAAGTTACTTATGGACTTGTAAGACTGTATCTGCCACAAGAGAAGGCCTTCTCACACTATCCCAATGGAGCTCTCCCGCCCTCATTTAAAGTGATTCTCTTTCACACATGTTGGCAAACTCCAAACCTTGCTTCAAACTATTAGACAAGGCCTGATTTTTAAATTTCTCTGGGTTGGAGGTCAGTGTTGCGGGGGTGTTTCAGCATATGTGTAGCATTGTGGATGGGCTATGCTTTGGACAGGCATAATTACACACTCATTATTCGCTTCCAGAAATCCATCTATTTGTTGTATGGAGGGAAGACAAATGGATTAGTTAGTGCAATAATTTCCAAACATACCCATGCAAAAGATTTACTCCTCTACAGTTAGTTCCCATGCAGCTTGGCCAGCATCCTACTTACCTCCAATTTGTTTATTTGTTTTGTCCAATTTACTAATTTCATGACAACCTGAACGGTTTCAACAATTCAATTCTCATTTTAAACCGACACACAATATGGCAGGTCCACAGGTTTGTTCATACTGTGCAAGCCTGGGAGAGAGCAAGGCAGACCGTTTCCTCACAGGGCCACGATCCCTACTGAACAGCTTGCTTTTCCAGAGAATTTATTTCACAAGCCACCAGGCAGGAGTTGCAGACTCGTGGGCTCAACACCTCACTTTCAGAACCACTGTGACAAGATATCAAAGTCTTCTTTCTCCGTTGCTTAGGAAATATCTAAAAGTTCACCCTCTTTTAGAGGGGGCTTTCCTCTTTCAGCACCTCAAAACAATTTTAAACGAGGAGTCTGGTGGCATTTTTAAAAACTAACCAATTTATTTATCCCATGAGCTTTTGTAGGAGAAAAATCCCACTTCATCAGACACTTTAAAGATGGGGAACTTACAGCAAAGCATCCGACAAAGTGGGATTTTCTCCCACAAAAGCTCATGCGATAAATAAATTGGTTAGTCTTTAAAAGTGCCACAGGGCTCCTTGTTCGCTGTGCTGGACCAGACTAACAGGGGTATTCCTTTGGAGCTCGAAATCAAAACAATTTTATCTTCCGCACCAGCTTTTTGATGGTCCACAAGATCCTTTCCCACTCACCTCCTCCAAGTAAACACGTCCCAATCCCTCTTGGGGGGGGATTAGAAACCCCACAAAACGTCCCACGCCACCAATATAATCAGGGTGTTGGGGGGGGGTTAAAAAGGAAAAATAAAAAACAACTTGGGAAGAAGGATCCCTCGCAAATTAGCAGCAGCGGGGCCTAAAATAATACATTGACTGGAAGAGGCCCCCTCCCCCAGCCGGGGGGGCATCATTTTAAATGCTACAAAAGACTCATTGCAGAGGATAATGGGGACAACACCCCCCGCCCCCTTGCATCCGTTTCACCCCCCACCCCACCCCTCCCGGGCTGCCCAGCCCCCACTACTCCAACCCCCCCCGGCAAACCAGCCCTGCACGGGGGGCACCGCCCCACAGAAAGGGGGCAGCCTGCGGGGGGCTGTTTGGGGCGCAGGGAGCAGCAGCAGGGCAACCCCTCAATCCCCGGCCCCACATGCCCGCGCCCGGTGCCCCGGGAAGCCCCGTGGCGGGGTGTTTACCTCAGAGGCGGGGGCCGGCCCCCCAGCCCCCCGCCAGCCGCTCCATTGTGGGCTCGCGCCGGCCGCTGTTGTCTCTTTAAGCCTCGTCTCTGCCTCCCCTCCCCCCACACACACTCTACACAGGCAACGGGCACGGAGCGCGACGCCTCTACGCCAGCGGCGCACGGCTCAGCGGCAGCCTACGGAGCCCGCGCCACGCCGGCGGCGCAAACGCCCTCTCTGAATAGCAAGCCTGCTTCGCACAGGCCCAGCCGGACGCCGGGCGGGTTTGGCGCAGGCGCGGCCGAAGCAGGGAGGGTGGCGCGGCGCGTCGGGCGTAAAGCGCGTTCGAGAATAGGTTGCTTAGAAAGGAGGGGGCGGATAGGCTTTGCGACAAACGGCGGCGCGCTTTGCGGCCTGTCCGGGTTCCCTCCCGCCCCTTAGGCCCGCCCCTTTTCAAACTCTTCTTCTCCCGCCATCCGCGCGCCAGGGGGCAGCGTCTCTGGCCTAAACGGAGCGGTGTTGTCACGTGGCCGGCCGCCCTGCCGGCAGCGATGATGTTCTCCATTGCATAATGTCCCCCGGGCGTAGCACGCTCGCAGGGCACCCCCTCTCCTGCCCCCCCAGTGCAAGCAGTCCCATAGCTTAGTATCCTCTGCAGGGCAACCCCTCTCCTGCTCCCTAATGCAGGCACCCCATAGGCTAGTGCCTCCTGTAGGGCACCCCCTTCTCTGCCCCCCCGTGCAAGCAGCCCCATAACCCCTCCACACAGTGCATGTACCCCCAAAACCCTTCAGTCTCATGTCATCCTACTACCATCTGCAGAGCAGTGCCCCATAACCCCACAGCGCGCTCACACCTGCAGAGTCCATCACCCCGAGGCCCAGCCAGCTAACACCTAACAGCCCTGCTGTGAGTGGCACCATACTGCCAGTTCCAGGGTGGGGCTGCCCAGCCTGAGCCAGAGCTTGCTGGCATCAGCTTGCCTCCACCCACGTAATCCCAGTCTGCCTATCCATCCACCCAGCCAGCCATCATTTTAGCCAGCTATCACCAGACACGCCCTGCCTTCATATATCCATCCATCCATCTCTCTCTCTTAGGATGCTGTAAAGCACTTGTCAATGTATCTAAGTGCCTGTGTATGCTGGCAACAAACTACAAGAACCCACAAAATCTCAGGGTGCAAACTACTATCATTTCCAAACTGGCTGCCCTCTTTCCCTGCTATTACAATAACCAACCTCGCAGGTTAAATTATCACTAGCCATTTTCACACAGAGTGATCATCTTTATTAATACAGTATTGCTAACCCCAAACCTTCAAAAATCAGGTAGTAGGCCTCCAAAGGTAAGAGGTTGGTTTCAAAATTAGGCAATTTTAACAAAGAATAATAAGTGGGGATAATAATACTTTTTCTTCTTGCTTTTGGGTTTTTGAGCCTTTAGGATTTTCATTTTCAACCTTCTCAGGAACCATGAGAGAAGGAGGATTACTTTATTTAAAAAATTAATGCTGGGATGTTCATATAATAACATAACTCTTCAAGCTGGGACCTTAAGAAAAACAGCAGATATCACTGGCCTCTTTGGAGGGTGTGCCAGCTCTGTAGAGTGCCGTAAATATGCTGGGACATTTCTCAGGAAAAACTAGGAGAGAGATCTTTTAAAATGTTACCATCAAAGGCCTGATCTGAATGTAAGGGGTAGAGTATGCCTGTGTGGATCTGTCTGTAGGATGATGGATTTGGAAAAGGCAGCATGGTTTAGACCTGGAGTGAGACCAATTATGTCACCAAACTTCTAGTTGATCTTCCACTCCCTCTGCCTGTGTTATTTTCCTTCCCTAATGTAGTTTTATCTGGTTTATAAACTTTTAAAGGAAAGGATTGTGTCTTACTGTGCATTTGTACAGCTCCAAGCACAATGGCTATGTCTACACTTGTAAAGTTAAGTCGACTTAACAGAGTGGCTACACTTTAAGTTGACTTCAGTCGACCTTGTTAAGTCAACTTAACAATAGACATAGCCATCCGCACTGGTTTTAAGTCAACTTAAGAAGTCAACTTAAGGCTTAAATCAACCTTCAGAGGTGGTGTTATTAAGTCGACTTAAGCTGTTATTAATTCGACTTAAAGAAGCACTTACGTCAAATTAATAAAAGCACAGTGTGGACGTGGCTTTGTGTTGGTCAACTTAAACGTCCTTAAGTTGACCTAAGTTGCCAGTGTAGACGCACCCAATAGGTCTGAGATCTTGATTGGGATCTCCAAGCAACAGTGCAACACAAATATTTATAATAAGTGAGGAGATGACATACATCCAAAACATGGTGTAAGAGGAGGAGATGAATTCCAGGAAGAAGAGTGTGCAGTTACTCTTTTTAGTGCCTTAATGGTTCAAATGTTCTAGATTTCATGTCTGTTGTGTTGTGTTTTGTCTTGTGACCCTTCTGCAATAAAGAGCTACTAAAAAGCATTAAATCAAATAAAAAACAAGTTGGCGAGCAGGCTTCGTTCAGAGGATCACAGACAGTGCTACGAATGTAGATTTCACAGTGCGACTTCAAACACAGTAGGAAAAATATAAACAAGAAAACACAGTGGAGGAAAAATCTTTGTCCTGTTTTTTTTTTCATGCAGTTGTCTTCTATATCTCTAAACATTTGGGGTCAGATTCTGTATGTTTTATTTGTTTGACGACGTGCCTTATCCATGTTTATGGCACCCTATTAACAACCATTCATAATACCATAATACTGTTTAGAACTCAGTAAAAATGCAGAACAAACTTTTTTTTTGTCTTTGAGCATACCATTTGCTGACTGTTTTCACCCTCATGGAAGAGTCCTATGGAATTTATTGGTGATTGCATTGATAGGATTCTATAGACAGACTAAAACCCTACAAAATTTAATAGAGAATAGTGTTCTTTCTGTAGTGTTGCAGAACCACCCAACAGAATTCTATAGCAGGCAAGTGATTTCCCACTATATCGTATAGAACGATCCAAAAACCTATATAAAAGTGATTATTTCCTGTGAAGTGCCACTGGATGTTTCCAAAAGGAAAACAAATAAGGAGTCCTGTGACGCTTTTAGGCTATGTCTACACTGGCAAGTTAGTTCAAATTAAGAAAGCTAAATTTTTCTAATTTTTTTCTTTAACTAAAATGAGTTCGAATTAGTTAGTTCGAATTAACTAATTTGAACTAACTTTAGTAAGTGTAGACATAGCCTTAGAGACTAACGAATTTATTTGTCGCCTGAGCTTTCGTGGGAGAAAATCCCACTTCGTCAGATGCATTGGCGCTGAGATCTGTGAGTGGCTTAAGAGTGGCCTTTTCCAAAGTACTCTGTGTTGGCTTAATTCTGCCCTCTTTTCAGTCAATGGCCCCTTTACCAGAGATTTCAAAGGGAGCAGAGTCAAGCCACTGCAAAACGCTTTTGAAAAGGCCACCTTAAATGAAAACGTACTATTTTTAGGGCCTGGTCCTGTCTGAGTCCATGGGGCAAAGTATATAAGGTCAGGCTGCGGTCAGCCCATTTCAGGGCCCTGTTTTTGATGAAAGGAGTACTTTAAAATAACAATAACTAACCTAGGCTATGTCTATACTTACAAAAGCTAGTTCGAATTAATTAATTCGAACTAACTAATTCGAACTAATTTTAGTTAGTTCGAATTAACTTAATTTGAACTAGCATCGCCCCACTAGAATGCTAGTTCGAACTAGCCATGGCCATGCAGGCACTTGCTTAGTTTGAATTAGTCAGTTGCAGGAAGGTCAATCTGCCGATTAGTTGGAACTAAGCAGTTAGTTCGAACTAATATGGCCACATTGACTTAGTTCGAATTAACGAATCGCATTAACCGTTAATTAAAACTAAGCAATCAAATTTATTAGTTCAAATTAAGGAAGCTTCCTTAATTCAAACTAACTTGCAAGTGTAGACATAGCCCTACAGTCCAGCAGCGGATTCTTATTCCTTACATCACACCAACAGGGCATGCCACTAGATGCTTTCCCAAAAAGGAGGAAGATATGATCCTGACCCTAAAAAAAGACTTAAACAAGTGACCCATATTCACATGGGTAATCTCATTGGAATCAATGGGGCTACTTGCATATCGAAGGATTACTCACGTGATAAAAGGGTGCAAGATTGGGCTTCATATTAAGGAACTCAGGCTGAAAGCCTTAATAGTATTTCAGCGCCTAATGCCCACTGAAATCAGCAGGAGTCTGGTGTTTAAATACCTTTGAGGATCTGGGCCATAGGAACAGCCAAACTGTATCAGACAGTGGTACATCTATTCCAGTACCCCAGACACTGAGGCTATGTCTACACTTGTCAGAATAAGTCGACTTTGCTAAGTCGACTTTAAGTCGACCTTGTTAAGTCAACTTATCATGTCTACACTGCAAATTTAGGTTGACTTAAAGTCGACCTTGCTAAATCAACGTAGAGCGTCAACACTGGACACCTAAGTCAACTGGCAGGGGCTAGGTGGACCTGGGAGTGGTGCATGGTGGGAAGGGGGGCACCCCTTTAAATTTACCAGGGGGCTCAGCATCTTCCCCATTGTACCTGGGTATATGGGGACTGAGCAGGACAGGGACAGGAGCAGGGTACAGGAGCGGGGAGGCCAGGGCTGTGTCCTGCCCTGTGGGTGGGCACACCAGGCTCTGGCTGTGCCAGGCACCCTGGGAGAGAGGTCAGTGGGGGAGCCCTGGGGGCCATTTCAGTCGACTTATGGCTAAGCCACGTCTACACTAGCTTAAGTCGACTTAAAACTAGGTCTTATTAAGTCGACTTAATTTTTCCTTAAGTTGACTTAAGGAGCAGCTTAAGCTGACTTAAGGAAACTCCAGTGTAGACGCAGAGTAAATTAAGTCAACTTAAGCCTGCTTAATTTACTAGCGTAGATGCACCCTGAGAGTGGCCAGCACTAACGGCTTCAGAGGAAGACAGCAGAAGCCTATAGGGATGGGGTCACTTGCTCCAGGGGAACAAACGAGCCCTGTGGCACTTTTATTAAAGTCTAACAAATGTATTTATCGCATAAGCTTTCATGGGAGAAAATTCCACTTCGTCAAATGCTTGAAAAAGTGGGATTTCTCTCCACAAAAGCTCATGCAATAAATAAATGTGTTAGTCTTTAAAAATGCTACAGGACTCCTTGTTTGTTTTGCTGAACTAGACTAACACAGCTCCCCCTTCGGAATTTGCTCCAGGGGAAAATCCTTTCTGACCCCCATAGTTAGAGGTCACCTTATGCCCCAAAACTGGAGGGTTTATTTCCCTGCAAGACATGTTTTATAGCCCTTGTGTTTGTCACTCTGAAAAAATCTCACAATCTATATAAAAGTCCAATTTGTTCTTGAATTTTGTTATGCTTTTGGCTTCCAGGCAATAATGAATTCCAAAGACTAACTGCATTTGTATTCCTTCTGGCAGTTTTAAGTGAAGTGATTCATGGTGGATGGAGTGGGCAGTCAGAGCAAGGCCCCTGTAAATGTTTAGTAATTAACCTAATAGGCAATGTGTGGCCATCTGGAAAGGATAGTTTAAAAGAGAGTTAAAGAACAACTAGAGGGGACATCCATACACATCCAGTCAGGGCCGTCCTGTGGGGGGAGCGGGGCCCAGGGCCAATTGGCCGAAGCGGGGCCCCGCTCCCATGCTGGAGGGGAGGGTGGCGGGCTGACCGGCCCGCTCTGCCCCCCAGGGAGCCGGCTCCAGCCCAGGCCCCGGAGGCTGCCTGTTGTGGGGGGACGCGGGGAGCCGGCTCCAGCCCCGGAGGCTGAGGCCGCCTGTGGGTGGGAGCCGGGCCCGGGCTGGGAGGCCTAGGCTGTCAGCGGCAGGGAGCCGGCCGTGTGGGGCAGGCTGGCCCAGAGGCCAGGCCCCATGTGCTCTTCCTGCCCCACCCTGCTGCTTTCGGCTCGCTGCTGAAGGCAGTGGGGTGGCTGTGGGAGGAGGGCCTGCAGGCGCGTGGGTCCTGCACTGCCCTGCTGGAAGCGGGACAATGTGGGGCCCCTGTAACCGCAGAGCCGGGGGCAATCGCCCCGTTCGCGCCTGCCCCCCACCCCCCAGGGACAGCCCTGCATCCAGTGACACAGCTGAGAAATACATTCTGGATCCATTCATTAGGCAAAGGTATGTTCAGTCATCAACTGACCGTACTCTCCTGAATGAATGAAACACTGAGCAGGCTGCAGCAAAACAGGGAATACATGTAAGAATTAGACAGGGGTTTTTCGAGGGGGTGCAGTCAAGATTTTGTTTAACAAAGCCCTTGTGCCCGTCGGTCACATGGCAACAACAAAACCTCAGGTGAAACCAAACAAAAGCTTCTGAGAAATCAAATGAACCTTCAAACGGGGAATTAAATCAAATGGATTCTTGAGCTGTTTTCATCCCAGCATGAATATGCAGCACACTTAACAGATCAGAGGCAGAGAGATTCTGCCCCCTACCTCTGACCCTGTATGTCGGTGTCCTGGTGATGCAAACAGCTCAGAAAGAGCCAGGAAAGACTTCCTTTAGTACATGCACTCCATTAACCTACCCCTCACCCACAAATCTTGGGGCAGGTGTACAGTGAAAACGCTGCAGCTGCACGGATTCAGCTGCACCTCTGCAGCATTTCAGTGAAGACACCACTGTGCCAATGGGAAAGCTTCTTCCACTTGAGTTTAGTTAACCCGCCTCCATGAGAGAAGACGGTGCTGTCGACAGTGGAGGATAGGTCAGTATAACTGCGTCGCTCAGGGATGTGGCTTTTCCACACTCCCAAGCCACATACAGTCAAATTCCAAAGGGGTAGCTGTGTTAGTCTATTGTAGAAAGACAACAGAGTCCTGTGGCACTTTTAAAAGCGTCTGACGAAGTGGGATTTTCTCCCACAAAAGCTCATGCGATAAATAAATCTGTTAGTCTTTAAAAGTGCCACAGGACTCTGTTGTCTTTCCAAGCCACATAGTTATACTGATGAAAGTTTCTAGTGTAGACCTGGCCTCAACGTAGAGGCTGCGCTCTGGGTGGTACCAGGCATGCAGCCATAGTACACGCTGCTACCTCGAGGTGGGTTTAAACCATAAGCCATAGGCAGCTCCCAGCAGGGGGCTGTAAATTAAAGCAACCGCCCCTCGGTTGGCCTAAGGTAGTGAGGCACAATTCGAGGCCAGGAAGACAAGCCTCCTATGGAGATGAGAGTTCTGATGGAAGGTGGCTCCTTGTTCCAGCTGAAAACCACACAACACGATCCAACAGCTGGAGACTGAAACGAGATCAATTCTGCCTAGAATTAAGATGACCATTTTTAACCCTAAGAGGAATTTCCCATTGGAAGAACTTACCTAATGCCGAGGTGGATTCTCCCTTCCTTGCAGTCTTTTACATCAAGGCTGGGCGCCTTTCGAAATGCTCTGCAGTAGCTCCAAAAGAGGTGACGGTTTAGAAGCAGATCACTGGGTGAGACTCTCAGGCCAGCGATAAACAGGAGACCCGACTAGGCGACTACAATGGTGTTGTGTAGCTTTTAAGTTGATGACTTTGGAAATACCAGTCCCTAAAGTAGACATGAAACAGGAAAGCACAATGGTGGGGTTTGCCTCCTTCTGGTTTGCACCTTCTGGACATTTAACACAGAATCACAGCCAGGGTCGGTGCCCCCAGGAGTTTGTAACTGATGTCAGAGCTGGAAGAAGAATGTCCAGCTCAGACAGACGTACCTGTGCTAGCCACAAGGCCACAGCAGCGTGAGCAGCCAGTCACCTCAAGTACAGGCAAAGAGTCTTGCAGGGGTTTGTAATCAGGGCAGGTAGCCTGGGCCATCACCCACGCTGCCGTGGCTACCTTTCCGTGTGCTAGCCTGATCAAACCTGGTCTACCTGAACTGGAATTTACCCTCAGCTCAGGTATAGACGTACCCTAAGAATTTGATGTAACGGACATCGATGCTCTAGGAGACTTTTCGATGGACCTGGCTCAGGCTCTGAAACCCCAATTCCAATTGTATACGTAAAATGACCCAATCCCACTGATTTCAATGAGGCTAATCCTGGCCACGCCACTGTGTGGATGTTGGTGTGTCTGCGGGGGCAGAGCCTACATTAGAGCGAGAGCTGGCAAATAATTCACAACGAATCACTGAAACTCACAGTTTCTTTGCCGCTCCCAGGTTTCTGGAATTTATTCCTCATTTCAAGTTATTCACTGGCTCATTAGCATGAGTAATGTTGGGTGCACTGCATCGTTGCCAAACAACGTGTTCCACGCATCCAATATTTGGAATTCAGACTTTGGGAAGTGTCCGTTCATTTTGCTTGGACACTGATGACCTGGCTTTTCTCCTATTACCTGATTGGCTGAGCTAAACTCGTATGTTTCCTAGGTGAAAGTGCACACTGTAAGGTACAAACTCATTTTTGGTGATGATTGGCTTGAACGTCGGCTCACATTTCTGCACGTGAACGCCTTCCTTAGATAACACTTGTGGAAAGAATAAAAGGATGGATTTGTGAGATCCACTCTCAGTTCCCAGCTCTGCCATGGACTTTCTGTCCGAGCCTATACAAAATTGTACCTCTCCATCCCGCAGCTGCCCAGCTGCAATATGGAGGTGGCAATATTTCTTTCTCTATATAGATTATATGCTCTTTAGAGCAGTGGCTTTACTCCAGGAGAACTGCAATGTACAATGCCCAGAATTATCTCAGCTGGAGTGTCTAGATCTGGCCATAAGGCAAATTCTCATTATTATAATGACTGTTGTATTATTGTTTAATACCCTGAGGGAAGCCACTATGAAAGGGGTTGTGGCAAACTCAGGCCTATGCACAGGACATTGGAAATCACAGATTCAATACACCATCGGAGAAGACACAACATGGACACGCTGCAGAGGGTGATCGAATATGGGGAAGAGTTGGCAGATGTTAATGATTAACTGGAGCCTGCCCCACTGATGATTCACTTGAGCTAGCATTTGCACAGGGCTAGGATTGGAAGCTTCAAATAGCACCCAGGGAGTTTCCCTCCCATCCCTGTTCTGTTTCTTGAACAGAGAAACCCAGAAGATCTATTCTGTGCTTATTTCTCTTTCCCTCCCCACTCCTAGCTGGCACACATGGATACTGTCTTCCTGGGGCAGCCCCAGCTTTAAGGCAGCCGTTGGTCAAGGAAATGAGGACGCGGGTTTCCTCACAGCCCCCAGATCTGGATGTGCAGCTGTCCCACATACTGGATTAACAGATGCCGTGGGTGTTGCCTTCTCCAGCAGTGCCTCGATTGCAACAGCACAATGGAAATGCCAGAGGCTAGAGGCATATACGCTGTATTACTTTCTGTATTCTAAGTGGATTAGCTGCTCTGTGCTGGTTTAAACATCCAGCATCCCTTTAAGAAAGCTAACTCTTTATGGTTGCAATTGTAGGGATCCCTTCTTCCCTCAACACGCACACACGTCACTCCCTGAATGCTAGGAATTACACAAACCTATGTATGTAGTGTTGCTGTGCAAGGTTAAATAGCTGCTACGCTGCACTCCAGAGGTGGCCGCATTCTGCAGCAGCTGAAGTCATTCTTATGCATGCAAAATCCCACTGCTTTTTGCCATAAAAGGATCCATTTGAGCCTGTGGTTAAGGCACTGACCGAGGATTCAGGGGTCAATTCCTGGCTCTGCCACAGACTTTCCTGTATGATCTTGGGCAAGCTCCTTACTTGTTTTGTGCCTCAGGTTCCCTTGCTGTAAAGTGGGAATGATGATTCTTTCCCCCACATGCTTTGTCTCTATAGGCTGAAAGCTCTCTGGGGCAGGGACCGCCTTGGACTATGTGTTTGTACAGCGCCTAGCACAGCGGGCGCCCAAGTCTTGATGCTGCTGTAGCTGATCAATAAACAATCCTTCCTGTGCACGAAGAGCAGCATGACCATGGTCACTCCCATGTCACAGCTGGGGAAGCTGAGGGCCAGAAACAGGAAGGAATTTGACGAGCATTGCATCAGCAGGGCTGAGAGGAGCAGCCAGCAGCCTATACTCCCCTGCTGGCGCCATCATCCTCATAGCCTGTTGGTGCCTGGCTCCCGATGATCGCCAGTGGACGTTGGCGCCTAACTGCCTTAGGCCCCTTTGAAAAGCCAAGCCTGTGTGTGCAGAGTTGCCATCCCCCAAGAGGTTCATCATACTTGGTGTTTTTCTTCAAGCCTTGGCTTCTGGAGTCATGTGATCATGTGAGATGCTCACCTTCTCTTGAAAATAATAAAGTTTCTGTCCCTCGTGGCTGGGCGAAAAGCCTGAAACAGTGACGCTTCAAGGCTCAGAAATTAGACAGCAATTTTTTTAAAAAAGCCAATTTTTACTATTAGTTAAAATCTCACAGGTTTTAAGACAATCTCATGACTTTTGAAGGGACCACCTCTTGATTTTTTAACACCCAGGGTTGGCAATGTTGGGCAGGGCTGTGCATTACCTTATAAAATTACAAAGTTTTACATCAGATCCAGAGTCAGGAAATGCTCTGAAGCACTGCGAGTTGGGAAAAGGGCAGCTTATTTCTGGCAGGGAACATTTTAACCAGCTCAGCAAAAATGACTAAGGAACCAGAATCAATCCATTTGTTGACAAGGTCTCTCCCCCTGCCCTTTGTCTGAGGAGCCGGGGGGGGAGGAGTGAAGTCAAAGACAAAATGGGTTTGCAGAACAACGGGCTATTCCACTCTATTTAGGAAACTGCAAAAGCTGTTACTCCTGGGACTCAGTTCTCTCGGTTCTGCCATGGAAAGGAGACGCAGGGCTGGGAGAGGATTTCTGCTGATGCAGCAGAATTCTTTACTGCATGTGGGGGGAGGGTGGTTTGGTTTTTTTGTTTTGTCTGTGTGTCTGCTAATCTTATCCCACAGTCCCCAGTCATCAGCTGCTCCCTGCAACGAGCGCAGCATCAGCAGCACCAAAATGGGAGCTTTGAACTCATTCATTAATTTGAAAGTGGCATGAGCCTTCAGCCCCACAAAGAACATGGGCCAGCTGGACCCTGCAGCTGAGATGTAAAGCCCACAAGCCCAAGTGTTTCGAGCTCTTACAGACCCATGGGTGTGCAGCCCCACAGGGTCCTGATGCAAAGCTGGAGGCCCATTTTCTCTCTCCTGCCGAGTGAGATGAAAACTCAGCCAGGATCCCCTTGATGCCCCATCCCTCTCTGATCTTCCACAAAGCTACAAGAGGCCAAAGCCAGTCTCACACACTTTGCACCTCCACCCCAGCCTGACCCGTTCCCAGCTATGATCCCAGAGGCTCTCCACAGAGTCTGGCCCAGCACTGTGGAGTCCGGTGATCCCTCCTTCCTAGGTCAGGGTGGTCAATGCCAAGGGGATAAGTCTGACAATCACCATCTTGGCTTTGACCAGCCCTTGAACGGAGGATCTGTCTTGTGGCAATGCATAGAGGCCCATGGACCAGGCCTCCCTGCACATGGCACCGTACACGCTCATTCCAAAAAGGAGGTGCCTGGCCTGACGCATTTACAATCAAAGCATAAAATGAGAGAAAACAGGTGAAGACAGGTGACCTGGAGGGGGATGGGGTGGCCGGGAGGGTGGGGCTCAAGCTCTGAGTTTAATTCCTGGCTCCATCCCAGCTTCTGTCCCAGCTGAGTAGGAGGCAGCCGTGGAGCTGGGTGGGAATTTTTTGATGAAAGGCTTTTTGGGTTTTTTTTTTTAAGAAAATGCCAAATTTGGGAGGCTATATCAGTTTCAACAAAACTTTCACTGGGAAGATCCAGGAATTAATTTCTGGTCAAAACCGACATTTGGTATCAGCCCTTTCAGGAAGGGAAAATACCAGGCACTAAAGGGCTCTGTAATTTAGCAGGGAAAGGCAGAACAGACACCAGTGGCTAGAAGCGGAAGCCAGATATGTTAGATCAGAAATTAGGCACGCATTTTTAGCAGTGATGATGATTAACTATTGGCATAAGCTAACAAGGCAATGATGGATCGGCCCTCAGTTCTTCAGCGCAAGACTTGGGGGCCTTTCTGAAAGAGCTTGCTTAGCCAAACATGAGCTATTGGGGTTAAAGCAGGGGTGACTGGGTGAAATAGAAAGGCCCATATTATTCAAGAGGTCAGACTAGATGATCCAGCGGTCTCTTCCAGCCTTGAATGCCGATAATCTAAGAACACGCCAGCTCACTGAATGGGAGGAAGTGACTCTTTAGTCTGAAGCTGGCTTGAGTCAGTGATGGTCAGGGCTGGAGCTGTTCAAACCCTCCCCCCATCACACCACACATGAAGCACTGAGTCACACACACAGAGCACCCACTTACACACACCCAGTCACACGCAATCCCCCATCTCTCTGACTCAACACACACACATGTTGTCTTCCCAACAGCCCCTAGCACGTTCCCCCAGCTTAGCCTAAGGATGCAGAGCCAGCCCCTTGCTTTGCAAACAGTCCCAATGATTTGCAGCATATGGCTTCCAATGACCCTTCTGGGTGCCTGGCTTCAGCGGTGGGACCCTGGGGTTTGTCCCGCAGTTACACAGCACTGTGCTGCAGGACATATAGAATGTCAGCAGAAACGCGGACAGGAAGCCCAGGGGCGAGAGGGGATTTGGGCCTAGAAATAGCTGGGGGGGCTGCACAGGCCCCATTTGGACAGTGGGAAATCGCCATCAGAGCTGTACAAGCTGACTACTAGAGCCATGGATTTTTCTTTTTGGTGGGGGATGAAAAGTGTTGTATTGACTGCCATTAGATCAGGAGGCTCAAGGCTCCCCTTTCCACTGTTGTTTCCTTATAACCCTCCATGCATTCGGAGACAGTATTGCCTAGTGGGGGGACCTGAGTACTGGACTCAGGAGACGTTGGCTGTAAGTTCCAGCTCTGGTGACCCTGGGCAACTTGTTTCCCCTCTCTGAGCCGCTCTTTCCTCTCCCATCTGTCAGCCAGCCTAATCTACGTTCTGTAGGACAGGGACTGCTTCTCACTGTCTGGATGGTGCCTCCCCAGCTCACCCACAATGCATCACTCCTTTAAACACTTGTGCCACAGTAGTTTCCTCCTGTAGATCTCAAAGCACTGTGTCACTGTCCCCATTTTACAGACGGCGAAACTGAGGCACAAAGCAGGGAAAGCAATTGCCCAAGGGGGCACAGTGAGTCAGTGGCAGAAGGGAGCAATGGAACGCTAGCCTTCAGTCCCCGTCTTGTGCCTTAATGACTGGACCATGCTGGCCTTTCGCTGGTCCTCATGCCCAGCCCAGTCCCTGCCGCAGCCGCAAACAGAGCTGGTAAAAGCCTCTTAGAATCCAGTGGAGGGCTTCCACTGGAGTAAGGTGCCCTGCTCAGTGCCCCTTACACACACCAGTGCAGCGGAAAGGCAGGGGTGGTCACCCCAGAGATTAAGCACAGAGTCTCAACCCAAGCCTGCATCAAAGGCACTGAACTCCAGCATCCCTCCCCCATCCCAGTAGGACCCGGATCTGGAAACATCCTCAGTCGTCCACTGCTGACCACAGGCTATGGAGCAGATCGAGGTGGGCTTTGATCAACGCTGAGGAGGGCGTTGTGGTGGAAATGAACCACCCCACACCTCTTTGGCGTGCACATCAAGATGGGATTCAGTCTCTGTGACCATGCTGATGAGCTGCAGCTGAGGAGAGGTGGAGGCTGGGGGCACCTTTCCTGGCTGAGGTTGCATCAGCAGCGATCAGCATTCTTGCTACTGAGCGCTCCCAAAGAGACATAAGAGGACTGTCTCATTCCTAGGGAGTGTGCCGAGTCTGTGCACGGTGCATAAAGGGCTCTGATCCAATGCAGCCAGCAGAAGAACCTTTGGGAAGGCAGTGGGTGCATGGATGTCCGTGCTCCATCTGCCTGGGGCCTTTCTTGGAATGTGGAACGTTCAATAGAGCTCCCACCTGATGCCACAGGGAGCCATGTGAGGAGGGCAACCGGAGGGGCCTGTCAGGCACCAGATGATCAGGGTCTGATCCTGCTGGTCTTCTGCATCTAAAATTGCCCCTCCAGCCAGTGAGAGGCTGGAGAGCAGCAACTGGGCCCAGACGTTGTGTGACCTGGGGCATTTGAAATTGTAAGTGTAGGTGTGTCAAAAATTAAAGGGGCCATGCATCTGTCCCCGGTAAATATCCCATTATAGCCATCTAGCTAACCCCAGAGACACACCTCCTAGCTGACTAGCTAGCTATCTGGTGCCATGCACAGTAATATCTAGGCATATATATGGGCTACCCATAAACAAGAAATAACCACAGAACCAGATGCTTTTCATGCATCTTTTTTTCTTCTTGGCTCAGGTGTCTTTCAATCCCAGGGCTCAAGCCCTGAGGTCCATCCAGCACCAGACAAATGTCCCACTGGAAATTTACCTGAGTAAGGGAATCACCTGAGTAAGGGTTCTAGGCCATTATTTTTCCATGTGCTCTGGGCCTGGTTAGATGGGACGGAGTAGCATCGCTTTGCATCACAGCCTCAGCTGGGCTCCTTTAAGCTGGAAATCCCCCTAGACCCGAGCTCTCTGAAAAAGCCTCCCTGCCTTATACATTATGAAGTGAGTTTGTTAGAGCCCCAGACGCGAGGACGGCTCTGTGATTGCCTGCTAGCATCATCACACCAGGGTCAGCGCAAAGAAGGAGGAAGGGGGAGCTATGCTCTCCAAGCTGGTGATAAGGTTCAGAGGAACGCGAGGGGCTGGGGCATAATCAAGATTTCACACTGCAGAGGTGTCATCGGACTCCAGGCGGCTGCTAGCCTAGAGATGGGCTTTGCCTCTCTAAGTGGGAGTTTGATCTTTCCCACACAAGCCCTTCTTTTTCTTTTATTTATAAGTTCCATTTCCCAATCACTCTAAATCACTCTGTGCCGAGAGCACACCAGGCACGTTAGGAAAGACATTAGCTGAGAGAGCCCAGAGGGAAGCAGGAAAAGAAAAAACATCCACGGTTTAGAAAAGCTGGTCTCTGAGGAAAGGTTAAAAAAGCTGGGCCTGTTCAGGCTTGAGAAAAGAAGGGGGGTTGGAGGGATCTGATAACAGTCTTCAAAGATGTTAAGGGCTGTTATAAAGAGGACAGTGACCAAGGCCCAAGAAGGGGTGTTCCTGCCCCATAAAAATTGCTAGGAATAGGTATTTTGCGCCGACCTAGGATGGAAGGTAGGACAGGAAATTAAGGGCTTAATCTGCAGCAGGGGGGATTTAGATTAGGGACAGTTAAAATCTGGACCAGGCTTCTGTGGGAGGATGGAAACCCCTCACTGGAGGCTTTTAAGAACAGGCCATACAAATAGCTGTCAGTGATGGTCTAGGTTTATTTGATCCTGCCTCAGAGCAGGGGATATGGACTTGATGATCCTCTCAAGTGGGTGCTCCTCATGGGCTGGAAGCTATGCAGAGCCTTCAGCCTCATGTCTTGTCACTCTCCCCGTGCATCCTCCTCCCCCAGGAATGCCCCACTCTGCAGCCGATTGTCAGTCTCTGTGTCCCAAATTCTGCCATGGCCCAGGCTCCTCTGGATCCCAGGCTGAAGAGCTAAGCTAGGACGTAATGTACATTATCTGGGATGAAGGGGAGGGGTTGTCCAAGAGGACTGCAGTGCGGGATGTTCTTGTACTCATATTCATGAATGGAATCTCAGATGGCCGGAGGTATCTTTCCTCTTGAGCCCAGAGCTGCAGTGAAGCAGCATGGGCTAGTGGGCCAGGCATTAATGTGGAGATATTGATTTGATTCCTGGTTTTGCTGTGTGATATTGAACAAGCTGTTTCCCCTCCCCTCTATTTAAACAGTAAGCTCCATGCAGACGGGACTGTCTCTTACCCCACTTAGCAGCATGGAGCCTGTATGTGCCATTGTTATATGAATCATTCCCAGGTGGTAGATGAAGTGACTGGCTAGAGTGGCCCAAGAAGGGGTGTTCCTACCCCAGAAAAATTGCTAGGAATAGGTGTTCTGTGCCCACCTCGGATGGAGGCTCTCTAATGCCCTCCCTCTGTCTGGCCATCATTCCTTTGGGGGATCATGTTGATGGACACAATGCTAGAACATTGACAACAGGGGTGATGGATTGGAGAAGAAAAATGGTACAGGGCACAGGGCTCCAGCCTGGGCAACCTTCATTTGGTTCCCCTGCTCTGCTACAACTTTCCTGCATGACGTTGGGCCAGTCATTTAATCTCTTGGTGCATCAGTTGCCCAGCTGTACAGTGAGGATAAGAGCACTAGCGGGCCCCACAGGGGATTGGGAGAATAAATACATCAAAGACTTTGTGACACTCAGATACGACAGTAACAGGGGCCAGATACACACCTAAGATAGATTCAAGAGTCCCTCAGGTCCATGGCCAGAAACTGATAGTGCTTTTCAGCAGAGGCGGCTTTTGGGGTAGGCGAAGCAGGCACATGCCTAGGGCCCCAAGCAGTAAGGGGCCCCATTGCCTACTTCACCTACCCCAAAAGCTGCATCTGCCTTGGTTGGCAGCAGGAGGAGCTGGTCCCTGGGGCTGGAACTGATGGTGGGGAGCCGAGGCCAGCAGAGGATGGGAGCATGGGCAATGGAGGGGGGCCGGAGGCAGGGAGCTGGGGCCACAGAGGGGGAGCTGTGGGGACCTATAGTGGGGCCCTGTGGGCCTTTGGGGGCCCCCACAGGCCTATAGGGGGCCCCTCAATGGCCCTTCGCCTGGGGCCCCCAATAGCCAAAGGCCGCCTCTGCTTTTCAGCTACAGATCCTGGAGAGAAGGGACGGTCTGGTGCTTGGCGTAGGGTCAATTGCCAGCTTTGCAACAGACTCCCTGTGTAACCTTGGCCAACTCCCTTCAATGCTCTGGGCCTCAGTTTCCACATGTGTAAAATGGGAATAATAAACCTTCCTCTGTCTTCTCTGTTTAGACTGCAAACTCTCTGAGGCAGAGAGAGTCTCTCATTATGTGCAAAGATAGCCTCGGGCTATCTAGCTGCTACTGTGATGCAATTAATAGCAAAAGAAACCACATATTCACCATAGAATCATACCCACAGGCTTGAATTGCATTAACATTGTGATTGAAGCAAAGAGATCCCTTCACTAGCCAGGACTTTTGGCTGAACATCCAATACTCCTCTGTCAGTGGGTGAGGCAAAACCTTGTCCAGTAGCAGTACAGATCAGAATAGCTCCACAGTTCCCAAAAGTCTGATCCACAATGGAAAATTGCTGCTAGCACATGATGCATTTTAGTGTCCTGAGCTGCTACAAAAACAATAGCCGATATTAAGAGAGGAGGCAGAAGCGTTGGCCAGTTTTCAAATCCACAACCCAATAAGTTACTGTACATGAGTGGCTAAATCCTGCCAGCTTTGGGGATGAAATATTCCCAAAAGTTCTGTATGCCTGATTGAGCTAAATTCAGCTAGATACATAATCCATAATGACCAGCACCCAGAGTGAAGGTGCTAATAGCAAAGGTGTCTGTACACATCGCAGGCTGATGGATCTAGGCAAGTTCACTGATTTATGTAGGTTATCATGATCAAATTCTGTGCTGATCTCTAAATGGACTAAGGATCCTTTCAGTAGGAGCTGTTGGAACCATAAACTGCTTTAGGAGCAATTCGAAGGATGGGTTTATAGCTGGTGTTTACATTTGCCTTTCTTGCAGTCTTTAGATGCTGGGAGGCACATCTGCATTAGGGAGAGGTCTCAGTATTCAGATCTTCTGGGAGGTGAAGGGATTTAAAAAAAAAGAAAAAGAAAAAGTAAGTTTCTTACAGGTGTGTGTATGAGAGAGAGCGTGACAGACAGCGTGTGGGTGTATGAGTGGCAGAGAGCTTAGAAACATTTTGTGCAAGTCAAACATAAATATTGCATTGGATCTTCCTCAGCCGAGTAAACAGAGAAGATTCCACACCCCCTAAAAGACCCATGTTACAGAAACAAGTTGGAGAATCAAAGCGGGGAGAGGAGGGAGCATGTGTACAAGAAACACTTAATGCAAGCTGCAGAGACAGGGCAGAGGAGCTGCGGGGGGCTTTAATGTTTGCCCTCATGCTTACCAGAACCCTAACCCTCACAGCCTCCATCTGCACAACTCTAAGAGCTCAGCTAGGCAAGGGTAGAGTTATAAGAGAATCAACCGACAAATGCAAACTACAATGCTTTGACATTCCAGACAGAGTTAGGAAATTTCCCTCAAAACATGAATTAACTTCCTGTCATCGGAAGGGACCGTCAAGTGTCTGTCATCACCGTCAAGATAAAAATCCAGATTCGCAACCACTCACTACTTTATTGTTGATCTCCAAATATTTCATGTTATGCTCCAGCTACTGGCTTACGGCTAATGAAGACCACCAGACCATCTAGTCCAGTGGTCGGCAAACCGCGGCTTGCGAGCCACAAGCGGCTCTTTAGCCCCTTGAATTTGGCTCTTCCAGGTGCGGGCTCGCACGTACAGTGTGATCGCATTTTCGTTGCCCGTGGCAAAAATCGGCAGGAGGGGGTAGTCTTTGGGCTACGGGAGACGCGGCGCAGGCGGGGGGCGGGATACGCAGTGCAGGGGAGGCTCGCTCGTTTCATGCACGAGTGAGCCAGTGACAGTCTGCAAATCCCGCACGGGTGAATCTTCTGAATCTGCTGTGAAGCTGCAAATCCTGACCTACACTGTAGGATCTACAGGTACTTTTGTTCAATCAATTATAGACAGAGTTTTCATTATTTGGTGTTGGTGGCTTTATTTTAAAATGAAACGTTTTTATAGGTGCCCTGTTTCACATGGCTACAAAGAAAAGGCAACGAAAAACAGAAGACGAAAACCGTGAATTTAAAGTTGAATGGACCGAGACTTTCGCGTTTATTCAAAACTTAAATGGCCTTCCGACCTGTCTTATTTGTAAGGAAAAATTGGCGCATAACAAGAAATCAAATTTGGAGAGACACTTTACAACTAAACACGTGTCATTTAGTAATAAATATCCTGTCGGTGATGCAAGGAAGAAAGCAGTTGAGGAACTTCAGAAGAGTCAAGAAAAATCAAGTTCTGTATTTAATCACTGGATGCAATCTTCCAACAATGTTAATTTTGCAAGTTTTGTGGTTAGTCAAGAGATTGCAAAGAGAGGAAAACCATATGCAGATGGCGAATACATAAAACGTTGTTTTATAAATGCATCGGAAGAGTTATTTAGGGATTTTAAGAACAAAGAAGATATTCTAAAAAAAATTAAAGAGTTGCCATTGTCTGCTAAAACAGTGAAAGATAGAACAGTCAAAATGTCTTCCAATATAACCAACCAGCAAGTTGAAGATCTTAAATTGGTTTCAGCTTTATCAATAGCAGTTGACGAGTCTTGTGACATAAATGATACAGCGCAAGTTTCACTTTTTGTAAGATTTATTTCAACTACAGGTCCTAAAGAAGAACTTTTAGGATTATTGCCACTCAAAGGTCAAACACGTGGAGAGGATATAGCAAATGCTGTAATTAAGTGCATTGAAAAACATCATATTCCACTCGATAAAATTGTCTCAATTTCAACAGACGGGGCAAAAAGTATGACCGGCGTAAGAAATGGTTTTGTTGCTATTATGAAAGAAAAAATTAATCACGAGATACTTACTTACCATTGCATCATACATCAAGAAGCGCTTTGTGCGCAGACATTTCCAGAAGAAATTTGCAAAGTTATGGAATTGGTGATTAAGATTATCAACTCCATTATAGCTAAAGCTCTTAATCATTGCCAATTTAAAGAATTTTTAGTTGAAATGGAGAGTGAGTACGCAGATCTTCTGCTGCATAACAAGGTACGTTGGTTATCAAGAGGAAACGTTTTGCTTCCTTATTAACAGAAATTAAAGCATTTTTCCTTGAGAAGGGTGTTCATTATCCAGAACTAACGAACGATCAGTGGATCCAAAAATTGTATTTCATGGTAGACGTTACGTCCCATCTAAATCAGCTTAATCATAAACTACAGGGGAAAGGAAACACAATTTTTTCTATGTTAGAAGAAGTTATTTCATTCGAAAACAAATTATCTGTTTTTGCTCAAGATTTTGAAAGAGAAACTTTGATTCACTTTCCAAGCCTGTTGAAACATCGCCAAGAAAATAATTCTGATGTTGACATTTGCTATTTCAAAACAACACTTTTAAATATGAGGGAAGCTTTTCTCAACAGGTTTCAGGAATTCAGAAACAGCAAAGCGACGTTAGCCTTTGTTAAAAAACCTCTTGATGCTACTGTAACAGAATTACATTTTTCTCCCTTTAATATTGACATTGGCAACTTTGAAATGCAATTGCTGGATTTAAAAAACAAAGAACTGTGGAGCTCGAAATTTGAACGTCTTTGTGCTGATATAGAAATATTGGAGAAAAACAAATGTGAACTAAGTTCACAGCACAAGTGGTCTGCTTTGAAAGACCTGGAGAAGGAAGATATGTTGATTTTTAACACCTGGAATAGTAGTCCTGACTCATATAATCAACTGAAAAAACTAGCGTTTGCTGTTCTTTCCTTATTCGGGTCTACATATTTATGTGAACAATCATTTTCAAGCATGAACCTTATCAAGAGTAAATTGAGAAGTCGTCTTATTGATGAGAACCTGGAATCGTGCCTAAAATTAAAAACAACAATATACAAACCTGACTTACTCAAACTTTCCAAGGAGATGCAAGGCCATTGTTCACATTAGTGTTTGTCAGTCATTGTCATGATTTAATTTTCTGTATATTGTAAGGAATTTAAGTTTATCAATAAATAATATCGTTATTAAGTATGTTATCAAGTTTTATTCAACGTACCTATAGTTTAACTAAGACTTAAAACTTTAAGTAAAGTTTATTAAGTTAATTTTAGGAAACGTTGTGGAGTGAAAGAAGATGTAGTGTCGAGAATTGAGAAAGGTATGTTGAGATGGTTAGGAATACCCTTATTAAGTTAATAACAATGTACCTTCCTATATATTTTAAGTTTAAAAAATTTGGCTCTCAAAAGAAATTTCAATCGCTGTTTTGTTGATATTTGGCTCAGTTGACTAATAAGTTTGCCCACCACTGATCTAGTCTGAGCACCTGTATATCCCAGGCCGCCCTCACTGGCTCAGAATATCAGCTTTCATTTTTTATTTTAAACCAAACCAAACCAAATCATTTTCTAGCCTTCTTGGCTGCAGAGAAAAGCTTCATAATGTGATCCCGTAAAGGCCCAGAAACCGAAAGGCAAATAAAAAGCTAATTTTATTTTTTTTAAATCTCTTGATTATTTAGGCCTGACTCACAAATTTTTAAAACTTGGGGGTGTCCATATCATGAATCAGCTCAATGCTCTTAATGATTAAGTTAGCTCATCAACATGGCTGAAAATCTTCTTTACTTTTCACTGTTTGTTTAATTTTTGCATGTTGCTCAATGTAAGCCATCGCTGATTATTATCTGTCTTGTGGTTGGGGCTAGAGAGTCCAACACGGTCAGGAATCCACTGGGCTAGGCACTGCCCAAACATGCAGTAAATGAGTCACAGCCCCAAAGAGCTTACAGAACACACCGCCACTAGCTAGGTGCAATAATCTCATCAGCAGTTTTTTAAGCCACCCAAGTGGTGGTTCACTACTGGTCAGTTTCACAGTGGGTGGATGAGGTTCTGTGGCCTGCGCTGTGCAGGAGGTCGGACTAGATGATCATATTGGTCCCTTCTGACCTTAGAGTCTATGAGTTCCCTTCTAATCAGTTTCCAGAATGGTTTCTCATGCTCTTTTATTTGGGTTGTCAACACTGCAGGGGACAGTCACCCTCCCAACAAACCACTGTCACTGTCTACTTTCAATGTAGTAGAGAAGATTTCTGTTCATATCAGCAAAACATTGGGTTCATATCAGCAAAAGAATTCATACCAGCAAAACATTTGGGTTTTCCAAATCTCAGTTTGTGACCGAAATCACTACTTGCCTTTGCAGATTTTAAGGCAGCTTGCCAAGGCGGTCAGCAACTGTATCTCTGTTGGATAGCTAGGAAAAACAAGGGTACTGAGACCTTACATGACCGGCTCGTCATTATATATTATGTGTGTTCCAATTGTGCCCAGAAGCGTCAGCCAAGATGAGATCCCCACAGTGCTAGATCTTGTACAGATTCTTTGTGAGAGACAATTTCTGCCTCAAAGAACGACCAGTATAAACTGGCAAAACACGCAAAGGTTAGGAGGGGAACAGGCAGGAAGATACTTACCCAAGGTCAAACAGATGGGCAATGATGGAGCCGTGGAAAAGAAAATTTCACCCCAATCAGATTATTAGACATCCCACCCTGACTGTGCTTGGCTCCATCACACATGCTGAAGGTCAAGAAGTCCTATATTAGAGCCACTCCGTGACCTGTGAAATGGTTGCAAGCCTCTCCAGGCATCAGAAGCCAGCGAAGACAGCTTTGCCTCCTGCCGCTGGGGTGGTCAATGCCTCCTCCAGGGAACCACACACTTACCCAAAGCTTTGACAGGGCATCGCAAGGTACAGCTAACCCACCTCCACCACAGTAGGAGGAGATGGCTCAGCACTGTAGACTCCATTCATTCCTCTCCAGTAGAGCCGATGTGGGGACGGGTGACAACTCCTCCTTTCCAAAGGGGTCCTTCAGGGATCCAACCTATCCCTGCTTCTCTTCGTTATCGGCATGAGACCACTGGGAGAAACGGTGAGATGACCTGCCTGACCACAGGATTCTGGAGACACTCAACTACCTCATTCTTAACTGATGCAACCACTTCCACTGCAAAATGTCAGCAAGCCTAGAGACCAGCTCTTGGAGGATGAAGACTACCCAGCTCGAGCTGAGCCCAGGTAAAACCAAAGCAATGCTAGTTAGAAAGGGAGCACCCTTCAACAAACTGGCACCTTCCATTGAAGGGGCCTAGCCCCCATTTGTCCAGCTGGGGGTAGTCTCAGGGTCTTGTAGGACTCTTTACTAAGCTTGGGTAACCAGGGAGCATCAGTTTCCAAAACTACCTGCTTTCAACTCCAGCATGTTAGGAAACCTTGTCCCTTTCTCCCAGTGGAGGGCCAGCCCACGCTGATCCATGCATTCGGTAGCTCCCGGCTCATGTAAGGTAACTCCCCGCATCTGAAGCTGAACATGCAGATGGGGCAAGGCTCCAACAGGTACAGAATGTGGCTTCCGGCCTCTCCGTGACTCCAGCTGCCATGACCACATCAGGCCTGTGTTCAAGTCCCTCCACTGGCTCTCAGTGAGTTTCCTATGCCAGTTCAAGGCCTTGATCCCAATCTTCAAAGCAACTAACGAATCAAGCCCCAGCCACATCGAAGGCAAAATTTAGATCTATCAAGCACCGTGCTAGCTGAACTTTTCTGGAACTATGTGGGTCTCCAAGTCTAGAAGAAGCATGTGAAAGCTGGGGACAAAGCATTCTCTGTCAAGGAGAACCAGGCCGTGGAATGAATTTCCAGAGTCTGATCATCTTTAGGAAACAAGGCCTTCCTCTGAAAGAGTTTTCTACCATCAGTGATCCTCATAGTGTGGACGTCCTTTTCTTTCTAAAATAATACCATCTCTTCCCTGGGGGGAACCCCAAAACCTACCCCAAGCAGAGTTTTGACCCTGAGAAAGATACAAATCTGCTACAGACTTCTCTATTGCTAATGGAAGAGGCTCAGGCACTAGCGGGATGGGTGCAGTATAAAACCCTAAAATGGATAATCAGAACTAGAACACAGGCCTCCTAAATCCCCAGCCACTTTTCTATCCACTAGGCTACACTACCTCAAACCAGACACTATTGACGACAGAACTTGTAACTCCAGTCTTACGTACAGTCCAATGGATCACAACTGCTCCTGTTTTACTGGGTACTAAAGACATCCATGCCTGTTTTATTATATAACACAGCCTCGCATACACACACGTCAGCTTTAGAGTTAAATCTTGATCGAGGTAATCAATTATATTGCAAAAGGTTCAGTTGATGGAACACGTACTTTAGGGACATAAAAATGGCTAGTAAGAAATCCCCGACTGAAGAATCACCTTAGGCCATGCCAAGCTGTTGCAGAATTCTGGATGCTCTGGATGCTTCCGTAGCTCGTTAACTGTAAACAAATTGCTAACAGGATCAGTAATTTATTTGTGAAATTCCTATGGGGGCTAGAAGCCACACAGAGGACTGAGTTCAATCATGTAATATATTTAGTAAATGATCATAATGCAAACAGAAAAATAGAGATGAGGAGGTGGAAGAAAATACATTCCCTGACCAGGAAGTTTACAGACGGTGTAGAGCCAGGGAACAGAGTACAGAGCTGTGTGTGGGATTGAAAGGCATTTTCATCGTTATTTTCCTTTTGGTGCAAACTCTATGCTCGGTGAACACCTGATAAAAGTCTGTAGTGAACTCTAATGGTAGGTGTAAAGGACGGTGCAGAGGAGAGAACACAAAAGATCTGTTCCATAGCCATATACAGCTTTCAGCCCATAGTCAGAGTGCGGTCCCCTTGAACACAGAATTTTAAAAAAGCTGATTTATGAGAACAGCGGATCTGTTACAATGAGAATCCAGAACAAAACCTACAACAAACCATTCAAAATTAGGTTCTGGAACAACCAACCCTGATTTGTTAAAGGAGAGTCTGGAACACAAAGTGATGATTCAGTTGAAGTGCCTTTGATTCATCTGGAAGACAAGCAGCTCTGAATAATATCAGCCCCCTCCCCCGGCTATTTTGTTTCCTGTTTTGTCCTTTGAAGTCCCTGCACCTTACTGCTGGGATGGATCTGAAACATAGATGACAGCTGGAAACATTAGGGTCACAGCCCCTAGACTGCCTGGATCCGCAGCTCTAAACACTAACAGCTCTTCAAAGTGGGATTTTCCCCCACGAAAGCTCATGCGATAAATAAATCTGTTAGTCTTTAAAAGTGCCACAGGACTCTGTTGTCTTTCTACAATAGACTAACACGGCTACCCCTTTGGAATTTGAGCTCTTCATTCGTTTGAGGGAAATAAGCTGAGTTCCAGGCAGTTTACAGCATCTGATGCTTTTGCATGATCTAGCGGGGACATTAAAGATCCCATGGCACCTTTTTGCCCCAGAGACCTTCGTTAAATTTTCCTTTCTGCTCATGCTGGTGGTTTGAAGGATTAGGTGCAAAGTAAGCTCTGTGCATCGTGAAGTCTGTATGGCCTTACTGAAAGGAACGATGAATGACTACTATTTGTATGATCATAGAATTTAGGAACCCCAGCATGGACTAGGGCCCCACTGTGCCAGGGGCTGTACAAACACAGAAAAGGGGAGTCTTCCCACTGACTTCAGGGAGAGCAAGCTGAAGTCCTATGCTGCTATATATTAAAGGTGGAATTTTCACATACCTAGGAGCCGTTGATTACTTTCAATGGGATGTATGTGCCTAAATCCCTTAGGTGCTTGTGCAAGTCCCACCCTAAAATCCCAACTGCTAATTCAATTGTTTCCTTGATAAAAAGGCACATTTTGTGCACAACCCCCTCAAGGCTGCTGCAGTGAGGAGAGAGGCACAGTTTAGGCAGGCTCGCACTTTTCCGTGCGCAAGTCAGAAGGATGAGATGTTTTCACACCCTTCGTGTCTATAAATAATTCTGTGTTTGCCCAGCATTACAGCAAAGCCTGCTCGCACAGCAATAAGGCATGGTAGGAATACTTCCATTATTCCCCCAGCATTGCTATGGGATTATAACAGGAGGAAGGCGAGGTTTGTGGCTAATGCCCAGGACAGGTAGCTAGAGGAGGATTGTCCCTGATGCTGCACCAGATCTGGTGTGGGGCTTGGTGAAGTCCTTTCACCTCACTGAGTCATAGAATCGTAGGGATGGAAAGGACTTCACGAGGTCATCTAGTCCAACCCCCTGCTGAAAAGCAGGACCACTCCCACTGAGTCACAGTGACAGAGAGAATCGGAAATTTTTTTTTTCCCCCCCCCCCCCCCCCGGTGAAGGATGAAATAGAAAAAAATTCTCTTAAGTGTTCGGTTTATTCAGAAATTCACTGAAAAGCCTAACCCTGACAATGGAAATTTTACTCTCAGCAACTGGAACAAACAGGTTGAAATGAGATATTGCCATTTGGACACCAAAGGTTTTATTTGTTGTTTAAAAAAAAAGTTCCAAATGAAAAATGTCAACGAGCTCTCCTCTGTTTTCCCAACCGGCCAATGGGCTGGGCAGTGCTCGTCCCTGCAAACTTCTGAGGCTTAACTCAGGTCTGATTGAGATGAACAAACTGGGAACTCAGGAATTCAACCAAAAACCCCTCCCTCCTTGGGTTACCTTAGTAAATGAGGGCACAGATTGGAGAAATGTTTCCTTTTTATCAGCGACGCAAGAACCATTGCAAGGCTGTCCTTTTAAAGCTGTATTTTGTAGATTAATAGATTTTTCAAGGCCAGAAAGGATCATTATGATCATCCAGCCTGATTGCCTCCACAGGACAGGGCAGGATAATCAAGGAAAATTTTCAGCCAGTCTCACATTTGAAACACAGTGACCAAAATCAATTTGCTTTGATTTAAACAACCAAATCAGCTTCTCCCCCAACACTCTTCATTCCAAATGTCAACTCTATTCATTATTGATCATTTTAATAAATTGAATCTCCCAAAATTTTTCCATCTCAACTATTCTTCAAAGGAAAATTGGGTTTTCCAGTAATTGAAATTCTTCATCTGCTTTTGAAAGTTTCCATTTTTTTTTTTGTTGAAAATCAAAATATTTAGGTTTGGCTATTCTGCCACAGTGCCTCATGGGAGCTGTAATTCAGTCACCACCTGTTCCCATTCTCCTCTCTGGGTCAGGATCCCCAGCTGTACCACATCTCTCAGGAGACACCATGACCAGAAACTCCCAGGATACATCTGTGTTCCTTCCCATGAGGGCAGACAGTGGTGCATCATGGAAGATGTCGGCTGAATGGTCAGGGTATAGACACACGAGAGACTTGTCCCGCCATAAAATTATTGCGGGACAAGCCAACGTTA
Source organism: Pelusios castaneus (assembly GCA_007922175.1). Taxonomy (NCBI): domain Eukaryota; kingdom Metazoa; phylum Chordata; order Testudines; family Pelomedusidae; genus Pelusios; species Pelusios castaneus. The sequence goes on along the minus strand of ML685913.1, from coordinate 2,439,324 downwards.
TAACAGAGCACCCCTTATAGTGAAAAGGAGCGTTCACAGGCGCCTTTGAATTTTCGCAATAAGGAGCAGTGCATGGTGGGCACCTAGCCCACCATGCACTGCGGCTGCCAGCTGCTGGCAGCTGAGCCCCGGGGCCATGAGGCTCAGCTGGGGCAGCTGAGCCCCGGCAGCAGTGGGGCTTCATCTGCTGGGGCTCAGGATCAAGCCCCACTGCTGCCTCTGAGGAGGGGGTTGATCTGCCAGGGCTCAGCTGATCCCCGGCGGATCAAGCCAAGACTCAGCTGAGCCCCGGTGGGAGCGGGGTTGAGCCGCCGGGTCTTGTGCAGCCGGGGATCAGCTGAGCCCTGCTGCGGCAGCTGAGACAGGTGGCTGAAGCCCTGCTGCCCCATTGGGGCTCAGCTGCTGGGTGAGCCCCACTGCCTGGCAGGGCTCCCCAGAAGGGCTCAGCTGAGCCCAGCAGCTGGAGACCCCCCGGGCAGCAGCTGAGCCCTGGTGCTGCCGCTATTTGTCAATTTCACTGCTCTTCTAGAGCAGTGAAATTGACAAATTTGACAGTTCCCCTGTCCTAGAGTGCCCTTGACAGGCACTCTGGGACACTTCCGGAGGCTGTCAACACCGTAAGGAGCGTACATGAGCTCTACCATGGAACAACTGTTCATTGGTAAGCCTAATCTCCCTCGTTTTGTGTGGTTTACCTGTTGCGCAGCAAGGGGCTGTTACCACGCAACAAGCAAGATTATTGTGTGTACAGCTCCCTGCCTCACCGTGCGATAATGGTACCCTGTGTACATAGCCTCAGATGTACTCTGGCTTACACGAGGCACCATCACGCCATTTCCAAATAGAAATACTTCTGGATTTTTGCTAGGAAGTTGTATTTTCCCGTGGGGGGGTGGGGGGACATTTTCCAACCATTCTTTAAAAGGGTTAACACATATTAAGCACTAACTTTTCCAAAAGGCAGTTCTTATAACAATAATAATCAGCTCCCATATAGGCTCTTTTAGCCAAACATCTCAAAACCATTTTACAAAGAAGGGTCAGTATCTTCATGGTACAGATGGCGGCAGGGCCTTCCCTGGGGGTGGGGGGGCAAACCGGGTGATTGCCCTGGGCCCCACGCTGTCCTGCTCCCAGAGGGGCAGTGTGAGGCCCATGCTGTGACCCTCCCCCGACAACACTTTGCCCTGCTGGGCTGGCCTGCCCAGGGGCGGGGTGGGTTCGTGGGGCAGGCCAGGCCAGGCCAGGCCAGGCTGCTGCCCCACACGAGGTCCCCGGCTGCAACCTGGACGGGGCCAGCTCCTGGCAGTGGCTGAGCCCCAGCGGCAGTGGCCTCGGCAGGCTCCCAGCCAGGGCCGGCTCCCAGCAGGAGCCTTGGCCGGGACAGCTCCAGCTCCTGTCAGCCGCCCGGCCCGGCCCAGGGCTGCTTGGCTCGGTGCAGCCCCAGCCCAGCTTAGGGCCTGGGGTTGCTAGGGGGTGGGGATGGAGGGGAATGTGGCTCCTCAGATTCCTCCTCCTGCTTCCACCAGAGCAGGCCACTACTTCTGCTATGAAGTCTTTTGAGTGTGAATGACAGCTTGCCTGACCCACTCCACCACAGCCAGTGGTAACGGGGGGAAGTCCTGGCTGTTCTGTAGGGTGCAGGGCACAGATCTAGGGCAGAGCTGTTCCCCAGAACTACAGGCAGAGGGCTGCCTCCACTCTTTTCCCTGGCCCTAACGTCTTGAAAGGAGAGACACATAGCCTCATCTCCAAGCAACTCTACGCTTGAACAGCCATTCCCCAAAGGGCAAGACATGCTGCTGCTCCTGTTCCCTTCCCCAGTTCTTGGAAGCATATGCAGCACACATGTGGGATCAGAGTTGTCTAAGTGGAAGCCTGTGAGCCAAGTCGACCGTGGAGACTGTTCTGATACCAGCCTGGCCTGCTTAAATATGCCTGTGGTCCTTCCTCCAGGCACGTGCCTGAACAGGAACCCGTTTTCCAGGGGGGGTTGTGCCTTCTGGACACAGGAGGAGCTTCTGCAGCCATTTCCATAACCCAGCAAGCCCAGTCCTTGCTTAATTTATCATTATAGATATGCAAGCTGCATAATCAAACCTCAGGCTCCAGGCCGAAAGCAGATTCCTGCAGGGGTGGAAGGGTGTGTCCCACGCCCTGTACAGCACTGCACTACCAGCCTTAAGGGATTTCTCCCTCTCCGATAATCAGGATCCCTCAAAATATTACTGCTAGCAGCTCCCATCCTAGCCAGTTCCTGCCGGCTTCTCTTCTGCTAATCAGGCCCCCAGGCAGGGCACTGGAGGAGATGGGCCAGTGCTCTGAGCCGATGCCACGAAACACCGAACACAGTCAGACACTGGGCTTGAGACCGTTGTAGCTGATGACAGGAAAAGCACAATGGTTCGACTTTTATTTAACTAGAACGCTCCAGCACACTGCAATTCAGCATTAAATACATTGGTGTGAAAGGGTAGTGCACAGACACACAGCGCAGAGATCAATACAATTCATGCTCTAGATCCCATGAAGCATTAGCAAGCTGGTTGCGAAAGCCACTGTATTAGTGTTGGAAAACACATCTGTTAACCTTGCACTCATCCCAGAGGATATCAGCTAATTAGGCTCATTCAGAAGCAGAGAATACAAAACCCACCAATTTAAAAGCACAGGGAAACTGTTCAGACAATTTAACCTTTCTGTTACAAAGCATTTGTGTTCTTGGCTGGAGGAAAATGCACACCCCCCCAGGCATGTGGCAGAAGTCAGGCAAAGCAGCACGTGCACATTATAATATGGGCCAGGCACACACAGAGAGGATCTGCTCTTGACCCGCATCTGTACTGTACCCATTGCTGAGAGAAAGAGCTGGGAACCCTAATGACAAGGAGCAAGCTCCGTGGGGCAGGGACCCTTTGTTCTCTGGACAGCTCCTAGCACACTGGGGTTCTAGCCAGGACTAGGGCTCCTTGGTGCCACTGTAACTGGATCGGTGCAAGTCCCACTTGACCCAAACTGGAGGGAGGCCTGACAAGGGATCTTGGAATTGAATCTCTCAACACCACGATGAGAACCACGGTCACGCATGCAGCTTAAGACATGGCCAACTCCTGCCCACACAGCTCTCTTCGTCCCCTCTGCTCTGGTGTACCAGCGAGTGCACAGAGGCTCCTGACCCCCTACACTCAGTGCAAAGGACTATGGCTAGTTACTCTTGGCTCGGCAAACAGAAACCTAGTGCCACTTACGTTCCACGCAAGGGTTTGCAAGATCAAGGCCCAAGAGGAGTGTGTTTTCCTGTGCACTGAACGGAGACCTGGGGATGAAAATACACCTCACAGCAGCAAACCATGTATGAAGCAGCTGCCATTTACTACCATTAGTGAATTGCTACCAGTGCAAAGAGGAGCAATAAAGTGGGTGACGGCACCTCCACTCCTGTGCAGATAGCCAACACAAGGCCCCTCATGCTATTCATAGCTTGCTTCAGGGGTGCCTAGGGCCTGGGAGAGTCCTGCAGGCTGCGGGGAATTTCACGCTGGGGCCAAATCCTGCTTCCAGTAAAAGACAACAGGATTTACAAAGCCCTTGACCTCATGAGGCCAGAACATACCCTTAGCTGAATACACCAAACGAGTCAGCAATGTTGACAGAAAGTATTAAGCGTCACCTGATCTGCCAACTGATTTTCAGAAGCCCTGTGAAATGGCTGGTTAAGCAACCTTGAATGTGCACCATACATTTTAAGAGTACACCATTAACTGAGTGTTTAGGGCCCCTTGACTGAATTCAACGTTCGGCAGGAACCTGTTTAACCCAAAGCCAATCAATAGCCATAATGCGTACCACGTGAAATTCATCTCTATGCAGAGGACCAGCCTGAATCCTACAAGCTACTTAAGGCAGTGCTGTCCAGTGGATAGAGCATTGGCCTGGGACTCAGGAGATGCTGATCCTACTCCCAGCTGTGCCCGTGGCCTGCTGGATGACCAAGGAACAGAGAAATGTGACTTGCCCACAGTTTCCCCATCTGCACAATGGGGAGGATGATACAGCTAGTTGAAAAACGCTAGGAGAAACTGAATAGTACAGCGGTGAATTTCATGCACAATGCATTGTCCCTCTACTTCTACAAACCCCCCATTTCCCAGAAAACTTTGGAGCTTTTAAGAGGTATACTTAGCTCCCTTTAGTATCTTCTTCCAACCATCTAAGAATACATTCACAGCTCCAAGGTAGTCATGCTCTTCTCATCGAGCACAGAATGAGTATTTATTTGATGCCCGCACGGAAAACAACAAAGAACCCCATAGACAACACAAAGCATCTCACACAACACGATGCAGAACAAAAATTAAAGTTGGCTAAGTCCAGGTTAACAATTCTCCAAAACATTGGTAAATGTAAACATTGCATTTATAAAAATATAGCTATGATTCCAAAAATAAGCCACAATTCTGGCAGCACACTGATTGAGTCAACTTTCTGGAATTACAGCTCACCCTCTGTCACCCCAGACTGGAAATAACAGCCAAGAGAAATGGTCCACCCCAGGATGAGGGTAGGCAGGCACTCAGTCTCTGGCTTCCCAATGTGGCAAATTACAAGCACGGCTTTCAGTTTTGTTAACAGGATCCACACATGGGAGTTTTAACCCCGACCTCTGGGCAGCATGTGCTGTATTTCCAGGGAGTTAAATGTCAGGCAGGTGTCTTTCACCACCCTTTCGATGGCAAGCATGCAAAGAAAACCCACAAACAACACACTACACAAGATGTAGGCAACGAAAAGTTCGGCAACATGATTGGACTGTATTCTGTTAGCAAAGATTCAAGCATCTGTCCCTGTGTCTATGAGCAAAATCTCCCCCCCCCAACTCTCTCACATACATGTGCGCACGCACACACACACAGTTAGGAATGTTTTAGAAAGATATTTTGAGGGGCCCAGCAAAGGGCTTGCTTTGCAGCCATGAGAAATGTTGCTTGTAAACTGAAGTTCAAGGAGGCTTTGGCCTCCAGGCTAATCAGTTACTTTTCCGTTGGCCCATCTGATAGAGACGTCTCCCAAATCCCAAGGTAATGTATTTTACTCACTTAATATTTACAGTATGTGCATATAGCAAAAATTAAGAATGAACCAAATGGGAAGCAGGGCATTAGGGGAAGATTTCTTCCCCAAGAGCTAATGTTTTCCTGAATAAGGCACTTGTTCCGAGACCATTTTCAAAAGATCATTTGGAAATGGATTCCATCCAGCTGGGAGACCTTCTGGTCTCAGCTAGTCGTTGTCGATTTGGCCCAACTCCGCAGACACCTATGAGTTACTCTGGATTCATATCAGCATGAGTTGAGCACACCTGTCGGCAGAGTGCTCAGCACGTCGCGAGGGTGTTAGCGGAAACTTTCAGAGCTGTGGAAGGGTTTCAGAGGCTCAGTTCCCATAAAAATTAATGGGAATTGGGCATCCAAATCTCACAGGCAGACTGGAAAAATCTTTACATCTGGGTAGCAGACTTTAAGGAGAAAAGGGAAACTGCCACTAGCACTGATTTGGACTGTTGTGAAATGCAGGGAATTTGTCTGCTCTGCCTGCAGATTCTGATCATTGTGACACGGGAAATAGATAAAAGGCTGGAAGTCAGCACTCGTACTAGGGCCAGGTCTATCCAACCAAGTTTTGCCATCATAGCTATGTTGGGTGGGGGCGTGGAACCAAAAAACCAAACCAACTTACTCCCTTAGCCAACACAGCTAGGTCGGCAAAACCTCACTAGAGATGCAGCTAAGCCAGCATAAGAGTGTTTCCATCGATGTCGCTAGTGTCATTCAGAGGCAGTGCTCCTGTGACAACAGAAAAAAGCTCCATTAGGGTGCTCTGCTGGTACAGCTATACCAGCAAAGCATTGCTGGTGTGGAAAAGGCCTAGTTCTCGGCAAGAAAAGACCCTCCCAGCAGAAGCTTTATTTCCCCCTCCACCAGCTTCTTAGGGAAAGACAGCAACACCTCTCTTTGCCTGCATGCTGAAGTAGGGAGAAGCGCTCATAACACCCCAGCACTGTTGGCTGTACACGTGGGCGGCAGACTTGCATGACTAAACAAGACCGTTTTTGTAGTCTAACAGATGACACGGGCAGTAGAACAATTCACAAACATAAGAAACTTGTCAGTTTCTGATCTCAGCTGTGTCAAAATAAAATCAGGATTAATGCACCAATTTCCCCAGATCACACAGGTGACTCTTGGTATTCATATTTATAAAGATATCCAGCACCTGGCTAGAGAACTGCAGCCAGATTATTATTTACATTGTAAGGGTTTGTCAGTGAGGTGAGATGCAATCAAGAGGGAGATATTTGAGGCCAGCACAAAACCCAGACACTAAATAAGCAGGGTTTAAATGCCGTCTAGGTCTTGTGTTGGCTATCAACATGGGAGTGAATGGCACTGATGCTGTGAGATCCAAAAATCACTGGGCTTTCTATCAAGCCATTAGCAAGCAAGGGTCATAGATAAATGAGATAAACCTGTGCTTGCAAAGCATGTAGACCCCGTCATAAAAAGAATCAACTTTGGGGTGGGGAAAAGAAGAGCTTTAACAGAACGATACCTCACCAGCTGAGCGGAGGTTCCACCGACACTGCGTCTGATTAGCAGTCTAAAGTGTTCATCACTCACTGTAGGCGGAGCGATCTAAAGTGCTCTCTCACAGCAGAGAACTCAAGAGATTATAGACTTTCAAAGGCCTTATGAACAGCCAGGGAGCCCTGGTCACCAATTTCAAACATACTAGGCACACACAAAAAAATAATAAAAAAAATGATGAGACATTTCTCTTCGAGAAATAGAAATTCCAGAAAATTCATCATCAGGAGATGCCGGTTGAGGCCCGTTTTCGATTGCCCCCTGGCTCAGTAACAGGAAGATGGTGGTAGTGCACTGTGCATTAGATAAGAATGAAGAGGGTGAGGTGGGGTGGGAGGGGAGGGAAGAGCATCTTAAAATGTTTTCCACAGAAGGGAAATTTGCTTTTTCCAGGTACTGATCACTGGGAGATCCCCTCCTGAGCAAGGGCAGCAAATAGTTCCTCAGTCTGCAGAAAGGCAAATACTGGCAACTGAGCACAAAATAAAACGTTCCAATAGTGACGCACAAAGCACTGGGGCAGCAGGGGCCGAGTGCACAGATTTCCTGCAGTCCTGGGGAGGAGGGATTAAAAAAAACCCAGTAAAATGATGGGGAAAAGCACACAAATGATCTTTTCAAATAATAATGAGACAAAAATCATCATCATCATCATCCAGGCAGTTTGACAGCCGTTGCTGCTCAAGGCCATTGACTTCCCGTGGGATAGTTGGGCACTGTGGGATACTGTGGCAGACTGTTTCCAGAAAAGTTGTTGTATTGAGCTTCTCTGCTTGGGGGATCCCTCCATGAGCCACTGTTCCATTCATCCTGGGCTTTCCGAAAGCTTCCTCCAGCCCCTCGGTAAATTTTATGTACCTAGTAAGTAATCAAGAGCAAGGGAAGAATCAGCAGTAGATATCCGGTTCCCTTTCCAACAGGGTCACTTTGTTAATGTCTAGACACATCCTAGTCTGCCCCATGGATCTGGTAACCTCTCTGTTCAAGTGTCCCTTTCCAAAGGAACAAGGTCACTATAAACAAAACAGTGCAGCAGATGGCAACAGAGACAGCTAGATACGATCTACACACCATCTTAACCCAGGGCAGTATTCTAACTCAGGTTGGGGAATTGCATCGTAATGATGTTAGAAGCAACTCATCCAAACTAGGTCAGTTTACCTATAATTCATTATTACTGAACTGCGGCTTATAGGAGAGTTATTTAGCCGAGAGTACAGAAGCGCAGGAGAAAAGATGGCTGAAAATTCACTCCATCACAGGGATGCTGACCAATGTGCGACTGAAGCCATGGTCTCAAAAGAGGGCAGTGGCCTTCCACATCCCAGAAGCAAAAGGATCATGATGGCAAGAGCTCTGAGGCAGAGAAAGTATTTTGCTGGACTTGGAGGCTTGGGCATCTTCCTCTGACTGATCTTACCGCTCTCTGGCTTTTCTCCTCTCATGAAGTTCAAAGTATTTCTACTGCAGTCTCTCCTGCTGTACTGCCTAGGACAGTGGATCTCCAGAGCCCTTTAAGGAGAAGGCTCCTCCCATGAATCTCTCTCCCACCACCCCAATCCCTCATTGTGTGGGTCTCTGCATGGTTAATTCTCAGAATCAATGACTGTCCATGGATGTGTGCTGGGAGGGACACGGTTGCTTTGCAGGGAAACTGCAGTTGAGGGTGCTCTCAACCTTTCATCTGGATTTGTCCTGTAGAGGGTCTGGCTTGGCAGGGGGCAGCCTTCTCACTATCAAGCACATGACTGGTTACAGTGACTATTAAGCTGATTCCAAAGGGGTAGCCGTGTTAGTCTATTGTAGAAAGACAACAGAGTCCTGTGGCACTTTTAAAGACTAACAGATTTATTTATCGTATGAGCTTTCATGGGAGAAAATCCCACTTCGTCAGACGCTTTGAAGA
>ML685913.1:2401956-2414900 GCA_007922175.1 Pelusios castaneus | reverse complement strand
GGGTTCGGATGACAGCGGGAGCTGGCAACGCAGCCCCCCCTGCCACCGGAAGCCCTGCAGCTGGGCTAGGGGGCTGGCTGTGGGCAGTGCATGGTGGGACAGGTGCCCACCAGCACTGCTCTTCTTTCGCAAAGGAGCATTCACATGGGTGAATGCTCCTTTGCGAAAGAAACAGCACGTGTGTACACAAGAAAGCGCTATATTTATACCGCTTTCCTTGTCCCGCAATAACTTATTGCGGGACAAGTGTTCTCGTGTATACATAGCCTAACACAGCTACCCCTTTGGAATTTGTCTGATAATAGTTCATCACTCATGAACTCTCCTTTGTCCTATGATCCCAGAGGTGTTAACTGCCCTCTTCATTTTGAATGGTTTCTTGTAATCCGTGTTTACTTATGTTTAACAATCCATTCCACCTTGTATTTAGCTGTGACACTCTTATTACCCTTACCTACCCATGAAGAAGAGCTCCATGGAGCTCAAAGGCACAACTTTCACCCACAGAAGTAGGTCCAGTAATAGATATACCTTGCTTAACTTATCTCTCACTGCCCATCTAGTCAGATTTAGGAGAGTTCTGCATGGAATTTTGGGAAATTTACAGGAAAACAGTTGAGATACCTCTTGTTCAAGATAAAATGTTTGTGGATTGCGGTTATTACACGAAAGGGGAGAATTTTACTTGGGAGTGGGTGAGAAGAATTGTATGAATAGTAATCAGCTGACATTTTACATACTCACATGTGCGTGCATAGCACCGGTATCCTGGATACATTTAAATAAACATCTGCAGATGTTTTTTAAAAGTTGTAAATACATTTGCTAATAGTCTTTTCTCTCCTGAAAAGACATGGATTCTGTAATCAGTCCATACAAACAACGGCTGGCACTAGCACAAGATCCCGCTGAAATCAAGGTCTCCTCGCGGATTTTTCTGTGCAGATCTTGGTTTTAAAACCAAGGTAATTCCCTCACTTACAATGAATCTTCCCCCAGGAGAACTTGCACTAGAATTCCTGGGGTTACTTTTGCAGTTAGTTTCAAGGGACACCGGGTTAAAATTCAGGCACAAACTATACCACAGCATCCTACAAGGAAGATTTTGTTCTTGGTAAGTGAACAGTAGTAAAGTTCTAAAACATGAAATACGTTGGGATCCACCTTTTTAATAACTGTTGTTGAACCCAATATATATATAGTTTCTGAACAGTTCCATAATTGCACTTACAGATCCATAACTGGTAAATTTTCTTCACCAGAGTCTGGTGGTCTATGGGAATTTCATCGACAAAGTTTTGGTAGAAGCATGGTTTCAGAGGAATAAACTTTGGGAGCGGAGGGAAGTTATTTACTTTCTCTATAAAACAAAAACACATGCATGTTAGCTAACTCAGACATTCTCTTAACTTAATGAACAATAATAATGATATGACCTCCATACTCACACTTTACCAGCACGGAAACACCCAAAGGAAGCTCAGAGATTTAGAGTGTGTGGAAGTTTGGAACACCCCTGAAAAACCCCAACACACCTATCCTTAGGAGAGAAGAGGATCACTAGCTTCTGGCATCCAGTTTATTTATTCAAATGGACCATCATCAGCCCTTATCTTCACCCTGGACATTTAGGGGCTCATTTTCTGTTGCTCCATACCCTGTGTAATTATTCACACCAGTGCAAATCAGGGGAAAAACCACCATTCTGATTTGGTAGCTTTTCACAGGCAAAAATGACCACAAAAGGTGTGCAGTGTAACAGACTCAGGACCTAAGTCTCAACTCAAGAGCTTAGATAGGGTGAAAGAGGCCGTATAAGCAGGTTGCTAGCTGCATTTAGTGGCTGTAGCCCTTACAGGATGGTTCTATCTGGTCTGTTAGGGCACAAAAGCAGGGGCGGATAGCAGTTTCCCAGACCAAATAAATGAAATTAAAAGCAGGGATTCACCTCTCCCACAGAACAGAGACAAATGGAGGTTTCCTTGCGGAAGAGATCTTGCTGGCAGCGATTGGGTCTTGCGTTCTGCAGCTGATATGATCTCATGAGAATGAAAGGGGTGAGTTTAGAAGAACAGTTCTCTAGAAATGTTACACTAAGGATGCCATACAATCAAAGGGGAAAATGAGTCGCATTAACTGTTTGTGGATAATCTGCCCTGCAGATAATCAGTTGATTTTTTTTTTTTTTAAACAGTTGATGAATTTCATATATTCTGGCCTTTTCTCCTTCCAAATCCAACATTTCTATCCTCTCTCAGCCCTGCCTTTAGCAAACCAAGCCATAAATTCAGACACCGTGATACAGACAGTTGGAACTGCCACACGACCAGGAACAGAGAGAAACACACCTTCTTACATGCATTTAATTTTAAGCCACTGGTATTTTAAAAAAAAATTAACTGAGTAATAAGACTGTTTAAACTGTGTAATCCAAACTGCTGTTAGCAACTAGGAAGATATGCACGTGTGTGTATCTAATACAGCCATGTGTGCATGTTTGAAAATATTTGTTCTTGCCTTTGAGCGCTGATTAAAGTTTGATTCCAAGGCACTCTGGCTAATTGTCTTCAGCTTCAGTGAACAAAATTAAAAACAACCAGAGAAAGAGATGAAAAATGTCCTGGGAAAACTTCCAAATGGCACAGAAGACAAGAAAAGTGTCTGAACATGAACTTTCAAGCCCAGAGAGTTTCCCCTCTCTTGCCCTGCCATCATCTGTGTGAGAAGATAAAATGCTGCTCAGGCAAAACTCGGGAGGGAGGAAGCTCTTGACAGAAACAGGAGCAATCTTTCTATGCTGGCCACACACGCTTTTCTAGGGCGCTGCTAGCTCCTTGTCTTGCCAACCCACAGATGTAGTTGCAGACACTTTTGTTACTGCAGACCTCTCACTCCTTCCCTCCCCGCAGGGGTGTCTCATCCACCAGTATTTATGCAAATGCAAGTCACTAGTCAATCTGGCCCATAAATTTCCTTGAAACACAGGGTCAAATGCTGACAGATTCAGATGAATCTCCAAGGTAGATAAATTTAGTACCATAACATTTACTTGCATTTTACACTGCCTGGAAATTTACAACCCTATGGTAGTTTGATAAAGGAGTTTGCCAGTGGCCAAAATTTCCTCCTCTATTGTCACAGACCATGCTGAATGACAGTTGGCTGCCACCTACCCACCCCAGAGTTGGCTGCATTTTATGGTTGCTGTGCAATGCAATTTTAAACTGTTTGGGGTTTCTGCAGGGGAAAGACAATAGAAATGTAAGAAAATATTCTCCCTCAGATCTGACCACATGCCCCAGAGATCTGTACAGCATTCCCTTCTGTACTAGAACAAGTCTGTTAGACCACAGAAAGCACAATAGCTAAACAACACTGCCATTTTTGGAGGCTGCATAAGCTGAAGACTAGTTCCAGCTCCCAGTGAAGTCAATGGGAGTTTTGATATCGCTTTCAATGAGAACAGAATTAAAACCTTGATTAAAGTTTATAAGGCAGCGAGGAGAGCTGTGGAAGCAGAGGTTTAATCTCTGTAGGAAGGGGCTGTGGTGACCAGTTTCCTCCCTAAGAAGCCAGATCCAGCCTCCTAAACGCAGAGTGGCAACCTCAGTTAAATGACCTAAAGAGAGAAAGAGCTGGGTTTGTTTAGTCTGGAAGAGAGGAGACTGAGAGGGGACATGATAACAGTTTTCAAGTACCTAAAAGGTTGTTACGTGGAGGAGGGAGAAAAATTATTCTCCTTAACCGCCGAAGATAGGACAAGAAGCAATGGGCTTTACAGCAAGGGACATTAGGAAAAAAATCCTAACTGTCAGGGTGATTAACCACTGGAATAAGTTGCCTAGGTAGGCTGTGGCCTCATTGGAAGTTTTTAAGAGCAGGTCAGACAAACACCTGTCAGGGATGGTTTAAGAGGGTACTTGGTCCTGCCATGAGTGCAGGGGACTGGACTCAATGACCTCTCACGGTCCCTTCCAGTTGCTATGATCTTGAGGACAGACAATATAGAATAGGAGGAAAGAGGAAGAGCCAGAAGACTCTACAAGGGATCCAAAGAGTCCATAGGGAGGAAAAAAGACTTGTCATGCCTAATTCACATCACTGTCAAAACATTACCTGCAATAGTTTTTGTATCTCTGTATTTAGTACTGCTCTTTACCTGCCATTTCTAATAGAAAAGCTCTTTGGAGAAATCTGAAATCAGACAGCAGAGGACCTATTAGAGAGAGAAAGAAAGATATCAGATCAACAGCATGTAACAAAACCCATACCTAAAGAAACCTCGCTGAGGGGAGGGGTTCTCCCATCATCCCACTCTCCCGAGAGGTGGTAGATAGGTCAATGGAAGAATTCTGTCGACCTAGCCACATCTACACCAGAGCTGAGGTTTAGCTACCTCTCTCAGGAGTATGATTTTTCACATCCCCTGGGAGTTAGTTGTACCGATATAAATTCCTACTGTAGAATAGGAATCACTAACCCATTGTTAGCTAGGGAAAATATCCCCCCCCCCCCCCGCCCACAAAAAGACAGATGCAGCATAGAAACTGACAACACAGTTCATTTTATCCTCACAGAGAGTTCTTTTTAGACACAAGTTTGGCAGGAAACCAGATTGCACATAAGAGCTCCCACAGAATTCACACATCCATCGTTAAAAATTATTTAAAAATAAATCATGCAAGAATATACAGAGACTTTACAAATAAAGATTTATTAATAGGGGGTGGGGATGGAGGACCAGGTCTCAATCCTGCAATGCTTATTCACACCTAAGCAATTCCACTGACTTCAGTGGAATTGCTTATGTGAGTAAAAGCTGCAGGTTTCAGTCCTGCACCACACAAGGGTTTACAGAGACAGCTGATTCTACCTACTTGATATTTAGATACAGAAACAATGTGAGCCAACACTTTCAGTAGAACACAAGTTGAAAAGAACAAAAAAAAAAATTGTTTAAAAAAGGATTCGGTTTAGGTCACAAAACCTGGTCAAAGCACCACCACCAATTTGTTGTGGCTCGAGACAATTCACCTTTTTTCTCTGAAATTCTGTTTCTCCTCCCCATCCTTTATCTGTCTTGTCTAAGGCGAAGTCTGTACATATTTTGTACCGGAATATCTATTCTGCTTAGTGGTGTGATTTTTTTATTTTTGGGAACACTGATCTAGTTATACTGGTACAATCCTTAGAGTGGCCAGTTATACTGGTACAAAGATGTCTCATACTGGTAACAGTAGAACCCCAGAGTGACAAATTGACTAGTCAACCGCACGACTCACTTGGAATCTGAAGTACACAATCAGGCAGCGGCAGAGAGGGAAAAAAAAAAGAGCAAATATGCTACAGTACTGGGTTAAACATAAGCTACTAAAATAAAGGGAAAGCAGCATTTTTCTTTAGCGTAGTAAAGTTTAAAAGCTGTGTTAAATTAATGTTCAGTTTTAAAATTTTGAAAGAACCACCATAACGAGTAATTCAAAGCTATGAACATTTCAGAATTATGAACAATCTCCATTCTTGGCTTGTTCAGACTCTGAGGTTCTACTCTACAGCTTATTCCCCTTCAGGGACAGAGGTTCTACTCTACAGCTTATTCCCCTTCAGAAAGACAGAGTATAAAGCACCTTTATACTGGTGTAACTGCATCCTCACTGGAGAAGCTGAACCTCTTTAACAAAGCAAAAGCTAAATTTTGGGAGGCTGGACCTGTCCCTTACTCTGTGTTTGCACAGTGGGACCCCAATCTCAGCTAGTCCTCTGAGATATAAATACAAACAAATAGCCATCATCACCCCTTCTTACTCTGTCTGGCAGACATTTCAAAACTTAAAACATGATTTATACACTGAGGCTTATTCTTGTCGTGGTGCAAACAGTGAATAAAGCAGGAAAACAGTTGAAGTTCAAATTAAATCGGGCCCTACCACATGCAGCTTAGGTCAGGCTTGGAAAGATGAGTTCCCTGCAACTGTAAAAATAGATGTAAAAAAAAAAAAAATGCTTGAAATAGACAAGAATATTATCTGTCAGAGTTATAAACAAAAATAAAAACCAAACTTTTCCAAGCCTGCTTAAAATATGTTATTGCTCTACTCCCTCTTAAGCCTAAACCGGAACTTGTTTACGGAAACCAGTTCTGGAGAACTTCTCCTTAATCATAACCCCAGGTGGGACTATGGACAGCCCATATGCTACCAAAGGATGGCATAAGATCCCATCCTACACACTGGAGAAACATGATAGAGAAACATTGGCTTCAAAGGGATTACTCCTGTGAATAATCCTCACTCATATGATTAAGATATTGAGTGGGCCCCAGCTGAGTACAAAGACTGGTTTTCTTAACATGCGTGTTTCTGGGCTATCACACTGCATTACAACTCCTTGTCCTAGCACATAAGAATTCTGCAGCGGACAAGTCTGACCGTACTCATGGTTTGACTCAAAGTAAAATTAAGAGCACACAAAAATTAAGTAAATAATCAGTGATTCACATGTCAGGGAAAAGCAGCACAAAGGTCTATTTGCTAGAGTGAGAGAAAGTGTTTCATAATATATTTGGCAGGAAAAAAGAGCAGGGGGACAGAACAAGAAAAGCATCTCTCTGTATTGAGGGGCATTTATGGAGATGCTGGTGCCTAATCCATGCACTGGAGAAACTTCCACCCTTCCTGCAGTCACCACATGGGCAACCCACCCACGCCAATGCATTACAGCTATAAATTCCCCTTGCATTCCCTGCACCCTCATCCTCTCCTGGCATGGGCCCATGCAATGCCTGGCCAGGCGGCACTCCCACCCCCATAATTCAGCATCACACCGCCCCACATGCAAAGCCTCCATCTGCACCCCCAAACCATTTCTGGGGGGGGTTGGGGAGAGGGACATGCTCCCAACCAAATCCCCAGTGCTGAGAGAAGGGAGAGATCTGCTCAGCTAGTCTAAACTCCCCCGTTAATTACGCAGCCCGGGAAGGGGTGGGCTGGGGCACACCCCTCCCCCCATTATTACCTAAGCTGGAGACATGGGGGGCTGGGGACACGCCCCTCCCCCGTTAATTACGCACCCCGAGCAGGAGTGGGCTGGGGCACGCCCCTCCCCCTTTATTACCCAGGCGGGAGGATGGGACGCGCCGCTCCCCATTCACCTCTCAGCAGGGTGGGGGCCCCGTGGCCCCCCCACACGACTAAACAGGGCCGAGGCTGCCAACCCTACTCCTCCGCCCCCCTTCCGTCCGTTGCCGCTCCTCGAGTCTTACCGCACAGAGCCAGCAGCACCGCGGCCGGAGCCCACCGCTCCCTCCGGACCGTAGCAGCTACAGCGCAGAGCACGCTGGGAGTTGTAGTTTCCGGAACGATTACTCCCGCCTCCGCGAGGCGGTCAGTGACTACCTCTCCCAGCATGCCCAGCGGCGAGAGCGGCCTGCCCCCGTCATATGACCGAAGAGCGGCGAAGGCGTGTTGGCTGAAGCCGGGCGGAAGCGGCAGGCGGAGACTGGGCTATGGCAGCCTACGGGGGACAGACAACAGAGTCCTGGGGCACTTTTAAAGACTAACAGATTTATTTATCGCATGAGCTTTCGTGGGAGAAAATCCCACTTCGTCAGACGCTTTGAAAATGGGAAACTTATAGAATGGGAGGAAATTAAATGCAGGGGAGTGTATGACATAGGATCAGGTCAGGCTGTAACAGCAAATCAAAATAGGTGTTAGGATTTAAACACTGGGGAACAGCACATAGAGAAATCCTATTTAAATCCTGTTTAAATCCTAACACCTATTTTGATTTGCTGTTACAGCCTGACCTGATCCTATGTCATACACTCCCCTGCATTTAATTTCCTCCCATTCTGTAACTTTCCTATCTTCAAAGCGTCTGACGAAGTGGGATTTTCTCCCACGAAAGCTCATGCAATAAATAAATCTGTTAGTCTTTTAAAGTGCCACAGGACTCTGTTGTCTTTCTACAATAGACTAACACGGCTACCCCTTTGGAATTTGACTATGGGGCACAGTTCCATAAGGGAGGGAAAAAGCAAAAGCAGGGGCTGGACTTGGACCCCGCCCATTAGCGGCCCTAGCCCAAGTTCCCGCCTTTCCCTTCCCAATGATGGATCCCGTCCCCGTCAGTACTAAGCATGGGCTGCACTTCAAGGAGTCCCAGCATCAGTCTAGTCCAACAAAACAGAGTCCTGTGGCATTTTTAAAGACTAACACATTTATTTATTGCATGAGCTTTCGTGGGAGAAAACCCCACTTTGTCAGACACTCATCCTTGCCACGTTACTCAGAGACCCAAATAATTCATCCCCTGGGCTGAGAACCATAGTTAAACCCATACAAGCTCTAGCCTTAAATGGGATTAGCTGCTCACCATATTGGGGGGTCAGACATGGACTTTCCCTTTGGGCAGGTTAGCAGGGATGTTCCCTAGGTTTTTTTTGCCTTCCCCTGTAATGTGGGGCACGGGTCACTTGCTGGTGATTTCTCTGTACCTTGAAGTCTTTAAATCGTGATTCAGGCCCTTCAATGACTCAATCATAGGTTGGGTTCTATTGCAGGCAGGGGCAGTCTTAGTGAATATGGGCCATCCTTGACTTTTGTCACCCCAGCCTTGCGGGGCCCCTCCTCCTCCCCTTGGGCCCCACCACCAGTTCCCCCACCACCAGTATCCTCTCAGCCCCCTGCTCCAGTCCCTGTCCCATGCCTGCCTCCAACACCGCTCCTTGGGCCTATGCCTGCCCCCCCAGCCTCACTACCAGCCCCTGGCCTTGCCGCCAGCCCCCCACCTCACCTCCCTCCTGCAGCCTCCACATCCCCGACTCCCCACACTTGGCCACCACCTTGCCAGCCCCCTCCTCCAAGATTGGCTGCCAGTGCAGCTGCATTGCCATCCCCCTCTTCCCCCCTCAGTCCTCATCAAGCCCCCCAACCCATGCACTTCCCCAACCCCCTCCCTACTGCCCTGCCCCCTCAACTCTCCTGTGGCTCCCGGCTTGGCTGCTCCTGCCCTGGCTGGCTGGCCCAGGAGATTTAAAACAACCAGAGCAGGATCCACCCTGGCACAGGGGCCCTCACCCAGCGCAGGGCCTTGGGCCCTTGCTCACCCTGCCCCATAGCTAAGACCACCAATGATTGCAAGAGTGGGCAGGAAGTTCTGTGGCCTGCATCGTGCAGGAGGTCAGACTAGATCAGGGTTTGCCATTCGCAAACTAATTTGTCCTCGGAACAATTTTGGACTTGGAATATATTGATGGAACACATACGTGCTTGTCTGGGGGAGGGGTGGTGGTGTTTCATACTGAAAAATTGCCAGACATATTGCTCAACCATTGATTTTAAAGAGTTAGGGTTTTTTGGGATGTCTTTTATTTTACAAAGAAGGAAAAATATCACTAGCATTGAAATTTTTTCATGGAACACCTATTCACATCACATGGAGTATTCCGCAGTTTGGAACACTGGACCAGATGATCAAATTGGTCTCATATCATCTTAAAACTCTATGAATCTAAGCAGCGTCACTGCTAGGTGAATGGAAGAATTCTTCTGTCGCTCCAGCTCTCGTCTCTTGAGAGTGTGGATTTATTAATGGGAATAACCCCTTCCATTTCTGTAGCAGGTGTCCACACTACAGCGGTCTATGCAACAGTAGTATTTCTAGTGCAGACATACCCTTAGGCCTTCAGAGCAGCCTAAAGGATTTAAGTACCCGACTCCTGTTGAAGTTAAATGGAATTTTGGGAAGCCGTCTAATTCTGAACACAATCTGTCTACACCACCCAAAGTCAGGCTATTGTGTAACAGCCCTAGGCAATGTCCTGTTCAAACTGAAAACCATCTGCAGCTCTGGTTCATTAGGATCATTGGCTGATTGTCTGTACAATCCAAGGAGATTTGAAACCTGTCTGTTGGTCAGTAATTATACTGAGTGCCTCACATACAAGGATCTCAGAGTATCGTAATCCCTGCTTTATAGGCAGAGAAACTGAGGCACAGGGAGGAAGTGACTTGTCTAAGGCCACACAGCAAGTCAGGCAGAGCTGGGAATAGAATTTAGCTCTCCCAAGTCCAAGTGCTAAGAATTTTGTGCTGAGTCAAGACAGAAAAATCCTGACTCACGCGCCCTGTCACTGGTTCCTTGAGCACCCTCCAGCCCCACAACAGGCATGCCTGACTTTGTTCTTTTTGTTTCACCCCTCTAAGGAATATGGTCTCTGAGCAGGAAATTCGAACCCTTTTTAGTCACATAAAGTGCCAAAAAATGGCAGGTCCCACAGAGGAAAACGGTTCCTTCCAAACTCCAAACTTGTGACTCATAGACTTTAAGGTCAGAAGGGACCAGTATGATCATCTAGCCTGACCTCCTGCAAAATGCAGGCCTCAAGACCTCGCCCACCCACTCCAGCAATAGGCCACCAATAATGCAACAACCCTTCAATCCCATTCAAAGGCAACTTTCCCCAGGTCACCCACCTGAGAATCGTTACCTGCTCTGTATCCATTCCTTTAACCCATGTTCCAGTTGCCCGTGGCATCCACCTGAGAGTTCCCAGACCCACATCTCTTCCACAAGTCTGCTCCTGTATCCCCAAATCAGGTCTCCCATTTGACCTGCAATATTTCACTCCTCCAGCCTTCCTCTCATGTAAATTCTACCTCCTGTTCAGAGGAACATCTCTCCAGGACTAACCCCTTGTTCCTGGACTCCTCCCACACAGCCCTCTACTCAGGTCTTCTGCCAGTGAGCTCCCTGCAGTATTTATACTCCTCAGCCCTCCAAACCTGGGAATCCTTCCATTGGAGTCAACCCCTTGCTTCTGGGCCTGCCTTATACTGACCATATTGTTTCTTCCCCATTCCTGGGATCACTGTACAAGCCTTCCTACCATTTGGCAGGATTCCCCGCTCTACCCAGGCCTGCTAATAGGTCTCCTCAAAACTCAGCCGCAGCGGCTCACAGTTTTCCTAGACTCACAGGCTCCGAGGCCAGAAGGGAGGATTGTGGCCATCTTGTTTGACCTCCTGTATAGCACTGGCCTGAGAACAGTCCGACAATAACTCCTAAAGCCGATCTTTTACAAAAACAGCCACTCTGGGTTTTAAAATGATCTGTGATGATGGAGAATCCACTATGACCCTTGGTAAACTGTGCCACTGGTTAAATGTGAATAGCAATGCCTTATTTACTGTCTAAATTTGTCTAGCTTCAACTTCCAGCCTTTGGCAGGGCCATCCCGTGGGGGGAGTGGGGCCCAGGGCCAATTGGCCAAAGCGGGGCCCCGTTCCCATGCTGGAGGGGAGCGTCCGCCCCCCAGGGAGCTGGCCCTGGGCCAGGAGGCCGAGGCTGCTGGCGCGGGGAGCTGGCTCTGGCCCAGGCCCGAGGGCGCCTGTTGCAGGGGAACAGGGGGAGCTGGCTCCAGTCTTGGAGGCTGAGGCTGCCTGCAGGTGGGAGCCGGCGGCCCTGGCCCTGGGCTGGGAGGCCGAGACCGCCTGCGGGGGGGAGCCGGCCGTGTGGGGCAGGCAGGCCCAGAGGCCAGGCCGCACGTGCTCCGCCCCTGGGCCTGCCTGCTCCACCCTGGGGGTGGGAAGGGCCGTCCCAGGGGCTGGGCATAGCCCTCCCACCCCACCCCGCTGCCTTCGGCTCGAAGGCAGCGGGGTGGCTGTGGGAGGAGGGGCTGTGGCGCACGTGGGCCTCGCACTGCCCCACTGGGAGCGGGACAGTGCGGGGCCCATGTAACCGCGGGGCCCGGGGCAATCGCCCCATTCGCCCCGCCCAGGGACAGCCCTGGCCATTGGACCGTATGAGACCTTTCTCAGCTAGACTGAAGAGCCCTTTACTAAATATTCATTCCTCAGATAGGTACATAGAGACTGGAATCAAGTCACCGCTTAACTGTCTCTTTGTTAAACTAAATATATTGAGCTCCTTGAGTGTGCCACAGTAAGACAGGTTTTCTAAGCCTTTAATTTTTCTCATGGCTCTTCTCGGAACACTCTCCAGTTTATCAAAATCCTTATTGAATGATGGGCACCAGAACTGGCCACTAACTTACCGTTCATTGCTTCTCTTCAGCTCTTTTCTTGAGGTAACTGGCCGATTCAACATGGCCCGTGAATGGTACCGTATGTGCTTAAAGTCAGGTACTGAGTACCTTGCTGAATTGGTGTGACGGGATGCACATCTGTGCAGCCCTTGGGCGTGACCTGTATAATCTTTCTGTTCAGTTTTGCAGTGTAATTGTGTTATTTGATGACAATTACGCTATACCAGGTTCCTCTGTGAAGGCTCAGAACATGTGCCACGTGATTACCAGGGTGCCATGTTCTCTGCTGCGACATGTATGTATAGATGTGAAGCATGTTACAGGGTTCAGTCTCTCAGGGCTGTCTCTAGCACAATGGCTGAAGATTTACACATCAAAGGGAATGCTAATGCCCTCCCCTGCTCAGGTAGGAGTGAAGAGAATCTCACAACAGGACAGTGAGGGGGAGGGGCTGTCAGCAGTTGGTTAAAACAAAGACAGAGACTGTGAAGAGATGGAAGCTAAGGAGGAATTAGTGAAGATGTTAGAGTAGTATGTGGTTTATACCCTTTATTTGATATTGGTCACTCCTGACTCATTTATAACATGTTGCTGCCTTGATTGGCCATATTCTCACTTGAAATCAGACTCTGATCAATAAACTAGTAGTTGTTTTACCTAAAGCTGTGTGGTCTTTAGAGGGTGTGGATGTGGAAGGCTGGGCACAATCCACTTTTTTGTTAAATGGACGGATTTGAGACTAAGGTGATTGGGAGTGGGTCCCAATCCCTGTAAGGCAGTGGCTCCCAGTGTAGTGTCTGGGGCTGGGTGTGCTTGCTTGGGGACCAACGCCTGTGTGGCTAATGGATTTACACCCACTGCCTGGGACCAATTACACGCTGGTGGCTGGTGTGGA
>ML685913.1:2348534-2401946 GCA_007922175.1 Pelusios castaneus | reverse complement strand
GGCTGGTGTGGACTGACTCAGGAGTGAGCGGTCACCCAGCAGAGCGGGGTAAATTGGGGTTCAGGAGTGCGGTTCAAGCGGTCATAGCAGCACACCAGACCAGATTTGGGGAGCAGCCTGTCACAATGGCGCAGCGAGCAGGGTTTTGTGCCCAGGCCTGATACCTTCATTGAGTGATTTCAAGTGAGCCATATGTGTAGTATCTGAACAGTCAGGAGTGACCACTATCAAATAAAGGGTATAAACCACATACTACTCTAACATCTTCACTAATTCCTCCTTAGCTTCCATCTCTTCACAGTCTCTGTCTTTGTTTTAACCAACTGCTGACAGCCCCTCCCCCCTCACTGTCCTGTTGTGAGATTCTCTTCACTCCTACCTGAGCAGGGGAGGGCATTAGCATTCCCTTTGATGTGTAAATCTTCAGCCATTGTGCTAGAGACAGCCCTGAGAGACTGAACCCTGTAACATGCTTCACATCTATACATACATGTCGCAGCAGGGAACATGGCACCCTGGTAATCACGTGGCACATGTTCTGAGCCTTCACAGAGGAACCTGGTATAGCGTAATTGTCATCAAATAACACAATTACACTGCAAAACTGAACAGAAAGATTATACAGGTCACGCCCAAGGGCTGCACAGATGTGCATCCCGTCACAATTGGGTCCTCAGTGACAGCCTGACCCAAACCCCATTGAAATCAATGAAAAGACGCTCACTAGATTTAATGGCCTTTGGCTTTCTGCTAAGACACAGGAGTCAAATTCAATATTTCCAACATATTTTTTCCCCTGTAAAACAGACTTTATTTTTCTTCCCATAAATCTTGTGCATTACACATCTATATCACTATAGAATCCACCCCCCCCCATACATTATATTATGAAAAATTCAAACAAAGATTTCTCCCCTTTCCTTAAATAAACATTCTCCACCCCCACCCATCCCTTCCTAGCTGGCCAATACACAAGAGGAACTTTCATTATTTTGTTAGGGTTTTTTTCTTTAAAAAAATAGAAACTACAGTCTTACAATACAGGACATTCAATGAAAGAGAAGCATTTTCCTAAGTCTAAAAAGTAAAACATTTCCATAAAACCTGTCTCTACCTCCAGGTGCATGTGTGTGAATGCGTGTTGTGTTAGATGGAAAAAATGCTTTGCATTTCTTCATTTCATTCATATAAATAAAAAATAACGGACAAATGACTGCAACTTTATATATTTTCTCTTTTGCACCAACATTCACAGGAATATATTTATATATATATTAGCCATTTCTTCTTTTTATACACAGTGTGAGGGGTCTAGAGGTGGAAATACACACTCATCTAAGCTTTCGTATAAAACAATATATATATATGTATTAGATCTTCATCTGGGCAAGAGTGAGCTTTTGCTCTTTGTTTAGTTTCTCAATTGAAACTTATTTTTTAAATAAAAAAAGGAAAGAAAAATGAATAAAATACACCCCAGTAGCTAAGCCTGGTCAGCATGGAGCCATGAATCAGAGAGACATGGTGTGAAATTTGCCAAAGCACCTGACTTGGGCTCCTAAGAGTCATTGTTAAAAGTGACATAGGCGCCTAAGTTTCACTGAAAGTCAGTTACTCCCCATTTAGGTTCCTAGGCCCACACACTCAAAGGAAGGTAACTGTCTAACTTCCTCTGAAATCTGTAGTGTTTAGACCAAAAGCGGCAAATGTGGTTAGGTGCCTAAATCACATAGGCACTTTTGAACTTGTTACCCGTGATTGTATCTTTGCATTGACTGGCGTGTGTGTGTGTGCGTGCACGTGTAGCCACCAGACCTGATTTTCACTTACACTGAAGACTCTACCAGTGTAAAGGGGCCTTAGTGTGGGTGTAATTGCACTTTAAATCCGCTTTATGCTGCCAGAGTGGTGTAAAGAGGCCTTAATCTCATTTATACTAAGCCCCCCCACGTATACTCACATATAAACTGAGCATGGTCTGTATACCCCATTGGTGCAGTGTGTGTTACATGCCTGGTCTCTAATCTCTTATTCACATAAGTGGGTAAGAGACCACTATTGCTACCAGCCAATGGAGTTACTCTTTTAGTTCAAGCAATAGCTGTACATACTTTGTGCAAGTTCCAGTTTCATTCCCAGATGGGGAAGGGAGCATTTATTACATCTGCCAGCTAGCATGGTGTTTATAAACCAGTGGTGAACCTGGGGCTTGATCCCACAAGGTGTGCAGCACCTTCAAGTCAGTGGGAGACGAGGGTGCTCAGCAGCTTGGAATATCAGGCCCCATCAGCAAAACTGCCCTTGACTACACTATGGACATGATTGGGCCTCAGAGGATGAACAGGAGTGTCAAAGGTGAGTCAAGAAGCAGAGGGGAAGGTGTACCAGGTCCCGGAAGGCATTTTGAGGGCTGGAGGGCGGGTCTCAAAGGAGGAAAGTTGGATAGCACAGCCAGAATGGGAGTATACAGATACTGGCTTGTACTCTTCAGTGCTACATTAAGGGTGACTTATACAAGGGGTTAGCTTATATGCAAGTACATAAGGAACACGTAGGTGGAGATTTGCAACGCCACCTGGGGCATTAGATGCACGACTCCCATTAATTTCAACAAGTGCCTAAATCCCTTTGGTGGCTTTGAAGATCTCAGTCATAACAGGTTGTTTTAAATAATCACACGTCCTGCTTTTGTTCAATTGCTGGAGGTTAGGGACACCTGTGAGAGCCAAAACTCCATTAGTTTCTGGTTTAAAGGGAAAAAAAAATTCATTTCACTAAAAATGTGGTGCCTTTAAAAAGGAAAAAGAAAAAAGTGCTGATTCCTGCAGACCGAGTTACAATGTCTTATGGTTCCGGTCTCTTCCCTACATTTCCCTGGGGGCTTTTATTGCTCAGAATCCAGAATTTCTCCCATTTGATGCATGCTGCGTCGCAAGCAGGGAAATTGCAATTCAGAGGCGAGTGCTCAGTCTTTCCCGATTTAAGGTGCTCCCGTGGCCTCTTCACTGATGAAATGATAATGGTGACTTTTAACCTTGTGCACATTGTTGGAGAACATCAAAGACAACGGATGGAAGGAGAGTTGTGCCTTTTTTCCTGCCAAACATTTCAGAACACCTGTGGCTATTGCCTTTAAGAAAGGGATTTCTGTCTTCCTGCAGAAACTGACAAAAGACCCTTTAACAAAGCACATTCCTTCCCCACTGTGCTCGCCCCCAAAAGGGCTGCCTTCCATCAAGGAAGATAGTCAATAAGGAATCAGTGCTGTTGGAAATGATTTTTAAAAAGGCACAACCCCGTGTTTGAAAAAGGCAATACTGACTTTTCAATCCCACATAGCTTTGGGATCGGAGGGTGTAGCAAAATAGCAAAAACATGTCCATACTCTGCTGACACGGCCTTGGAGAACATGAAATGGGATCTCTCCCACGAAAGCTCGTGAGATAAGTAAGTTTGGTAGTCTTTAAAAGTGCCACAAGACTCCTTGTTTATATATGGCACTAGATACTGCAGTGGAAAGCCAGCAGCTTTCTTCTGAAATGTGAATGAATTTGGGAACATACAATCAGTGGGGAAAAATAACATGATAATAAAGTGAGGCAGAGAATTCTGATATGCCCCAACAGAGAAAGCCTACAGTAGTTAACAAGAAAGAAACAATCGTCACTCAAAACCTATTTTGTGTCCAGTGGCTTTAAGGGAAGATGGAAGTTCCTACTTCTAACTCCATTTTTACTCTGCCCTTCTTCAGGCAGAGCTCCCACTGGAGGGTTGCCTGAATAAGTGCCAGTCATGTTCCCCTCCAGGAGCTGGGCCACCTAGTGAGTAAAAGCCTATTATTGGTGCAGCCTAATGGAGTTGCTTGCTCACCTCAAGAGGTGCTGGGCTGTACTATGGACTTGAAAAGTTGTAGGTTTGTGACCTGTGGGTGGTTAATTACATCAGGAAAAAGTTTTTAAAAGGGGGCAAGAAGTTGGGAGTTTGACTGTTTATCACTATGAACCTCTGTTCCGCTGGCAACGAGGTTTTCCCCTTCTACAAGTCGACATGGACATCGATAGGAGCAGGGATTGAAAAATAATTTACAGGAGGTGACAGTTTAATCTCTCTGTTGCAGTGTGGAAGGAGAGGGTATCCTTCCACCCAAGTGACTGCATAAACGTAGTCCCTCTTGTTCCTCAGAGGCCTCAGCTTCCTCCAAAACTGCAGCTCTGGCCAAATGACCTCTAGCCTCGTCACTGCATAGTGACTCCGCTGTTACTAAGAGATCCACTGAGAACCCTGCTTTCTGTTCCACTCAGAGAGTGAGCCCCCAAACCATCAAAATCAGTCGCAAAAAGCTCCTGAAAAATGGCATCAAAGATGATTCAACCTCCAGGAACACAAAGCCGCTGCCGTTTTTTCCTAACCCTGTTTCCCTTGGCAGGTCCTGTGGTTTGCAGTGTATGTTGCATGGAGAACAAGAACATTTTATGGCAAGCTGCAAGGCGCGGTGTGGGAGCCAGCCCCAAAGGAGGCCAGTGATACAGTCCACCCCAACGGGATGACAGGAGCAGGGATTGAACCTGGGACCCCTGGTTCTAAAAAAAAAAAAAGATTACCACGGGACAAGAAAAGTCAATACTGCAGTCAGCTCAACCCTGCTTGCTCTGGCCTGGTGGGTAAGATCTCTGGCGGAAGGGTTAACATGGCCGCATCGGACAGAGCTCGGGAGAAAACGAGGTCGCCTGACGTGACCTGTGCCAGGGGAATCTCGTGGGAGCGCTAAAAAGAGGACTTTATAAATATAAATAAATACACAGCCATGGCTCAAACTAACTACTGCTGACGCTAATAACAATGCCTGGCCTCCCAAAGCACTGATGCTATAGACCAGAGGTGCACAGCCTGCGGCCCCACGAGCATGTTCTGTGCAGCCCTCTGGGAGTGGAGCAAGCAAGGGGATCATGTGACATGACCCCCTCCCCCCTGCATGTTACATTTGTGGCCCTTGAGTGGCCTTAGAAAATGCAATTTGGCCGTTGGCCAAAAACAGTTGTGCACCCCTGCTATAGACACACGCAGCACCTCTAAAATGCAGCTGCCTCTGGACTGGAGAGCAATACACATCAGCTCTACACAGGAGCTGGAGAGTGATATTTGGCCACAGGCAGAGTGGCAAACCCCTTCTCTTAGGGGAAGTGCCTGGGATCGTTAACCACCATACAGGGGCTTCTTTATGGACTTCTCTGAAAGCCACATATGGAATTCAGAGGGGTGACGGGCATAGCTGACCCAGCCAATAAGAAGGAGTCGCTCCCAATTGCAAACTCACTAAAGCATCCCATCTGGTTAAGCTTGGACTGCTCCCCTAGATTCTTCAGAAGCAGATACAGTATTGAATGTCTACTTCCCTGTTTTCCACAGTCCACACCCGTCATGACTGGCCTGGCTCTATCACCCCGCCCCTTGGGTAGTCCTTTGCCCCAGTGCATGAGGAGTAAAAGATACTCCTTTTTTCTTCTTTTCCCCCAAACTTCAGGCCAGTTCAGCTCCCCATGTCACTTCTCTGCCTGTCCCCAGCGCGTTTTGGTTAGCCACTATCCCAGCAAGTCTGTATTGCCCCCTTTTCAGTCCATCCTTCCGATTTATTAATTAATTTAAAACTAACAAACAAACATGAAACAAGAGGAGAACAAGTTCTGGTCCAGAAGGGTGTGCAGGCGGCTGGGGCTCCTTCGCGTCACTGCACAGGGGTGTGTGCGCCCCATGGGGACTCATGCACTAAGGGAAGGTGTTGGTACTGTACTAAAGTGTCTCCTCTAGGGAGCAGAGTTTTCACATTCATTTCACCGGTATGGCAAAGTCAGTTTGCTTGTCCTTCAAGGTGCATTACATTCAAGAGCTATTGCGAACCACGGAAAGGTGGCGGGGCAGAGTGGAGATCACCTCACCCCATCGGATCTCCTGGGTTTGGTTATTTTAGTTAATTGAACCTCCCCGGCTCCCAATGTTTCTGCTCCTCTCCAGACTTTGGGAAATAAAATGGGGTCTGGCTGCCCCGAGCTTTAGGTCTCTCGTGGGTCACTGTACTGGAGCTCTGAGTTGAAGACCTCCTTGTATAGGGGTGGGAAGTTCATGGCGGTCTCTGGATGCAGGAGCCGGAAGAATTCCAACTTGTCCAAGTGCAGATTGCAGATGGTTTTCATCAAGGGCAGTTTGGAAACCATCTGCAGGGGAGAGAAGCCGGGGAAGGAAGTGAGATCTGGGTTTGTGACTGCACCAGTCATTTCCAACCTTTTTGGCCACAGAGTCCGGACACCGAATAGGGCTTAGCTAGACATGTCATGTAATAACCATGATGTGGCTACAACAGCGTGAACCCTGAACGAGGGTATGCTGCACCTGGGTGACTGATGGGAACATCCCAGGGATAAGAGAAACCAGGTCAAGTGCTATTTGGAACCAGCGCAGTGCCTCTATTCTCAGGGTTTGCTGTTCTATGTGGAAATGATTTGGCTCCCCTAGGATAACCAAGGTTGGGAAAATAAAGGGAGCAGCAACAGCCTTGACAATCCACTGCTGAGGATTCCCCACTCTGCTCATTGTCGCACCTGCACAACGATGCCACGACCAGACCCCGAGAACAAGGAATGAGCCCTTGCGTTACAGATGGCCAATGCGTAAACCTCCCTCACTCTTGGGGAGCCGGTATGCGAACTCTAACACCTCAGTCCTAAACAAACAGGTCTCTAGCACTTGAGTTAGAGGAGATCTTCCTTGGTTGGTACCTGCAGCAGGTTCTGTTATAATTGAGCAATGAAGCTCACAAGAGGTGGTGGAAGAACTCTGTGGGGACGCTCTGCCCCCTCCCAGCCCAGGCTGCACGGGTGATGCTCTTTTAAAGATGAGGCAGCCCTTTCTCTCAAGTGCTAGAAAGTGCCTTTGGTCTGTGCTATGCAGGAAGTCAGGTTAGAAGATTCTAATGTTCTTTAATGTTTATGGAGAGAGACCTATTCCATAAGACCTAGCAAATCATAGAATCATAGAATAATAGGGTTGGAAGGGACCTCACGAGGTCATCTATCCATTATATCAATCCATTATACCCAGCCGATGCTGGATGGTCCCCTGTGGTTTATCCACCAGGATTTTGCCCAGCTTCGTAGAAAGTGTTGCCAGGATTCACAGAAGCATAGAAGATTAGGGTTGGAAGGGACCCCAGGAGATATTTAGTCCAACCCCCTGCTCAAAGCAAGACCAACCCTACAATGGTCTTAATTCTCAGGACAATTTTCTCTTGATATTCAGCCTTAGAGCAATTCTACCCTGGGTTCCTCCTGGCTGCTCCCAGTTACCTTCGAGAGCTTATCCTCGCTGGAGTGTTTCTTCTGGATCTCGTGCTGCAGGGCTATGTAGATCTTGTCTTGGAGCTTCTGCACTTTCTTGGATTCGGTGAGCCAAGGGCGATCTGGAAATCAATAGCCAAATCTCAGATCAGTTCTAGGAAATGGATCTGAATGTTGCATAACGCGGCCACCACTGTGGGGGGTGGGTTATTTCCTTAACTGATTTTCCTGCCCTTCATCTTTAGGGTGCTACAGGTTTGTGATCATTTCCCACCTCCCAATGGCACCTGGCTTCCCCTTGCACATGTGTCTTGGCTGGAGAGGACTCCAAATTCTAGAAGCAGATCTGGTGGGAGGTTGAGAAAAAGTAGGGCTCAGTACACTTTAAGGTTACAAGGACCATTGGTCTGAAATGCTGCCTCCATTGGTGGCCAATGCCTGATGCTGGAGAACAATTTGCCCCACTCCCCAATGGTGCACAGCGGCAGCTCCTTCCTAACCCTTGCAGCCATCAGATTTATGCCCTGAAGCATGAGAATGGATTACCCTTGCACAGACTGTACTGCAAGGCTTTGAGGAGTAGAGCAAAGTTGGAGAACATCAGGCAGCTCTCCCTGGCTCTTAGACTGGGATTTCTTTTTAGTGCAAGACTCTTCTCTAAAGGGCTCAGTTCCCTACTTCAGCAAAGTGCACTACAGCTTACATGCAAGCAACTTCCTAAGCAACGGCTTTGCTCTTTGAGGGCCACCTCTGCTAGCCATAAAGACAGCAGAAGTTCAGGCTTCATTCTGCTCTCCCTGGGAGTTTTGCCATGGGTTCCATTAGCAGCCAGGTCAGATCCCTATGCTTCATTTGCTCCAAGTGACAATGGTGTAACGGGTCTCCAATTTCTCTGATGAGGTTTAGGATTAACTCTCTCCGGAAGGCCAGCCAAAATGCTCTCTCTTGGAGCTTGTGGCTCAGTGAGCTCCTTAAATGCAGAACAGAAATAGCCATTCACCTGTCCCACTCTCCACCTACCTGGAGACAGCAGGACGGCTGCAGTGAACAGTGCAATCTCCTCATCTGAGAGCTGTAGTCGGCACAGGTTCCTCCCCAGCTCAAAGATGGCACCAATGAGGTCGTCGCAGCCTAAAGAGAAGACATGGAACGAGAGGCACATCATGGGCCTGTGCTACAGACGCCTTCACTGCACGAAATTTGTCTCTGTCCACACTGTGCAACTCCTGCCCACAATGGAAGCCAAGTCTACAGGTGGGAAGCCAAAGGCAGTGGGGTAAAGGATCAGAGAAACAGGGTCAGATCAGCCATTGCCCTACATCTAATCAGAACAAGAGCATTTTAAAGCCACTCTGCACAGGTGTAATTGGCCATGCAGGCTGGGGTTTATATAGGCGCTCAAGAGAGCTCAGTGCCCAGCTCCCAGGACCCCAACTTCCCGATGCGTCTTTGAAAATCCCAGCTCGTACAGCCACAGTGTGTAGGGGAATGGGGAATCAGGCCGGGGTGCTTGGAGATCTCTAGATGGAAGACGGCAGAGGACTGCGAAGGTCCCACCTGGGACCTTGCAAATGGCTGTGGAGCCACAGGCTGAAGATTGTGGGGGAGAAAAGCCGCAGGTGAACTTGAAGGGACCAATATTGTGGTTTAACTCCAACATCCCCACCAGCAAAGAGCAGGAGAGAAGGGAGGGTCCCAGGAAACAGATGTGATCTAGGGGGAGGATGGATGCTAGTTCCCACGGTGAGGGGATTCATGGGTCTTTGGATTGGTGCCTCCTCCCTTTGGAGATAAAGCTCTGCCCCACACATTGGATGAGGCACTGGCCAGGAGCCAGGCTCCTGCTGATGTCACTGGGAGATCCTGGGAGTGAGTCAGGGCCACAGTATGGCTCATGGGCAATATTACCCCTTAACTGTGTTTCGTGCCCTGAGCCATCACCCCCAGTGGATAAAGAGTGCCCTCCCCAGCACACTACAGTGTGGGCAGCAGCAGATGAGCTTTCCCTGATGTACCCGAAGGGATCACCTCTCAGGGCTGTGGGATTTGGCTTCTGCCAACAAGGGAAGCAGCCTTGGCTCCTGACCCTGCAATTGGGTATGTGTGGGTGGATGCCCGACATGGCTGCTGATGCCCATTGAAATCAGTGGGTGCAGGGGCCAACCATGTAGCTCCGATTGCAGGATCGGGGCCTACGCTCTGTGAACACGGGTCCCCTAGGACCCGCCTGAGATCCATCTGCTCATGGCACAAAGAACACCTAGCCATAAGCTAGATACAACTGGATGCACCCAATCAAGGCTGGTGTCAGAAGGACAGCCTACACCCCATTCCCCACTGACCCATACACTGGCCCAGAAGTGGCCTTTGAGGGCGCTAGGCGAAGGGCCATTGCAAGTCCTCCCTCAGTAGTCCCAGCTCCCTGCTGCCCTGGTCCCCCCTCCAGCCCCAGCTGTCTACTGCCAGCCCCAGCCCCAGCCTCCCCCAGTGCTGGCAGCAGGGGGCAAGTCGGCCCAGAGGCTGGGCTCTGCATTCTCACCTCCGGGCCAGCTGCTTTCCCTCCAGGGGCAGGGCGGGCTCTGTGCTCCTGCCCCGCCCCTTGCCTTCGGCTTGCTGCCAAAGGTGGGGGGGGGGGAAGCGCAGCGGGGGGAGCCACATGGCCCCCGGGATGCCCCACTGGCAACAGGGTAGCACAGTGCCCGGAGAATCACAGGGCCAGCGTGGTCCCCCCCTCCCAAAGGACGGCAATGGGCTTTTGGGGTAGGTGAAGTAGGCGACGGGGCCCCTTATTGCTCGGGGCCCCAGACATGCGCTTGGTTCGCCTACCCCAAAAGCCATCTTCGCGCTGGCCAGGCTCTGAGAACAAACCCTATGGTTTCTGCATTAAAAAGAGCAAGACATTTGAGGGAGAAGGGAGAGACAGGAGGACATGGCTTAGTGATGATCATTGTGTTCCTAAATCCCCTAGGTGCTTCGGACACTCTCGCCGTACTCCTTGCCATGACGTTAATGCAGTGATTGGGACCCTTCCTGGAGAACCTGCTGCTATGTTTTCATAACAGAAAGCTATAAAGAAGAGTCATAAGGCCCCTCTCCCCATCCATGGAAGCAAACGAACCAGCTCTTACCCAGCGACTTGAACATCTGCAGCCCACCGTACTTCCCCTCGAAGAGCACAGTGTTATTTAAAGGGTTGAATGCCCGAATCATTCGGATCAGGAGCACTTCCAGGCAACCTAATGCAGGCAGAAAGACGACAGACGAGGAGGAGCAGGTGGAGGGAAAGGAGGAGGGTAAGGGAGCATTTCCGTCATCCAAGGACCCAAAAAAAAAAAAAAAAGTCCAGACCAACCACCAAATGCCAAATGATTAAAAAAAAAATGTTTAAGAAAAATCCCAATTTTGGTTTTTTAACAGCAATTGTGACCGTAATATTTCGACAAAGGGAAATATGACCCGGTGGGTTAGCAACGGAAAACAGAGGGGTAAAATGATCAACGTAACAGTGGGTTACAAAGAAAGGAGAAGGTAAAAACAAAATAAAAAAATGGAAGGAAGAAATGAAGAGGTTGATTAGATTCCATTTGCTAAGTCATATAAACTAGGCAGCATTTGGATTTAAGGGTAGCAACCTGCCTGGAAATTTGGATGGAAGAGCACGGGTTGCAGGAGGGAACCAAGCAGGTTGCTATGGAGGGCTTAGCCATCTGCATCGTTTCTCAGGGCTTACGCAGCACCAGGGTGAAGGTGGGGTGTGACAGCAGCTGGCTGTGCTCGGGGAAGCTAGGTTACTACGAAATGGCTAACCCAGGATTGCCCAACTCGCAGTGAGCCTGAACTAAAGATAGACTGATTCTCCATCACGCTACCCCTACATCAGGGCTTTTCCCTGCTGTAAATGGCTGTGCAATGGGGACTCAGACCTGGGGGACTGTAAGAGCAAATTGTGCCCCCCCCGGGTTCTGCAGTCAGATTTGCTAACATATTAGTTAATCTGCTGTCGTTTATGAATGAAGTGAAAGCAGAATTTTTTATTTTAAGCCAGTCCCGGTCATGGGCATTGCTGGGCACACAGGGAATGAGCCCCGCGTCCCTGTGCCAGTCCCCCGAATCTTTGACTGGGGCCCTGGGCCAGATCGTGTGGCCACCAGCCGGCGGTGGCAGGATCCGGCTCTGGGGCTTTGACCGAGGACCTGGGGCCTGGCCACTGGAAGGCAGAAGCAGGATCCAGCCCCAGAGGCCTGGCTGAGGACCTGGGGCCCGGCTGCCTGGCAACAGCCCAGTCTGGCCCCCAGAATCCCAGTTGAGGAGCTGAGGCCCAGCTGCTTGCGAGAGAATCTGGCCCTGGGACCCCAGCCGAAGACCCGGGGCCCGACCAGTGACAGCAGGACCAAGCCCCGGGACTCCAGCTGAGGACCCAGGGGCTG
Source organism: Pelusios castaneus (assembly GCA_007922175.1). NCBI lineage: Eukaryota > Metazoa > Chordata > Testudines > Pelomedusidae > Pelusios > Pelusios castaneus. The sequence goes on along the minus strand of ML685913.1, from coordinate 2,390,191 downwards.
GGCCGCTGGCAGCAGGATCTGGCCCTGGGGACCCGGCTGGGGACCTGGGGCCGGGCCACCGGCCAGCAGAAAAAGTCCAATCTGGCCCCTGGCCGGGGCCTGGGACCAGTGGCGGCAGGAGCCCAATCCAGCCCCAGGGCCGGATCAGGACCCAGATTAGAAGCAGGGTGTGGGGGCCGGGCCTTGGGCCCAGGCCCTGAACCTTTTCTTGGGACAGCAACGCCCATGGTCCTGGTGTGTTGGGATTGCACCAGCGCTCAATGCAAACAAAAAACCAATTTGGGACTTTGGAGTGGAACACAAAAGGGAAAGTGATTCATCTGTTTTAACCCAAGAGCTGAGGATAGAACATAAAGCCAATGAGCAGCACCCACGGTCTGGAATATACTCCAAGGGGTTGTTAGAAACCGAGGGGATTTGTTTCTCTGTTTGCTGGTTCTTAAAAAGAACAATTTTTAATCACAAAAGCTCATGCGATAAATAGATGTGTTGCTCTTTAAAAGTGCCACAGGACTCCTTGTTTGTTTCATTGAAATAGACTAAAACGGCGACCCCCCTGGAACTTTGAACTTGGCACCTTCTTTTTAAGATTCAGAATAAATTGATGGACAGCGGGAGGTTAGTGGAATGAACCAATGTAGCTTTATCATTCAGACCTCATCCCATTCAAATCAACGGCAAAACTCTCCTTGACTTGAGTGGATACAGGATCGTTTCCTTAAGGGAAATGCGCTGCAGTGCATAGGAAGGCCAGCTGGTGATCTGAGAACCTGAAGGCTTGGACAGAAACACTGGTGAAATTCTGCTGCTTTGACCACTGCCTCTTTGGGGCAAGGGCCATCCTTTTTTCCTGTGTTTGGACAGCACCTAGCGTGGTGGAGTCCTGATCTGTCACTGGGGCTCAAAGGCCCTACTGCAATATACATAATAAATAATACTAAAAGTGGACTCTATGCTTGGCTTTGGCTGCTGGGATATTCTAGAGAGGAGGAGCTCACAGCGGTGACATTGGAGCTCAGAGAGTGGCAGTAATGGGAAACCGTGGGGGCTCGGTGTCAGACAGTCAGGGAAGGTCTCTTTAGTCTCATGAAAACAGACAAGAATAAAAAAATGTTTAATTTTCGCTGCTATTTTTCTTCTTAAGTTTTATGGGTTTTCAAATCAAAAATGCCATCAACCTCAGACAATGGCCAGTGAAACTTCTGCTGTGATGAAAAAGCCAATTTAGGGTCAGAAAAACCCCATTGAGAACAAAGCCAGCTTTAGTACTACCAGATCACAGCGGGACCATTTTACACATGCTTTGCACGGGCAAGAGAGAATCCACCCTATTCAGGGCTCAAAGTATAAACCAGCCACAATTGTTGTAACAACTTTTACGCAGCACTTCAGCTGTGTAGGGCACTGCACGGATGTTCACAACACCTGCAGGAGGGAGTTACAGGCTATTCTACCATTTTTCAGAATGGGAAACTGAGGCACAGAGACAGGCAATGAGTTGCCCAGCAAATCATTGCTTGAATCAGGATTGTAACTCAGGCCCTTCTGACTCCCACTGCAATGAGGGCACAGCTATCCAAGGCACTGCCATCGTGAGAACTAGCTAGTTTCACGGGGGGTTTCAGAAGAGCTGAGCATCAGAACCAACCACTGGCACAGCTGGTGCTGGAGCATGCCTGCAGATCCAGCTCCCAGGAGGCAGAGGTGGAAGAGACTTATCAGGTCCCCTCCAGGGCTGTAGGTGCAGGATTGCCCCATTCTATCTATTCTCCAGGGGTTTGGAAGATGGAATCTGAAAAGCACCCAGTGGATGCTTATGTGAGCTGGAACCCTCAGGAAAGCCCATCTTGTGCTCCTAAGACCCCAATGCCCCTGGACTTGTGGGGACGGGAGGTGGGTGTTGAAAACCAAATCTGGATCCAAAGTTTGCCACTTCCTCTCAGCTGTTTAATGAGCCAAATCCGAACGCTGGATCAGAACCCATCCAAATCTGGCAAGCCGAACTCCCAGGCCACCAGGCTGAGAGGCTGCTCCAAGGTGCATGACATGCCTCGGGGATGCCTGCATCTTTCCAGGCAGAGTGAGTGCTGGCTGATCCTCCTGCCCCCATCCCCTCCCTAGCGGGTGTGAAAGGCTTGAGCCGGGTGCCTCATGCCAGGGAAAGATGCCACCTGGCACTCCTATCCTCGCCAGTGGGGACTACTGGCTCTGTGCTCCAGCTTTCAGATCCTCCCCACACTGTGGGTTTCATGGGGCAAGTGATTCGTGGACTCCGTGTGTGCTGAGGTGACACAAGCCTGCCTCAGCCTGGAGATAAGAGAGAGGAAGAAGGAGGGATTCAGAGGGCAGGGGAAGGAGGGTGGCGGTAAGTAAGGGGGAGAGGAGAGAAAAGCAAGAAGGGGAGAGAGAAGGAAGGAAGAGAAGGGCAGAGCTGAGAAGAGGAGGAACGAGGACGTGGCCTGAGGGTGCCCCTCCTGCCAAAACCCAGGCTGAGCCGCAAGGAGGTGCAGCCCATGGTATGGTACGATGGGGAGAAGGCGCCCTTCAGCCAGACTCGAGTCTGAGCTGCCCTGGGAATGGCCCTGGCATAAATCGGAGCAGCCCCAAGGGGTGCTCAGGTACAGCAGCCTCCGGAGAGCAGCTTATGGGCTTCTCCATAGAGAGCAGGGCCCGAATCTAGTAATGCCATGTGCTATGGCGCTGTCTGCCAGACCAGCGCCGCCGCCCACTGGCTCCGCCCCTCCCGACCTAGCCACGCCCCCAGCACTGCCATTTAAGGAAGCGCCAGGTTGTGTGTGGCTCCCCAGCCCCTGGAGCACCAGGCCAGGCCCACTGTGCTGCCTGGGGACCAGCCGGGGGGGGGCCAACAGCCCCTACAGGTGTTGCTGCCGATGCCGGGAAATAGGCTGGGTGGCTTTTGCCATCCCAGCAGAGTGTGGGGACAGCCCATCTTCCCGCTCTCTCACCTGCTTTGAGGAGGATGATCTGGTCGTTCTGGCAGAGCTCCATGAAGCCGTCGATGCGCTTGGCAAACTCCACCACGTACTGGATGGCATTAGAGATCTGCAAGGAGCACTGTTGCCACATGGTCTCGCAGCTCTGGGAACACAATGGGGGGGTATCAGGTACAGCTGGCTCCCCTCCATGCATCGCCCCCTGCACTCAGCTCCATGGACTCTGTGGCCTCAAGGGACGAAGCACTGCGGCTCCTTTTCGTACTGTGCCACCCTGAGGGGTGCTCCAGATGGGGATCTGCACCCCACATCTTTGGGATGCACAAAGCCACCCCCCAGTTTTCATGCCACTCCCAACTCCGGCTGAAATCCAGGACCCTGGCCCTTCGCTCCATCCAGGGACTGAATCCAAGGGGGAGTAATTCCCTCTCATGCCCCACTCACTAACCAAGCTCCACCCACACGTCACCAGAACAAGACTCCACTCCCACAATACGAGGGTTCTTGCTTCGAGCAGCAATTTCAATTGTCCAGTGTTGGATTTCAGAGTTAACCACCACGGGGCTTTGCAGAGCTTCCCCACGCTGCCTGCAGACTCCGGCAGACATCACTGGAGCACTTCCATTTAGCCCCAGGTTTTTAAGTTTCTTTCACAACCTTGAAAGCCAGAGGTGTCTTTTCTTTTTTCCCTAAAGGAAAGCTTGGATTTTGGAGCTCCAGGAGACAGCTTCTAAAAGAGCCCTGCCCTGCTGTGACCCAGCCTGGTTACCCCCAACTCCATTATCCTGCGCCCCTAGATGATGATCCAGATGTCCAGGGTCCATGGCCAGGGGATTTTCCCCCACCACTAAGGGTGCTCTGGACGCCATGTCTCAGGATACATATGCCCCACCATAAAGCTGTGCTCCCCTCCCACCGATCCCCCGTGAGGTACTTCCCCGAATCCCAACGTGCATCACTCTTACGGCCAATATCTCTTCCACGACCCCAGCCAGCTGCTGTGGCCAAGGCTATCCAGCTGGAAATCTGCCCTCCCACTCCTAGGGCACCACACAGGATGCAGCTGGGACCATGAGACCAGCTCCCATAGGTGCGCACTGATCCGGGAGAGGTTAATGCCAGGGGCTGGGTACCTGTGGCAGCCTGGGACACTGAGATTGTTGTGTAGGGTGGCGAGACACCCAGCGGGTTGATGGGGAGCAACAGGGAATCACCTGGTTCTGCAAGCTCCTGATTTCTTCCTGGGTGTACAGCAGCCACACGAGTCTCTTGAGCTCCTCCGTCGTGTACTGGCAGGTCTCCAGGTGGGACTTGATCACGTTCTGAGCAATCTGGTCTGTTGAAGAAAGCACAAAGCGCAGCTTGGACAAGGGAGCTGGGAGCAGAACCGTGGCACAGCATAGTCCCAGGGCCTAATCCAAACCTGTAGGCAGCCCCAAGGCTCTTAATGAGTCACCAGGGTGGGCTCTTAGCCACGGGTGTGCTGTGATGGGCTGTCGCATGGCTATATGTGCCACTGCCCACTCCTGGATGGAGTCAGCACTAACCCAGCTGTGTGTCCTAGGCCCTATAGTGTCAGTGAAGATTCTCCTTAGCTCAGGCACAAGGGGCCTCGTGATGTCAGAGCCAGAGGATCTGGAGTCTATCCCTGCTGCAAAGCTCCTAGCTGGCTGGGGTTTTGCTATAGGATTTGTGTGTCATGAGTGAGCTGCAATTCAGGCAGCTGGGTACGGCTGGACTGCAGCGTAGCAGGGCGTGGGGCACAGTTCTGGGGCTCAAGCACATTAGGAGCTGTAGTTTGGGACACTGGTTTCCTCCTGCTGCTGATCAGTTTGGGCAGGGGTGGGCAGGGACAGTTCCTGCCACAGCTGCCCTATCCCCCATCCCCACAAGAGCATGGGGGCTACAGGCTGGTCTCAGTCTCTTCTTCAGCCTCCACGCTTCTAGCTGCATTGACACACATTCCCAGGGAGGGGCACTTTATAGAGGGCATTTCTGGTGAGCTTGCGTGTCAGACTCAATGGCAGGGGAGTACAGGAGGCTCCGGGGAGAGTGGGACCAGAGACAGGGAGTCCCTACTGCTATTAGAGTGTAGCTGCTTCTTTAGGGGAGGGCTCACAGGAGGCGGTAACAGCCTACTACTGCTCCCCCCCTGGCAGAAATGCTCCTTTAGCTCAAGCAGGAGAGGGCTGTGCTTTCAATGCGGAAAGCCTAGGGGTCGGCCCTACCTATGGGGTGTTGTGCTAAGCCCTGTCAAATTCAGCTCATGCATTACGTCTCAGGGCTGAAGGGGGCAAGTACTGACCGATTTCGAGCACTGAAATGTCCGAGGCGACCTGGCTGGCCTCCAGGGTGCTGTGTGCAAAGAGGCTGGGCTCCAGCATCAGTTCGTAGATGGACTCCTGCTTGATGAGCTTGGCGTCACTGACGTCGATGCTGGACTGGTCGGGCGAGGGCTGGGCCGAGGCGAGGAGATCGAGGTTGTAGTAGGTGCTGCCTCCGTCGGGGGTGAGCGGGAAGTCGAAGAGGAGCCCGTCCGATAGCGGGGAGATGTCATCCAAGTCCGAAACCCCACTGCTCACGCTGGTGGTGTAGACCCGTCCCACGGCCTCTGAGTTGTCCTTGGAGACACCATTCTGCTCCTGGTTCTGCTGGTGCTTCTGCACCTCCGCATACAGGCTGTCCCGCTGCTTCTTGGACATGCGGCCAAACTTCACCGCTGGGGAGAGGGAAGCAGGGCCGGTGGGATTGGGTGCAGGGGCAAACAGTGGGTTAACAGCCCCAGCTGAGATCAGGGCTTCCACCATGCTAGGCGCTGTGCAAACAGGTCAGGGCCCAGAGAGCTTACAGCCCAAACAGACAAGATTTGGGGGCAGCGACTTGCCCAGGAATGGAATGCAAGAGTCTCGGTTCCTGGTTCCTGGCCCTATTCCCAGCCCATGCTGTTTCCCACAGCGCAGCCCAGCCTGCCCACTCCCTGGTCCCCTAGGTGCCCAGCTGACTCACCATCGCGCGACATGCCCAGCGCCAGGCACTTCTGCAGACGGCAGTGCTGGCACCGGTTCCGGTTGGTCCGGTCGATCAGGCAGTTCCTCTGGCGCGAGCAGGAGTAACTTGCATTATTCTGCTGGCTTCTCCGGAAAAAACCCTGCGTGGCAAGGACGACGGTTCAAAACAGGGGAGGATCTCTCCCGTGGCCTCTCCCTGCCTGGGGGGTGAGTGGAGAAGGGGTCTTCCGAGGGGACCCAGGGATGGGAAAGACCCAGTGGGGGCACCTGGCCCAGATCATTCCTGGAGATATGGTGTCTTGTGCTTTGTCCAGCTTGGACCCGCACGGTGGGAACCGGGGCCTGTTCCAGAATGTGGAGGGGGCAATGCCTGGTCAAAAGCAGGGGTGGATGGGGAATGGATGAGGGCGTGCATTAGGCCAGCTGTACTGCTAGTGAACGTGACACCCAGAGCCAGCGAGGTGCTATGTGGTCTGTTCCCAGTGTATCCGATTCCTGCCTGGCAATGCTCCCAGGCTGGGACCTTCGACAGGAGCTGGCATCTAGCTGATGTAGGCTCCCTTGGAAACCCCAGCCCTGGGGCTGGTCTGGTCTCTACGAAGCAGAGGGCTCATGCCAAAGAGTTTTATCAATCAAAGCCACCATCCCCTGGATCGCTGGGCTGAGAATGCCCAACTCATTACACAGCTGATCACCAGGCCCGGCCCACAGCTCACCTTACAACCTTCGCAAGTGATGACGCCGTAGTGAATCCCCGAAGACTTGTCTCCGCAGATCTTACATGGGATCACTTCAATTTGGGCTGCAGCAGGGAGGGGAACAAAACAGACAAGCCCAAATCTGTTAATCGCAGTGTCTCCTGCTCTCAAGGGAACAGAGCAATTAAGACACCGGGCCCTTCCGTGGAGACAAGGATCTCAGAGCGGTTTACAGACCGACATTAATGAAACCTGTGAGGTGGGTATTGCCAGCACCATCCCCACTTGACAAGGGAAACTGAGGCACAGAGCAGGGCTGTGATTTGCAGGCCAGTAATGGAGCTGGGAACAGAGCCCAGGTCTGCCAACCCTGTGCTCTAGACAGTAGATCCCACTGTTTAAACCCTCTGAAGTGATCCTCCTAAGAATTCAGACCTGCTCAGCACACCTGGGAAACAAACGATGCCATCTACTTAGCTTGGCAAGCGGCCACTCTCCCCACTGCCTCACCGCAACACCGCACCATTCCAAATGGCCAGGGGATCCCGTCCAGGTTTTTCTCTTCCCTGTTGCTGATGGTGAGTGAGAAGAGCTGAGGGACTCATCAACACCTGGCTTGACTTTGTAACTACTGGTTGCATGTATAGTCATGTGTGGCTGTGAGTATGCAAAAGGAACGGATCTCTGCCTGCACGATCCCGCTCACCTGCCCTGGGTGGGTCTCTCTGGAGGGACCAAACCCTGGAACCTCTAGATCTAAAAGCCCAATGTAAGCATCTAGGCCTGTTCCACTCATTTGTGGGAGACCAACTGCTCAGTTGTGTTATACACGTGCTGTCTGTCTATGGAGCTTAAATGCTGCTCCACCATTACTGTAGAATCTGAGTGCCTCATAATCTTCAGCGTATTTTTGTCTCAGCACCCCTGCAAGGCAAGATCAGGCTATTATCCCTGTTTTATAGATGGGGATGGAGGTCCACAGAGGTTAAGTGTCTCAACCGAGGCCATACAGGAAGTCTGTGGCAGGGCAAGGAACTGAACTTGTGTGTTTGGCTAGTGCCCTAACCATCAGGCAGTACTCCCTCTCCTCCTCACACACACCCCATCAGCCTGTATGGTTTCTGACCATCCTTGCTAATTACCAGGGATCATAGTTTTCCATGATAAAAAACCTCCAAATTCTCTGAGACAAAACCATAAAAATCTGCTTTTTTCTGTGATTACAAGGAAACGTTGACTGATGGTTTTCCTTGCCACAATACATGTAGGTATCAGGTGAACAAAATGTTACATTGATATATTTACAATTTCTCAGCTGACAGCCCAAATCCCCCCTGTTCTCTAGATTACCTGAATTTCTGATTATCCAATATCTAACCCCGATCCTAATGAGATCGGCTAACCGGGGTTCCACTGTATATGTTTTTATTTTTTCACAAAAGGTAAAAACTAAAGACTCTGTAAAACCAAAAATTCTGTGTTCTTCCCTGGCAAACAGATTTCTCGGATTCCCTGGCGATCACCTACATTTCCAAAAACCAGATGTCACCAGGCCACAATATTCTGCTCTAAGGAACCCTGGATTCTGCTCCGCTCTTTGTGAACTGTGATGTGCCAAACGGACTGTTGTGAAAGTGGATTTCTGCACTGGGGACTGGTGCTTGGCTGGCAGACGTGGACTGCCAACGCTACTGTTAACCCGCGGGAGGTCAGTCTTGATGGATTATTCAGGTTGACAAGAGCGCCATGTAAATTGAGTACCAGTTACTGGCCCCACATCTCTTTACAGATGTCTCATTTCTACAGCACTCTCCTAACACACTGCAGGGACTGTCTGTTTAGTAGCACGTGTCCAGTGACTAAATGCAACACAGCCCCAATCCTGGACTGAGGGGAATTTGTACTGAGATTGCTGGACACAAATTCACACTGGCTCTCCAGCTCCCAGCCTGCCCAGATTTTCCCAACTGTCTACACTGCAGCCCCCTCTGTGACCAGAGAATCATAGACCCACAGAACTAGACCCCCCTGCCAAGATGCAGAATTCGCTGCATCTACCCTACCCTTGTGAAAACCTCCAGTGAAGGAGTTTCTACAACCTCTCTGTTCCATGGTCCTGCTGTTCCTACAGTTCGGAAGTTTTTCCTGAGATTGAATGTAAATCTGCTCTGCTGCAGTTTGAACCCATCGCCTCTTGTCCTGCCCTCTGTGGCAAGAGACAACTTTTCTCCATTTTTTATGGTAGGCTTTGAAGTATTGGAAAGTTGCTATTATGTTCCCCCTTAATCTCCTCTTTTTCAAACTAAACCTCCCCAGTTCCTTCAGCCTTTGCCCATATGGCTAGCATTCCAGAGCTTTGATCATCTCTGTTGCTTGCCTGCTTCTGGATCTTTCCCCATTTCTCCGTTCTATATAGTGGTGACCAAAACTGACACATTACTCCAGGTGTGGCCTAACCAGGGCCAGATTATCAAAGGGGCTTTAGGCTTTAAGCCCCGGGCCCTGGCCAAAAAGGGGGCCCTGGGCTCCAGCCCCTCAAACCCTATGTTAATCTGGAGACACCCACCACGCTGTGGGGAGGTGGGAGGTAGGCGCTGGAGCCGGTGGGGGAGGGGGGCTTCTGCACTCTGCCCCGCCCCTGGGGTCTGCTCGCTCTGCCCAGGTGGTGGGGCCAGCTGACGCAAGCTGTGCTCCGGCCCAGCGTGCAGCTCTCCAGGGCCACTGTATGGGGGTTGCCACAGCACGGACCAGCTGCCACCCCCCAGCAGACTGGCTGGATTGTGGCCCAGGCTGGGGGCCCCACAGTGGGAATGGGGGGCTGCCCAGGGCCCCTGAGCAAGTTAATCGAGCCCTGAGCCTAACCTACACCAAGCAGAGCGGTACTATCACCTCCTGTGACTGCATGCGCTGCTTCTGTTAATGCCACCTAAAATTGTATTTATTTATTTTGCAACAGCATCGCACGGCTGATTCACGCTGACATCCCGTGCGGCCGTTGCCACCAACAGCATGGAAGTGCTGAGCTGCCCCGGGGATCCAGATGTACAAACAGAAGAGAATATTGGCACAGTGTTCGCAACTGCGCTATTTAGGATATAACCCATATAATCCGGGAGTAGGAGGGTGCAATTCCTGACATGCCCAGGAGATGACAGTGAAATGCTGTTCTGGATTGCAGCTGGGCAGGCATCTGATGGGAAAGATCTTTTGCTCTTCCCACGGCCCAGCACAGGGAGAGGACAAGGAGCTCACAGAGCAGCTGCACAGGTGGAAGGGAATGGAAAGTCCTATCTGCATAGCTGCTCTCTTCCTCCATTCCCAGAACTGCCAGGGTGGGGGACACCCCTTCCCTCGGAGGAGGCGCATTGCGGGACTTGGGAATGTTTCATTCACACAGCTCTGTCTTTGCAAACGTCCCCACATGGGGGTTGATGGAAGCGGGGCAGAAAAAGGCATCCAGGCTTAACAGAACCTGATTAACGGCTGCATAATAACCCAGCTTTTCACTGCTGGAGGGAACAGTGGTGCGTTGAGGGGATGGATGTCCTCAAAGTGCCCTGTGCCGCCGAATAAATCTCCCAGAAAAAGCCCAGTTTTGCTCCATCCTTCCCTTCAGCAAACAGTAAGATCATCGGCTCCTGGAACGCTGAACACTTTACATGCTGAACACTAGAAGAGCGATTGCTTCACCCAGCACTACCCAGGGCAACCACCTCTGTGCTGTTTAACAGGGCAGGGCACCAGTTTAGCGCAAGAAGTAAAGAAAATCACTGAGTCCACTGAAGAGAATTTCAGGACTGAGACCAAATGGAATGAGCCAAGCTGGCTTCTGGGGGTTGTCTGAAGCAGAAAGAACCATGGGATCCTGAGATTATGGTGGTTAGGACCTCAGCTTTACATCTCACCTATGCAAATGCCTCGCAGAGAAAGGACCCATTCCCAGATAGGACAAAGAGAAATCCAGTCCAGAGCTTGCTTACAACTATCCCAGGTGCCACAATTGAACCCAGCCCCAGGTTAGAAGAGAACAAATAACTAGAGGTGGGTTTCCATGCCCACCTGCAATGGCCTGGGGGGGAAGATACCTTGGAGTGGCTTTCTCTGCTCCCCTAGGGCCTGACCCAATGGGCACTGAAGTCAGTGGAAAGTTTTTCATTGCCATCACTGGGGAATCAGCCCCTCAAACCGCATCCCTAAAGACAGAGGGTGCCTCCCAGCAGCTGGAGCCCAGCCCTGCAGTGGGCGGGGCTCCATTGGAACAATTCACCAAGACAAGAGGCACGCTGGGTTCTCCACCTTTCCTGCGAATCTGACAGCATTTCCATATCAGATGCTCTGGTTCAAACAGGACTTAGCCCAGGGAAGTCCTATGACCTGTGCAATGCCGCAGAGCAGAGGGTCAGAGTGGCCCCTTCTGGCCTTGGACTCTGCCCCTAAAGGGTTTGTTTGCAGCCCGCTTCCTAGAAGGCAGCCACCTGGGGCCGTCCATATTACCTGCTATTCAGATGAGGCCTTCCCCTCCGAGTTTGTAGACTCAATGCCCAGCTGTGGCACTAGGGGGCGCTGTGCGGCCACCTTTTAGGGGAGATTGAACACCAAGATGGGGGTCATCCCAGATCCCATGGGGCTTTTGGTGTCTTGCTGAAATCCCCAGCTCAGTTAATTTCATTCTGCCTCCCTACATTCCCCTTTGCACTTCCAGAGGAGTCTTCTGTTCTGGCTGTTGCACAGTGTTGCAAGCAGCTGCTGTGTTCCACCCCAGAGGTGGCTGCATTTCACTGGTGGATTCAGTGCTGTGACAAGTTATCCGGCGTATTTTGTTGTTATTCTCCCGCTCCAGAGGCTGACTGTACGGGTATTTCTTCTCCTCCATCTCCCCCAGGTTTTTGTAGCACCTTTCATCCGACCTAGAGGACCCTGAAGGACTTCAGAAACTAGAACCTGATTTTCAGAAGTGCTGAGCATCCGCTTGAAATCAACAGGAACTGTGGGGGCTCAGCATCCCCCAAAAAACCGGACACTGTATCTGGGGCCTCCTCCATCCACCACTGACATGCAGCCACCTCTGGAGTGAAACGAAGCAGCCATCCTGCCCGTAAGAAGGACAAGGTTTTATGTCTCATCCACATAACAGCTCCCTTAGTGGCTTCTAAGCCCACCTCGGGACAGGGCTCTGCTCTCACACAGGGGGAAGTGTGCCCCCTTACAGTGCGCGATCTACATGATCTATGGAGGTCCCATCCAAGGAATGACTCTACCAAGGCTGTCTCTCCAGGGGGTTTCTCTGTCTTACGGGGGAGGTGGAGCTTTCTCTCATTCTCTAGGACCGGGTTAAAATCAGCATGATGCTGCCCTGCCAGCACGTATCACCATTGCCGCAGGACAGGCCCATCAGTAGCGTCTTGTGATCCCTGGCCACTCCTCACTTCCCACCAACACACATGGGCTTGGCAGACACTCACCAATGTGCGATGTGTCGGTGGAGGTTATATATGCATGGGGATAAGTAGGACTGAGCACACGGAGGAGGAGCCCAGCCCCCACCTACCTCCTAAGGATGAAAGGAAAAGCGGCAAGGGCAGAATTTGCCTCCAGTTGCATCGTATCTGTATTTCCCTGCGGTGGGCCAGGGAAAACAACTAAGAATGAGCTCTGGGGGCTTTCCACCAGTAGAGCTCAAGGCACTTAGTATCATCTCCCCCACTTTACATGTAGGGAAACTGAGGCACAGTGGGGGCAGTGATTTGTCCATATGCTGCCTCCCTAGTCACCAGCTACTGGCCACGAGGCGAGAGTTAGAGGCACTCGTGCCACTAGGGGAACTGTCTTGCGGGTGAGACATAAAACCCTGCCCTTATAGGCAGGATGGCTGCTTCGTTCCACCCCAGAGGTGGCTTCATGTCAGTGGTGAAAGGAGGAATCCCCAGATACAGTGTCTGATTTTGGGGGGATCCCAAGTTCCTGTTGACTTCAAGTGGACAGGTGGGTGCTCAGAGTCCCTAGATGAATTAGGGAAAGGGTACACCCGCAGCACTGTCCCCCCACACAACCCCAGCATCCTGGCATGAGAACCCTGCCCTTCTCGATAGGCAGAATCATAAAGTTTCCCTCATCCAGCAGGGAATTCCTGAGCCGCAGGGCAAATTCCACTGAATAACACTGAGTTCTTGTCGAAAGACCCAGCTTCCCTGGTGGTGTTAAGGCCTCCCTCTGTGGTGACTTTCCTCCTGAGGATCTTCAGATGCTCAATTCATTACTAGCTAACCCTTCGTAGGCCAATGCCACCCCTCTTCGACAGCTGGGAGAAACTGAGGCACGGGCTATTCTGATTTGACCAAGATTGCCCAGTGAGTCGGTAGCGGAGTGAGGAACAAAGCTCAGAAGCCCTGCTCACATTTCCCATTCTCTAGCCCACCCCACTCTAACCACTAGGCAGTGCTCTCTAGTGTCCAGTGGAGCTGTAGGGGGAGAAGCATGACAGAGCAGCTCTGGCAGGCTGAGTCCCTCTCCAAGCATTTCCCTGGGCCTAGGGGACAGGGCATTTTCTTCCTGGTCCTTTTTCCAACAACCTTTCCACTTCTCCTAAGGCACAAGGGGCCAGATTCTCCCAGCACGTCCCAATGTAACGTCCAGCATGAGCAAGGCTCCATCAGACCCACTGCTCCACTCCGGCCAGATTCTATACGGAGCAGGGCGTCAGAAAGGGAAGCAGGAGGAATGCTCGGAATACATGGGATTTGGCATGAATTCATTCTCAGAACCCCGCCCCCCAGCAAGGGAGTTTTTATCCCCATTTTACAGGTAGGAAAGTGAGGCACAGAGAGGAAAACATGGAGTTCTGATTCCCAGCCCTGACATTAACCACTAAATAATACTCCACCCTGCTGCTGGGACTAGAACTCAGCAGTCCTGCCACCCAGTCCCCCCTACACTAACCAATGAGCCAATTTATGCTGTTTGCAAAAGGCGTCTGCCAATGTCCCCCCACAGCAACCTGGGACCCCTAGAGTCCAGTCCAGCGTCCTGATTGGTGGCTGGGGGATTCCCACGTGACCAGGTGAGAGAGGTGACTGAGCTAAGCTGTTCTCCAGGGCTACTGGCACGCAACGGTGGCACCCTCTCTCATTCAGTCATGCTGGGAAAGCGATGGACGGTAACTGGGCAATGCCCCTGCGAAAAGATGGCACAAGCCACTCGTGCCTAGATTTGATCAGCCTGGGAAATGAGCTATGCAGGAGATGCTCATGGGATGCCAGGCAGGCCATGGTGCACCAGGGCAAGGGGCCACCTCTTTGCAGACCCCACGGCTTCCTGTCTGCTGACAGAGACCAGCCATTTGGAGAAAGACAGGGCTCCAACCCAGACAGGAACGCGAGGGGGTCCCACAGTCTTACAGCTCCCGCTTTGGCTGAGTGGTGGGATGGGATGAAAGGGGAGGCCCCCAGAGAAGAAGGGAGAACAAGAAGGAAGAATGGGGGTGCACAGCAGGTGAGGAAGCAGAATGGGGGTGAGAAATGATTACACACCAAGGGAATGGGCGTGTGAGAAATACGGGACATTGCGTGAGCGGACGGGTGTGTACAGCGGGCAAGAGAAGTACTGTATGCTACATAGCAATCCTGCAATCGCGGCACGCAGCTCTATTTTTTATGTTCATGCCGCACAGCAAACAGCAAATCAATCAACAAGAATCTGTCCCCCGCCACGACCCACCCCGACCCACATGTGGTCTCAGCCACGCAACTGCAACACTCAATGGAAGGGAAACTGAGGCACATGCTCATTTGCATCCACAGGGTCAAGTGTCAACGGTGCCCTCTTGTCTGCTGTAACTGCTGGAGCAGTGGTTGGGTCTCAACCTTTTGCGGGTTTCAACGTGCTTGGTCGACCCTACAGGACACACCAGCCCACCACCTAATCCAGCCATCTCCCCAGCTCTCCATGACACACCGCTGCGCTAGAGGATGCTTGCTCCCCACTATATGCAGACAAGTGTGCAGAGCTACTGTTATTTAAAGTCCCTGTAGCAGGGACCCAGCCCCAAACCCAGCATTAAGGCTCTTGGTGCTGTTAGCCACACAAGGGACAAGGGGAGCGAGTGGAGAATCTCACTTGCATTAACAGTACCAGGAGAATGATCTTTTCCTTCAGGAAGATTGAGTGACTTATCCACAGTGCCTGGCACTGAAGCCAGAGCTCCCAAATCCTTGCCCGTGCATCCGTCACAAAACTCCTCGGTCCTCCCGAGAGAACAGCGTTACCTTCCCACTTCTAATCTCAGCTTTTCTCAGCTGATGGGCTTTCATGGGAAGGACAGCGCCCCTTCCGTAGTCACACATCCCTTTCTCCTGAGGGGCCGGCAGGAAGTTTTGGAGACATCTTCTCTTAAAAAGAACATGGCTAGGACCACGTGGTCCAGTCCGCCGGAGGGGTGGCTGGGGTCCCTATACCGCCCCTGCTATCTCCTCTCTTATAAGAATAATTCCTAGCGCTTCCACTCTACTTGCCACCAGCAGATCTGAAAGCATGTCACCAAGAAGCCCGGAATCATTATCCCCATTTCACAGATAGAGAAACCGAGGCACAGAGAAGCAAAATTATTTGCCCACTATCTCCCAGGAGGCTCCCAGCAGAGCCAGAACTAGATCCCAGATGGCCCCATTGCAGAGATCCACTCACTAGGCCACACTGCCTGTCTGAAGCCAGAGCGAGGCAAAAAGAACACATGTGGTCCAACCAGGTTCATTCTATATGTGCTGTGAAAGTGCACGGGGGTAGCCCATTCCCAGCATCCGACACTCCAGTCACCATGGTTCTCATCTCCATCCGCACAAGGGTGTGCATTTGCCCACACATTGGTGCGTCTCCCTTCTTTTAGGGGAGGGCTGTTGTGGGTGAGGACAGGAATGGGCTGGGTAGGAAACCTTTGGTTCCCCCAGCAGGAAGTGGTACAGGCTTGCCAGCTGGGTACCCATGATGCGGCACAACTCCAGAGGGATGGGAAAGCCAAGGAGATGCACATCTTAATCATGGCCTATACCTCACCCTGTGCGAAAGGGGGTGAGCACCCCCACAGCCGATCACCTGCTCCCTCCAGCAATTAAAAACATGGAGTTCGTTTAAGGCCCTAGGTGGGAGGCCTTGGGGAGAACCCAGAACCAAGGGCTACAAGAGTGGCTGGGAATGCCAAGATACACGGACAAGATGCTGGGGGCTTGTAAGAGCAAACTTGGGAGTGCGTGGCTGGAGATGGGGGGGCTGCCTATAGGGGGTTGTGGAAGGAAGAGCTGCTGAAGGCTTTGGAGCACATAACATTTTAACCACGAAGAAATTATTGGGGGAACATTGATTCCCTTTTGTTTCTTCTTTCCCCCCCATGGTTGGTCCTGCCCCACCACAGATCAGGCAGAAGACCACAGAACTTGCTTCCAAAACGTTGCCCATTCATATGTGACCCAGGTCCTGACCTGGATCCTGCAGCTCCCCATGCGCCCAGCTCACCAAATTTGTTACTGCCAGGGCCCAAAGCAAGCGGAGCCCGACTGACTTCCTTTCCAAGAGAACAAAGCCCACTTCGTGCCCAGCTGAACATTTATGGCTCATTTGCCTTCTAGAATTGAAGTGAAGGCGTTGCAGGAATCCCAGCAGCTGGAAAAGATGGTGGCATGTCCAGCCTGCACACATCACAGCCCCACAATACAGGGATACAAGTATATGTGGATACACCCCACTGCCAGTGACTATAGGTGGACACAGCTGTATATAGACCAGGCCACAACAAATCAATGTTTCTGGTCACCATGGCAACCAGTTTAGTAGCCTGTCACCTAGCTCCACTGCAGAAAAGCAATGCAGGAGCGCCCTCTGGTGACCAAAAGTAAAATTGCTGGTGCCTAGCTGTGAGCCACTTTTGTCCATCCCTGATACATAAGCAGTCCTCTACCACAGATGTGACCGTGAAGGCACTTGGATTCCATCGGGTAACATGTGGACAGCAAAGAAGAAGCTATAATGTCCAAAAAGACCTATAAACCATCTGCTTCCCAAAAGAACAGGGCACAAACACTGTGTCACAGTTAAGGTTACTGGGGGAACTGTTTATTTCCAGACTGCCAAACTGTTTTTCAAATTGAATCTTGGCCGAGAATTTTTTGCCTTTCAAGTGGCTACAAAGAAAAAGAATCAAACGTATTTGTAATACATTAGCAACTTCAGGTCCTAAGCAGGACTGCGTCTCATGGGGCTAGGAGCTGGGCAAACACACAGTGATACTCTTTAGTAAGTGACGTAGAGAGGCCAACTTAACTCTGACTTTGCAGCGCCTGTCTGTGGAAACGGCCTTTAATTGTAAGGCATCGCTAATCAGTTTGATGGAATCTGGGAGCTAAACTTGTCCCAGTTACCCCATATAGCCTGTTAACCCACAGCTGAGAGTAAACAAAAGATGGGAATTAACCAAACAGCTGGAGCTGAAGACTCTTGAATCCAAAGGGGTCCTCTGTAGTATAAACACCAACTACGACTTCTCTCCAATGTCAGGTTGGCTGCAGGCAGAGCAGCCGTGAGAGAGGTTGCCATGAGAAATAGCCCCAATCTGTGACAGCAGGAGCTGAACTGGTGCTGTCTCCAGTGGATGTTTAGATCTCGGATGTGGCTTTGAAATCTTCTCCCCAACGGGACCCAAGGGCGACAGTTCTTTGGTTTACTCCTCCCCTCCCCTTCAAATCAACTTGGCAAATTTTACTCCATAAGGAAAGAGAAGGCAAGAGGACATCCGCATGTCCCCCGTCCAGTCCCCAGCGCACTGGGGAGGATAGCCCATGGTGGCCCATCAGCGTGTCAGAAAAGGAAAAGACGTGTGCCTCTGCTGACCAGAAAGCAAGGAGCCCATTGAGGCAGGACAGCCCAGTGGTTAGGACTCAGGATTGCGGGGTTGAATTCCCTGCACTGCTACCCTAAGCAAATCCTTTAGTCTGTCTGGGCCTCAGTGCCCCACATGTGAACTGGGGATGGTAGCCGGGCACATAGAACATGAGGGGGTCATGTGGCACAACCAAGCTCAATGGCGATGAATCGAGGGCAGCCCCCTGCACTAACCAGTAGGAAACATGACCCTAGCATTTATTCCATGTATTTATACATCCTGCGACACAAAGGGGAAGTCTCCCTTGTGTCCAAAGCCCGAGGACAAGGGCTCTCATCCCAGCCGATTCCATGCGGTTTCATTAGCCAGTCTTGGTTGCTGATGATCAAGGATTCATTAAAACAGGAAGTTCGGGAACTTGATTTGATTCTGATATGGAACAAGCCACTCGCTCCTTGGAGGCAAAAGCCCCTTAGTCAGAGATGAACAGATGGTCATTCCCCCAGCTACCCATCAAAGCACCTCCCTGGTCTTTATCCCCCTACTACCTGAGCACCTCAGTAAGGGATTTTAAACCTTCCCTTTGAGCCCCCTGTGAGGGAGGGAAAAGTTACCCCCACTCATAGATAGGGATCTGACTCACAGCCAAGGATTGCACCCCAATCAAGTCCCAGGCCAGCACCCTACCCACTGGGCCAGCCCTCAAGATCTGCCCGATATGTAGAGACTGGCGCATCCTCTAGAACAATTCCCTGCCCTACCACAGACCTCTTGTGGGACCTTTTGAAAGTCACTTAGAACCAGATCCTCAAAGCATTAGGGGCCTAAATACCTTTGGATCAGAACCCTAGCCTCTCTGGGCCTCTGTTTCCCCTCTCTCCAATGGGGATAAAAGCCCCGTCCCATCTCCCAGGGACTGTGAGGATCAATCCACTGAAGATTGCGAGCCCGGGGATGGAGGCCAGAGAAGTGCCTAGGAGGACCACTAGCCGGAGCCTCTGCTGAACACCTGAACGCCATCATGCCGACGCTCTGAATTATCCTGTTTTTTAACGAGGTGTTTACGGGACAGCTGGCCCGCCCCGTTCCCGATGAGCTCCATCAGTGGGAAAGGAAGGGGGTCAAAATTAAAAATAAACCAACCAAAACCCAGCCACCAATTAAAATGTCCCAGCCTTGGCATTTGTTCCTTCCCACTGCCAGGACTTCTTGCCTAACTCCCAGCCCCACTGGCATCGTCTGCCTGCAACCTTACCTGTTATACAACCAGGATGGGCTAAACATAACCCTGATGACACCAGCTGGGACCTGCCCCGCTTCCCCGCGCTCACTGGGCCAAAGGGCTTGTTTGTTGACTCTGTGCCGGCCGCGGTTGGTCCCCAGACTTGTCAGTCAGGCTTGTGCCAAGCTGTCCTACTGACACACTTTTCAGCCTCTAATATCACTTAATGATGCACTTGTATAAGCAGCCGGTCTGGGATTAACTCTTCCTGAGCCACCAGAGCTTTCACTAATCTCTGTTCCCCTTCTCTTGCCTCCCTGTCCCAGGGCTGAGCCATAGGGAATCAGAGTTATTTGGGGACGGGGGATCTCCGGCACCCAACAGCTCCCGCGGGATGGAGCCCACCAAGCGACTGGAAGGAAATCAATGCCTTTCAGGCCTGATCTGGGTAGGGTTACCAGACGTCCGGCAAAAGGAGGACATGTCCTCCTTTTTACCTTCATGTCCTCCGTCCGGCAGGCATTTCAAAAAGATGTGATTTTGTCCAGCTTTTTACTTATGATTAAAATTTCAGTTTTTTATATGAAGCTATTATAAATGTTACGGTATTCCACATTGACCAATCGGGGACAGACCTATTGAACCTCCGCAGTACACTGATTCCCTCTCCCTATGGGCCTTGTGAATTGTATATTCATGACAATACTCGCTTTTACTGTGTTACATGGTTTTGTATTACACATCTTTTTTACAGTTAATGTGCCTAAGAATATTTTTGTTGTTCAACTTGTTCTCCATTTTTTTCATGCTGCCATTCATTCATTAATCATTACCCATTTTCCATGACATAATATGGTAATAACAGTTATATTAATACTACATTTTCTCCATGTCCTCCTTTTCATCCTTCCCTGTCCTCCTTTCCATGCTTTGGCATCTGGTAACCCTAGATCTGGGTCTCACACCCCCACTGCAATGGCTTCTGCAGGATGACACTGGATTTACAGCGGCGCAGAGCGGGATGAGGCCCAGCCCTGGGCACTGTTTGCTCACACACTGTTCCTATCCCTTCACACCCCCCACAAGTGAGAGGGCCCGAATCTGATCTCACCTGCACCTGTCAGGGGGAGTAACTCCACTGATACGTAGTTACTCCACGTTCACACCAGCCTGTGGCCAAGCCCACACTGTGTCCCAGTGTCTATATTCCAAACAAGGAAGGGGCCTGGAGGAGCGGACACATGGCTGACTGCCAAGCAGGGTCGGTGCGGACTCGGATCAGCCCTCCTCCCCTTCTCCAGCAAGCTGCCCCTTGTCCCCTCCTGGCACTGGCCTCTTGCCAACACAAGGATCCAGCCCGTTGCTCCCTCCCCTGGGCCCTCCCACACTGCCTTCATCATCACCACACATGAGCATCACTTCTGCCCCCTTGTCGCCCACTCCCCCTTCCCCAACAAAATGCTCTTGGTCCAGTGCCATCCACCCGCCCCATTGCACCATCTTCGGGCCCGAAGGCCCATCTGGGTCCCTGTCGCTCCTCCGACTACCCTCGGGAAAGGAGATAGGAGAGGTGGACATATACAGGTCAGGCAGCCTCACTAATCAGACCCAAGAGGCAGCAGGCCCCGCTGAGAAAGACACTTTCCTTTCCAGAGGTGCCCAGTCTAAGGACACCCTGCTCCCAGCTGCATGGACACAGGCTGTTTCTGCCCCCGGCCCTCTTCACACCATGAATGCCGGTACTCAAAACTCTCCACCCATCCAAGTCCTGGTTTCCTGAAAGCTGCACCAAGTCACCAGGGACAGGCCCCACCTAATGGGATGCCTGGCTTGAAGGAGACAACTCCCAAGGTTTCGGCGCAGCAGGCAACGCCCTCCACCTGGCAGATTGCATTCCTCCCAGACTGGTGAAGGCAGCAGGGTGCGCCCGCCACCTCATTCTCTTCCTCCGCCTGTTCCTGCCCCCTCAGCCAAACATCCCCATATGTTGCTTGGATATTTCTATAAACAAGCAGGGCGGGGGCCTCTCTCTGCTGTGCCCATCTCAGAGCACTGTCCTTGGAGCGGCCACAACACACACCAGGGTTTTGCTATCTGGCAGGGAATGCTCGGCTCCCTGGGAGCAGCGAGCTAGTCTGTGCATGCTTTTTGCACCAGGAGAAAGGAATGGAGATGGTGCCCCATGGAGAAGAGTAAAGTTCCCTCCAGAACTTTAGGGAGTCATTGCTATGCCGGCAGGACAAATACTTAGTAACGCAGTAATGTGGGTGATCAGCCCTCATGCTTCAGGACACCAGCTGATCGCTGGCTGGGTCAGGAAGGAATTTCCCTTGCCCAGCATACAGCACAGGAGAGGGCAGAACAGAGGGTCTCCTGAAGCAGGGACCAGGGTCCAAGGCAGGATAGAGTATCACTGTGTTGTGACAGGATCTCATGCTACATGGAGCAACTCGAGGGTCCATTGACCTCCCATGGTAAGGCAGGAGGGGTCCTCATAATTAATATTACTGTAGCGCCCAAAGGCCCAGGGTCAGGCCTCACTGTGCTCAGGGCTGTACGTGCACTTTGGGAGACATGGGCCCTGCCCCGAGGAGCTCCCGGTTACCATAGGGTGGGAGGGGAAATGCAAAGAGAGGAAGAGTTCTGTGACAGTCTGCGGTGGAGCTGGGACAAGGCTTCGCTGGATGGACCCCTAGCAGAGCCTGTGGCCCAGCTCTGCCAAGGGGTTTAGGCATCTTTGATTTCACTGGGAGTTTGGCACCTAGATATCCTTAGGAGCTAGGCCTGTGTCCCTTCCTGGGCCCTGTGCATTCTCAACACCCAGGCTGACACAACGCCTCCCTGCTGCCCATCATGCAGTCCTGCTTTCAGCAGCAAGGTGCCCAGCTGGTGCAGTGCGGGCCTGTGATTGGGTGAGGATGGAGCAGGGGGAACCAGAAAGGAAAGGAGGGGAGCAGAGCGGAGGATCAAGAAGCGCCATGAGGTGGGGGGAGGGACAGCGGAACCTATGATAGGAGGGGGTGCCTGCACTCCAGCCTCTCCCTTCCCGCTCAGGAGGACTGCATCACCCAGTGGTCAGAGCAGTGGACTAGGAATCAGAGCTCCCAGCTCAACTAATGACATTCAGCAGCACTGTAGACACATTGCTTCCCTTCTTCCTGCCTCAGTTTCCCTTCCTGTCCTGCCTTTGAGATCGGCGGGAAGCTGTGTGCAATGTGCTGCTGTCTCGCCCTGTGCCCTTGCGGCACCTCCCTTCTGTCCCCAACCCCACTGGGGGGGGGGCGGGACACCTCACTTCAAGCATCGTGGCTCCTTCCATCCTCCAATGGGCACTGAGCAAGACCCAGAAGTCCCACAAAGGCTCTGTGCCAGCTCCTGCCCCATGGGCTGGCTGGGCAAACTTCAGATAGTTTGCCATCTCATTGCTTGGGGAATAGGGGGGAGCCGGGCCCAGCAGAAGGGCCCCAGATAGGTGCATTTCCCATTTAAATCTCAGTAGAAGTATCACTGCAACAGAGGGCTCTGTAAAGATATGGGTCGCCCTGCCGCTCCCCCTCCCCTCGCCATGCCCCCCATATTCTGTCACTGCCCTGGGGGGGATAAGTCTCAGCCACCCACATGATGCTTAGAAAACCCCACTGGTCCCATGGACACAAATCGAATTCCGACTCTGTTGTTATTTTATAACTGACTGCTCAGATTGCATGGAGCAGGGCGGGGGTTAATTAAATCGGATGTTGTCTCCAGGGATGATGTAATTATGAAACATCTGGTGGGTGAACAGAAAGGAGGAAAGTTTGTAATCAACCCTCAGACTCCTTATTGGTTATGAGACAGGCGTGCAAAGGAGGGGTGGCATGCTGGGGGCAAAGTCTGCGTGGTCTAGTTTATCAGTCCAGAGCGGCCACGATGGTGCTCTGAGATTACGGGGTAGGGAAGCAGAAACCAGAACTC
Organism: Pelusios castaneus; assembly: GCA_007922175.1. Lineage (NCBI taxonomy): Eukaryota > Metazoa > Chordata > Testudines > Pelomedusidae > Pelusios > Pelusios castaneus. The sequence goes on along the minus strand of ML685913.1, from coordinate 2,367,491 downwards.
CAGTGCAGAGGGGTGGGACACCATGCTGGGAATCCAGACTCTTTGTTGAATCACTGCCTTGTTTTGTGCCTCAGCTTACCCATCTGTAAAATGGGATTTACCCACCTTTAAAAAGTGCTTGGAGATCCTCTGCTGGGAGGTGCTAATACCACCACCAGAGCTGCCAGCACGGGGCATGATCACTACTCTGTGATCCCCATGGGCTGCCCCTTAACAGCCAGACCACAGCTGTCCCTCTGCACAGGACAGGTCAAGCACAGCCCAGCACCCCCCCTTTGCGAGTGCCATGCCTCTAGGACACAGGGTTTCATTCATGTATGGGATGCATCAGTACGGAGCTTCAGGTACCAGGGAGAAGAGTCTTAAAGGGCCAGATCAAGTTTTCAGCTACTCCGGTGGCAGTCCAGCTCAATACAGAGTTCAGATCAGACCCTGGGCCGCCCCCCTTGGCCTTGTTTGCTACCGGAAGAATCTGGTTAGGGGGCTAGGCCGTCACGAGCGAGTCACTCCACAGGGCTGACGTGCCTGCCAAGGCGCTGGGGGAGCGGGTGCCTCGGCCCCCTGGGAAATGTTCTCCTTCCACCCTCCGTGGTGAACAGCTTCATGCAAGGTTCCTAATTACGCAGCAAGCGTGTGCAGAAAGTAGGTCCCTGCCCCACCCTGCTGCGGAGAATCGATGGCTCCGAACAGGGCACATCGGGGCAGGGGAAGTGAGTGGCAATTAGCGTCAGCCCCCCCGCACCTTTAACGGGGCACAGCTCAGGCCAAGCAGACAGCGGGGGCAGAAATGGGCTGTAATGAGGAAGATGATGCAGCTTTGCTGGAGCCCCGCTGGGGACGAAGGCTGTGGCTCCTTCAGCACTAGGCAGCTTTGCTCCCTGGAGTGGCTGGGGCTGGTCTGACGACAGCCTTCTCTGTGGGGGGCTCCCTGAACGAGGAGTCTCTTGGGGGCTTACAGGTGCGGGGAGCTGGCTGCTTGGCCCCCCGGCCGCTTTAAAACCCAGCCAAGGTTCTCCAAGTCCCAAGAAGTCACTTCCTCGACTTCCCTGCTGCTGAGAATTAGCTCCAGGGTCTTTGCGATCCCAGAAGCCAGCCCGGCTGATGCCAGCCTAGCTCAGCTCATGCCAGGAGGGGAAGGGCCTGGCCGGTGGGGTGGGACGAGGGCAGGTTTGGTATGAGCTGGAGTTTGATGGGGGTGGTAGCACGGTCCCCTCCTGAGTCCCTGTGAGCTGGGGGAGCAAGAGCTGCCCCCCAGCACCCACCCCACTAGCAGATCCAGGCCCAGCACACAGGTGCCCTGCTGCCCCCCTGTTCTAACCATCAACCCCTACTCCCTTCTCTGTGCGGGACTAGCCTCCCAATGCCCACAGCCCCATTTCGCTGGCCACTAGCTCCCACTCCAGAGACAGAGCCCGAGATTTCTCGTTCCACGTCACCTCTTCTAACCCCCAGACAGCCACGCTTCGCAGACCCGAACCAGGCGAGGAGTCCTGGCTCCCAGCCCCCCGTGCTCCAACGGCTAGATCCTCCTCTTCACCCAGAGCTGGAAACAGCACCCCGTAGCTGCGCTCCGCACTCCCCTCTCTAACCACTAACCCGCGTTGCCCTCCCAGTGCTGCAGCTGTTACCCAGGGGTTGTGTTTCCCAGTCCAGAGTGCCCCCCAGACCCAGAGCCAAGCATCCTGACATCAGGTCCCTGTCCTAACCACAGCACTCAAACCCCTAATGTTCACACTGACAGGCAGTGGCGTAGTGATGGTGTCCAGCACCTGCCGGTGCCCAGGGGCCAAGCCCACATTTATGCTTCTCTGGGCAACCCATACCTTGCAGCTCCCCCTCCCTGCCCACCGGCTTGGCCCTCTATTAGCCCCCCATCGCTACCCCCCTGCTGACAGGAACAGCCCCTAGGTGCTTGCAACTGGACCCCAAGAGACAGAAGAGAGTCTGCAACCTGCCCTTATACTTTCTGTTCTTTGCTCCTCCTCAGATCGGGCAGCCCTTTTCCACTGCAATTATTGTTTATTATCATTTGCTGAGGTGGCCAGCGGCCTCTGGGCAGACGTCAAAGAAAAAATTAAAGCGGCGATGATTAAATATGCTGTTGTTTGTATCTTCTAGGAATCTGATACAGTGCGAGTCTCTGCTCCCTCATCAGCTCCTCAGTGCTGCATTCAAAGCAATGTTCCTATGGCACCTGAGCAGCTGCCTTGGGTCACTTGCCCACCTGAGGTATCCAGTTACATACTAAGAAGAGGCCGATGTGTACATGCACCACTGCCCTATGCTGGGTGGAGAACAGACTGCTCATAGATGTCATAGGCCCTATACTGCTTCTTCTGCCCTTAGCTCAAATAGTAGGAGTCTGGGCCTTTGGATCAGAACTATCTGAGTTCTGTTGCTGCTGGGAAGTTCTAAGTAACAGCCAAGAAGTTACTCTAAGTGGGCAAGGATCTGTAGACCCTTTGGCCTGGATCTCCACTCCCCGTCTGCACCCATGGCCAGATGTGAGGCCATCTGGAGATTACGCTACAGTACCCCAAAAGCTGCTGGTCACCCAGTAGGTTCCTGGGGTCCACCTCCATGTTCAGAGCCAGCAAATTCTCCATCCGTCCTTTATTCCACATTGGGCTGAGATGTTCCAGGCTGGGACAGCTCAATGGGCCGTCTAGGCCGTCAATGTGCCTGCTATATGCCAGCAGCTCACCACACTAAAGTTCTTGCTTGTTCTATGGTACCTGTAAGTGCTCGGTCAATTTCTGCTAGACAGGCCAGCTGGAGAGGGCAATGCTCCATTCCAGGGGAGCTCCATGGGCTTTGTGGACTCAACCTGCCATTCCAATTTCAGGCCAGTCTTACCGAGGCTTCATAAGAGCTGGTTGAATGGCTGGAATAGTTGCCATCACCCTGACAATGTACAGGAGGAAAACCACACCTTTGGGCCTCTAAGATGGGCTGGAATCCCTGCAGCCCACTGGAGCCTTCCCATGGAAAGGTGCCTCCAGTGCATCGGTTATTGCTACTGGCCCAGAAACTTTCCATTTGCAGAGACATGGGAGCAGCAGCAGGTTGGGGCTTGATGTATGATTTTCCTGCTCTGGGCCCTCCGTCTGTTTCTCTTCCCCACGAGACTGGACCAGGGCACCGCTCAGACAATCTTGCCACCTTCTCTTGCCTGACGCCAAGTATCTATGGCAAGTGCTGCTTCTTTGCCTGGAACGGCTCTTCAGCGGCAGGTTCGGCTCAGGACCTCAGATGTGACTGTGAGCTGGCCCGAGCTGCTCATTTGTACTGCAGCAGTGATTTCCCTGTGCGATTTCACTCAGCCGGGTTAGAGACCAGTTTAACGGAATCAGTGCCACCTTAGTGTGTGAATGGGCTAATTAGGGCTTCGGAGCACCCAATACCGATTAAGCTTCGGTCAGTGTCTTCCCAGCTTACGCTAAATCAACACCAGGTGTTCTTAAATCCCAGGATGAGCCATCCTGCAAAGGTGCTGAATTAGATGTAGCTGAATCAGTTTCTAATTTGATTTAGTCATATTGCTACCGTTTTCTCATGTAGACAAGATGTCTGATTGGAAGGCCCGGGGCCAGCAGCTGTGTCTGCGCAGCACCTCGCACGACGGAGCATGCGGGTGAAGGACAGGACTCGGAGACGGACTTGAGCCTGTGCATCTGAGGACAGAACTAAGCCCAGCTGATCTGAATTTGCAGCAGAGGGGATCCTTCCCTCACCCTTCTCAGGTGCCTAGGAATCATCTGGTCAAGCTCTGGCCAGACCGCAGCCTACGAGTTGTCCCATGGCTGTGGGACTGCCAGCTGTTCAGCCAGCGTCTCTTAAACAACCTGGACACACAAACTCTGAGAGGGACTCTGGAGAAAACAGGGAGGACTGGTACTCAGGCCCCCTGGGCTCAATGGTGTGACACCGGTCAAGCCACTTTCCTTCTTTTTGCTTCAATTCCTCCCTGGGGATAAAGGGCCCCGATCACGTCTTGTGCTGGCGTAAATCAGGAGCAACTCTGCGGAAGTGAGCAGAGCTTTGGCGAGTGGCATACGAGGCTCAGAGGCCTGAGCAAGGTGTAGCCAGGGTGAAGGAAGGTGCTTTGAGATCCTCAGCTAAACATGCCAGAATCCTGCTGCTCAGAGCAGCTCTGGAAAGGCAGACGAGACCTTGTTCATCTCCACAGCTCACGGAGCAACTCGCTCTCCCTTAATAATAGAACAGGGCGGCAGTCTCCTGTCGTCGTGTCCCAGCGCACAGCCCCGGGGCGGTCGCCACAGGACTGGTTTTGTGCAAGGGAGGGCTGGGGGTTTATTTTATCCTGTTCCATACCACAACCTCCCCCATGGGGTATCCCTACCATTGGGGGGCCCTGTCTCAGTTAGCCCAATGGGAAGGACAGGACGGCTATGGCCCCAGCCGCTGCTTGTCACACCCAGTGGAGGGGTCCTGGAATAAGGGACAGCAGCTGCCTCCTTAGAGGCCCCTGCTAGGAATGGTTTGCAGAGCTCAACTGAACAGCACAGTTGCAGCACATGCAGCTCGGGGGGTTGGACAGCACCGGCTCAGATGTTTATAAGGCAGCTGGCCAGAGGTGCCCTGGCGCTGCCTTGTTTCCAGCGAGATGGCACCAGGCCAGAATTCACCACCATGATGCCGCGCCTGACGCACCGATAGGTGGGTGCCGCGACATCGCCGCCAGGGACAAAAACCACCACCCGGTGCTCGGGGGGGCTGGCAAACAAGCAGCCAGGCAGTGCCACGCCAGGGGCTGGGAAGGGCAACTTCCCCCCGGCTCTGCACCGCAGACAAGCCTGTGTGCCACGGTCCCCGGTGCCAATGTTTTCGCTACCTCAGACGGCGGGGTTCAGAGGCAAAGGGCAGCCGCCGAGCGCAGCACACAGATGTGTTCCAGCCTCTGCATCCCAGCTTCAGAGAGAAGCGAACTCCAGAGCTGTGTTAGTTAGTCCCAGGGTGTGGGGAGAGAGGGACATGGCCCCTGCTTATTCTGATGCAGTGCGACCTGCTCTTACATTAGGCCCAGCTCCAAATTCACTGCAGGGTGAGCGTGACGCACACGGGCCCTTTTCACAGCAGCCCGGATTTTACATAACAGAATCATGAGGGTGTGTTCGGCTGGGCAGCATCTGACGAGTGAGCTGTGTTTACGTCCCATGAACACGCCTGAAAAATGACTTTCCAGGGGCCCGCACAGACCATCCAGCATACAAAGACCGACAGCATGCCATCCCCGCCTGGGGCAGACAGGAGCAGCTCAGCAAGGGCTTGGTAAGGGCCTGATCTGGCCACCAACTAAGTCAGAACGCTCTACTCCCACGGTGTAGGGGACTGAGCTATTAAATCAGCAAGGGCAGATGAGAGGATGTTTGTCTGGGGTGGCCTTAAAAACTGTCCCTCTCTCTATATGCATCCATCAAGCCTGGGACAGGACTTAATTCCCTTTATTTGTCTGTACAGCACCATGCACAGCAGCAGAGCCCTAGATCACTGTAGCATGTATGCATGGCGCTCTTTGGGAGTTAGGCACCCAAGTCCGACTGCGTCGCCAGAGGAGCTGGGTGCTGAAATCTCTTAGGATTCTTTGAAAGTTCCAGGTCATCACCACCTTTGCACCCACACATCTCCCAGTGTGATTTAAGGCTCCCTCAGTGCTGTCTTGGCTGTCCCCCAGTGGGCAGAGCTCCTTTCCCCTCCTGATCAGCACTTGGGTCCTGCCACACAAGATCTCTTTCCCAGAACAAGGTAGGAGTGTTGGCCCAAGCACACCCTTCCTAGCTCTGGATCCTGGCCCGAAGGCTGAAGCTCCTGGCTGCTCCAGAGCATGTGCCAAGCCAAGTACCTAGTCTGGAGCTAGGTCCCTTCATGCCCACATGATATACTGTATAAATGGAAGAGGAAGTTCCTCCCTCCCCCCCTTTCTGATTTTCCACTGACAGATCTAGGTCACTAGGGCAATTTCTAATAGTTGCGAAGCTCACAGAACACTCTTAACCACGCTGCCTTTCCAAACAAGAGACCAGAAGGTTTATAAAACCAATAGGATTATACAATGCGAGCCTCGCACAACACCATCTGCACAGACGCAGTCAGATCTGGCTGAAACAGGGAGGGGTGAGGAGACAGCCACAGAGAGAAACAAACCGCTGAATATCATCAACAGGGGTGGGTGTCAGTACAGAGGTGATGTTAAAAAGACAAAATTTGGTTTGAATTCAGAGAACCCAACCCGCTCTTGCTAGGAATATGGGGCCATCCATCCTTCAATGGTGTAAACTGGGGTCACTCCAGACAGTCAACTAAGAACCCCCCAGAATTCAAAGGAAGAAAACTTTACCCACCTGCTCATTAATTGTGCAGGGCACGAAGCGCTATGTAATGGTTAGGTGCTGGTATTAATTATGAGGGTGTTAACACTCACCACCCTGTCAACAAGCCCGGACATCATGCAGAGAAAGAAAAAGCGATTGATGGATACACAGGGCCCAAATTCTCCTTCAGCCTGCACCATATGTGGTCAGTGAACGCGCCTGCATGTAAAACGCTACCACTCTGACGGGGCAGCCTTTCACATCCACCTCTTGCAGGGGCCAGTGATGACACGAGGTGCAGGGAGATGGAGAAAACGAAGACCTACGCGACAAGAGGAAAATGAGGCCATGTCTATTTGTGGAGACGTGTGAGGTTGGCTCCACGCATGTCCAATAAAGCCTCAGACAGCCACCCAAAAACACCAGGGAACTTCAATCACAGTAAAGTCACCAGCACATGATTGAAACAGAAAATCGAACGAAATCAGCACCACACCACCATTGCACTGAATGCATCTGCTGCAGGGGTAGAGAATCCAATCCTCACTTGTTATGCAACTGGTCACTGGATCCTTTCTATGGTTCGGGGCAAAATCAGTGCCGAGTCTTACATCTTCTTCAGTCCCTGTATCCATTACTTCCTACAGAATCATTCCCAACGTACTCTCTCTCTCCTCCATCTTCCCCCCTTTACACTTAATTCTTTTGGTTCCTATTTTCATGTTAAGAAAAAAGTAAGGCTGCAAATAATCTTTAATAATAAAAGAAGGGGGATTTAAACCCTCAGGTCAACATACCAGTGATTTCTGATCAAGTCAGATATTATTGGATAGGTGTTTCCCCCAACGAAGATTTACTGCCCCTCCTTTCCTTGTATCAAATCACTTGCTTCAAAAGACTTTTCCGATCTCCCCTTCTGTCCCCCCGTAAAAGAAAATAATCAAAATCCTTAATAAATAATAATAATAAAAAAAATTGTAAACGGAAGCAACATATTGAAAAGGAGCTTAAGAGCTTTTCCTAGCAGTGAAATCCTAAGTGCGGTCTAAGCTGGTGCATAAAATGAAACAAAACAAATAAAAACTGGATTCTTAATCACAAACGGTTGGGGAAAAAAAAATGAAAAGGCCAGATTTACCAATATGCATTTCCAGGCAAATGAACAGTAAATTTCAAACCCCTCCTAGCAACAAACAACTTTAGCAATGGAAAAATATTTTCCTTAGTCTCTTTGCAGACTTTTTTTTCTTTTGAGAAGAGTCTAAAATACCATACAGCTCTTTCAGATTATAGAAGGAAAAAATATGATTTTGTGTGTGTGTGTGTGTTCTGAGTGCCAGCTATGAGTGGATGTATCTTTTGTCTCAATCCCACAAAAACATCAGTAAGTGCAGAAAAATGTGCACTCTAAATTACTCCCCAACAAGTCCAAAAACACCCTCCCCAAACACACATTACAGGCGAAATCTTCCCAAGAGCTTTCACACACAGCAAACAAAGTACATCGCAAATCACTCCGTGCATTGCACTTTTGCAAACGCACTTAAAAAAAAAATTTCCTCCATGATTTTTAACAGAATGGCAAAGGATAAAGTTATTGGACTCTGCTACCCAAGCAGAAGTGATGTCCAAGCCGGTTTGCTGCCCTTCTGTGCTAGCAAGGAGAGAAAAAGGCTCATGTGGATAAACCCCAAGCAAAAGTTGGCAATGTAGCCGTCCCTACATCATAATAATCTTACCTCGCATCTTGGGACTTTCTGGTGTTAGGGATGTGTTGAGAATATCATGAAAAGGCTCCTTACAGGTACCTAGACAGCAGCAATTCCTGCGATCAGTTAAATCTCCAGGGTTGGATCCTCCTGTGGGGATGCCTGGCTTTTCTTCTTATGGGTTAAGTGACTGGATCTTCTTCTTCAGCCACTCTGGGTACCTGTCCCTCTTCCTCCCGCCTCGCTACTGTCTGCTACAGCTCTGCTAACCTACTTTCTGCAGTACCCGATGGAGCATGTGGAAATTCACATGACAAGCCCTGCTCAGAGCCCGCCCATCTAAAGTCAGTTTCACTTTGTGCCCCGCCTCTTTTATTTCCTCCTCCCCCCCAGCTCCTGTATCCACTTTCTCAGGCATATTTCCTCTTCTCACACCCTCCCCTCTGATGTGGCTCAGGGCTGGTGGCTGGCTTCTTTTTAAAGCAGGAAAATGAAAGAACATGCAGACAACTGGGGAAAGCCCAAAGACCTGGGTCAGAGGCATGTCAGACCAGCCACCCACCCTCCTGTTTAACCTTGGAAGGGCCAGATCCTACCCACAGTTTCACCTGCGAATAGGTTTACTCCACATGTATCCTTGATGTCAACAGCTTGCCTTGGGCTTTTCAACTTCATTTGATGTCACTGCCCATGCTCTCTGCCCCCATTGCTGCTGAAGGGACTGGGTTGCTGTAAAAAGGTGTGTTAGCCCTGTCTGCCCCTCCTGCTGCCTGTTTCCCTTCTCTCAAGGCCCTTTAAGAACTCCACACAGGCCTAAGATGTGGTTCCTCTGCTGAGGTTTTACTGTTTTAAGTTCAAATAAAGTCTCTTCTACCCAGAGTCCAAAAAAAACCTCCCTCACCTCCCCAGGAGCTTCACAGCTCTGCTTACTGGGGCCCTTGTGATTCCACACTCTCCCTTCCCTTGCTGTTCTCTCCCCATTTATAAGGCCCAGGTGCCTGCCTCCCCTCCCACTTAAAGGGACCATCACCCCCTGAGAGCTTCTCCCAGGCTCAGTCTGCCAGCAAGAAGCCGCACAAATATCAGCGTGCATGTGTGTTTACAGCGCTAGGCTCTATGACATGCCTGCAAACATCAGCCACCGTCCATTTCTCCCTGCACCTTGAAACAGTTGTGGGAAACCAGTCTATCATCAACCCCTGAGACAGGGAGGGAAAGTTAGATTTATAAAAGACATGGCTAGCGCGCTAATGAGTGCATTTATGTGTGTGAGTTAGTGGTTAAGGTTGTCTTTCTAAAAGGTAGGCTTTAGTGCAACCATAAGTGAGGGGCAAGAGGCAGGAATCGGTTCTGAGGGGGGCTGCAGATCAGAGTAGATCTGCGGTTCTTGAACAAGGATCCACATACCCCTGGAGGCACACAGAGGTCTTCCAGGTGGTACTTCAACTCACCTAGGTATTGGTCTGGTTTTATAACAGGCTCCCTAAAAAGCACTAGTGAAGCCAGGAAAAACTAACATTATTGTTTATGCTGTCCTACATACTGTACACTGAACTGTAAGAACAATATTTGCATTCCAACAGAATCATATTTTATAATTATATATAGCAAAAAATGAGAATGGAAGCAGTTTTCAGCAACAGTGCGCTGTGACCCTTGTATTTTTACCCCGGATTTCGTAAGCAAGTCGTTTTTAAATGAAACTTGGGGTATGCAAGACAAGCCATCTTGAAAGGTTGGGAGCCACTGGAGGGAGATGATCTGAATGGTCCCTTCTGGCCGTAGGACCTATAAACTGTTTAGTATTCCATGAGGCTTAAGAATGAAAGGTTAAAAGATTACAATGAAACATGATTTCCTTGTACTTCCCCATCTTTTGTCTCATACTTAGCTTGGAAGCTCTTTGGAGGCAGGGGCTGTCTTTTGTGCTGTTTGTACAGCACCTGGCGCAGTGGGGTCCTGGTCTGGGGCTAGGGCAAGTAGGTGCTGTGGTCATTCAAACAAATAATATTAATCATGAGTCTGGGACTGTAAAATTAGTATCTTTTTACAAGAGTCAAGGCCACTAGGTGCTGTTACCGGGGCAGCGAATAAGAATATTGGCTCAGGCCACTTCAGTCCCAAGAGCCCCTCCTGATGGGGGGTGGAGGTTACTGCTCCGTGTCCTCCGTGGGACCCTGCAGCGTCGGAAGAGGCCTCCAAGTGTGTAATCCTGCAATGTGTGGGTCAGCCTCGTATGGACGGATGCACACAGCATCCTCCGCCTACCTTCCCTGTGGCTGAGTAAAGGGAAGAGGCTAGCGAGAAGAGGGGGTGGTTGGGTCCTGAGCTCTGGCCATCCTGTTGGTACCTTTGGCAGGCAGGGCCGTTTAGAGACGGCTTCACGCAGTCATAGACTTTTGGGTCAGAAGGAACCACGGTGCTCAGCTAGTCTGCATAGCCCAGGCTTGAGAATTTCGCCGGAGGATTCCTGCATCAAGCCCATCATTTCAGGTTGAATGAGAGCCACATGGAACGACATCCGGCTGCCCCAGGTGACTGAACAGCTTGGGACCCAGGCAGAGCTCCCTGGTGTCAGCTCAGCCTTCCTGTCCCTGGAAGGTCTCTTTCCAAGTTTCTGACCAGGACTTTGGACTGAGCAAAGTACAGGCTGATAGGTAGCCTCTGGCACCACTGGTTGAACCCCAGGCCATTTACCAGAGCGTGCCTTTTTATAACCCTGACCCACAGCAGCTGACTGGGGCCAGGCTACAAACGCTAGATTTTTCTTAGTGTTCCTGTGCAGTCCTGTTAAACAGACAGCCATTTAAAGGCTGGCTGGGTAGCTGTGCTGATGTGCTTTGCCATGTCATGCCGGGGGTGCCATCAGGGCACAGAGAAGTTGGGGGGGGGGGAATAATGGTTCCCCTTGACTCAATGTATGTTGCCTGGTGCAATTCAGGAATGTGTGATGGAAAAACAAAGGCAGGAGACTGGTATGGCCTGGCCCCAGGTTCATTACAAAGCCCTGGGAGGTTCAGGGGAGCCGTTCAACACCTCGCCCCCCTTTATTAGATCATGGGCAGCAGCAGGGGTTAATGGAGGTTGAAATATGAAGGGGGACGCAGGTGCAACAGCTCAGAAGAAGTGGGGAACTATAAGGGGTGCCAGGACAAGTGGCGGAGCTCCCATCACCCTACTCCCTCTACTTCAACCTCCGGACAGAAAGACAAACGCTGTAGTGCCAAAGGCTGAGACGCTTCAAAGGATCAGTCTCCTTGAAGCTGTCATAAAAAAAGCTACAGGGCAAGAAATTAGAACAAAAAAATACCACATCAAGAGTGGCCACAACTCCCCCCAGTGCAAAGGGAGGGAATGACAGGTCCTAATGGGTGCCCGGCAATGCCCCCCCATGGTCATTCCTGCAGGAGGGACAGAAGACACACAAACAGTATCAAGAAGGGGGTTATGTGAAGTTTGGCCACTGACCTTGCAGAGGACCTTGGACAACTCCCTTATCCTCTCTGCACCTGTTTCCCCTTCTGTCCTTTGCCTGTGTCGACTGGCAGCTCATTTTGGTAGGGACCGTCTCTCGCTCTGTCTTGGCCCCACCGGTAGCTGGTAGCAAATGCACCCGAGCCCCTCCGACAGAAGGGCAAACTACGGTTACGGAGCTAGGGGTATCACAGACTCTTAGGGCTGGAAGGGACCTCACAAGGCCATCTAGTCCGACCCCCTGCTAAAATCAGGACAACTCCCACTAAATCACCCCAGCCAGGGTTTTGTCTAACTGGACCTTAAATATCTCCAAAGACGGAGATTCCACCACCTCGCTAGGTAGCCCATTCCAATGCTTCACCACCCTCCTAGTGAGAAAGTTTTTCCTAATATCCAACCTCGACCTCCCCAGCTGTAATTTAAAACCATTGCTCCTTGTTCTGTCCTCTGTTACCCTCGAGAACAGCCTAGCTCCCTCCTCTTTGGAGCAACCCTTCAAGTAGTTGAAGGTTGCTATCAAATCTCCCCTCAGTCTTCTCTTCTGTAGACTAAATAAGCCTAGTTCCTTCAGTTTCTCCTCATAAGTCATGTGTCCCAGCCCCCTAATCATTTTTGTTGCCCTCCGCTGGACTCTTTCTAATTTGTCCACATCCTTTCTGTAGTGGGGAGCCCAAAACTGGACACAGTATTCCAGCTGCAGCCTCACTAGTGCCAAATAGAGGGGAATAATCACATCCCTCGATCTGCTGGCAATGCTCCTACTGATGCAGCCTAATACGCCATTGGCCTTTTTGGCAACAAGGGCACACTGTTGGCTCATATTCATCTTCCCGTCCACCATAACTCCCAGGTCCTTTTCTACAGCGCTGCTACTTAGCTGATCGGTCCCCAGCCTGTAGCAGTGCATGGGATTTTTCCGTCCTAAGTGCAGGACTTTGCACTTGTCCTTGTTGAACCTCATGAGGTTTCTTTTGGCCCAATGCTCCAATTTGTCTAGGTCTCCCTGAATCCTGGCCCTGCCCTCCAGCGTGTCTAACATTCCCCCCAGCTTGGTGTCATCCATGAACTTACTTAGCATGCAATCTATCCCATCATCCAGATCATTAATGAAGATGTTGAATAGAACCGGCCCCAGGACCGACCCCTGGGGCACTCCACTCATTACTGGTTGCCAACTAGACATCAAGCCATTGATTCCTATCCGCTGAGCCCGATGATCTAGCCAGTTTTCTATCCACCTTACAGTCCACTCGTCCAACCCATACTTCCTTAACTTGCCGACAAGAATGCTGTGGGAAATCACATCAAAAGCCTTGCTAAAGTTGAGGTATATCACGTTGACAGCTCTTCCCGCATCCACAAATCCAGTCATCTCATCATAGAAGGCAATCAGGTTGGTCAGGCATGATTTGTCCTTGGTGAATCCATGCTGACGGTTCCTGATCACTCTATTTTCCTCCAAGTGTTTCAGGATGGATTCTTTGAGGACCTGCTCCATGATTTTTCCAGGGATTGAGGTGAGGCTGACTAGTCTGTAGTTCCCCAGATCCTCCTTTTTCTCTTTCTTGAAGATAGGTACTATATTTGCCTTTTTCCAGTCCTCAGGGACCTCCCCCGTTTACCACGAGTTTTCCAAGATAATGGCCAGCGGCTCTGCAATCACATTGGCCAACTCCCTCAGCACCCTCGGATGCAGTTCATCCGGCCCCATGGACTTGTGCACATCCAACTTCTTTAAGTAGTCCCTAACCTGACCTTCCACCACTGAGGGCCGCTCTCCTTCTCTCCATTCTGTGTTACCCAGCGTAGTAGCCTGGGAGCTGGCCCTCCCTGTGAAGACTGAAGTAAAAAAAGCATTGAGTACTTCAGCCTTTTCTGCATCATCCACCACGAGGGTGCCTGCCCCATTCAGTAAGGGACCCACACCATCCCTGATCCTCTTCTTGTTACTGACATATTTGTAGAACCCCTTCCTGTTATCCTTCACATCCCTTGCCAGCTGCAACTCCAATTACCCTTTGGTCTTCCTGATTGTATCCCCGCAGTCCCGAGCAATATCTTTATATGCCTCCCTTGTCACCTGTCCAAGCTTCCACTTCTTGTAAGCTTCCCTTTTATGTTTCAGCTCAATGCAGAGTTCTCTGCTAAGCCACGCTGGGCGCTGTCCATATTTGCTGTTCTTTCTGCACATTGGAATGGTATCTTCCTGTGCCCTTAGCAGGGTTTCTTTATAAAATACAGCCAGCTGTCTTGGACACCTTTCCCCTTCAGATCAGCCTCCCAAGGGATCCTGCCCATCAGTTCCCTAAGGGAGCCAAAATCTGCTTTTCTGAAGTCCAGGGTGTGTGTTCTGCTTCTTTCCTTCCTTCCATTGATCAGGATCCCAAACTCTACCATCTCATGGTTGCTGCTGCCCAGGTTGACATTCACTTCTACTTCCCCGATCAATTCTTCTCTATTTGTGAGCAGCGGGTTGAGAGGTGCAAGGCCCGTAGTTGGTTCTTCCAATGGGTAGCTGGGATGATGTGGGGCCTGATCTAATGCCCACTGAGGTCAAGGTGAGGAACAGGCCTGGGCACGCAGGAAAATGTACATTGGATATAGGAAGGCGCGAGTTCTGTTGGCCTGTGGAATAATCTATGGTGGGGGTGGGGTGATGAAAGCTTCATGGCCAGAGCCATTTAACATAGCTGGGGTGAAGCAGTGGGCAGCCCTGATTTCCGTAACTCTGGCAGCTGGCATCGTTAAGTTGTACCAGCCACAGTGTGAACCATGGTAGGCCACCAGGGCTGGCCCCACCCCGATATAATCTGTTCCACACGTCCGTCTTGTTTTACTTTGCCAGACACAATAAAGTCCTACCCAATGCGCTCAGCAGCTGAGGAACGGCATAGAATGGGTTTGTGCAATGGCCGGGTTATGCAAAGGGCCGAGGCGTGGAGGGGATAACACCGGAGAGGGTCAGTACGAGGGAGAGAGAGATCTGGGGGAGGAAAGGAACATAAATTGGTCAGGGAAGAGTGTGGCGGCTGAGGGATGTAGGAGATATGATGGGGGTGCAGGCCTGAAATGGGCTTGGATGTGGTGTAGGTCACAGTGTAAGTTTGGGGGGAACTGTTTGTGCACCTCAGAAAACAAACAGCCTCTCCACACATATGGTTTGACAGCTGTTGGGGTGAGGAGTATGGTCCTGATTCAGCAGAGCACATGCTTGACATTGATCTGTCCTGAGTGAGCAGAGCGCTTAACTCCCGCTTGTGTGGACATGCTTTATGGAACAGGGGTGGGATTATACCAGGGCAAGCAGTGTGGCCTTGACTAGCATTCAGAAACTCTGGATCCCAGTCCTGGCTTCCCTGCTAGGTGACCCTGGGCTCATCGCCACCTGTCTTTGTGCCTCAGTTTCCCTCCTCAGTAAAACGCAGATTCTGAGACTGCCCTCCCTTTGCAAAGTGCTTGGAGATGGACTGAAGAAGAGAGTTAGGCATTCCTATTATTAAAATCGCCCACATTCTTTGGAGAATCAGGGCTCCCCTGCAGCACTCAGACACCAATGTAAACACATCCCTGCAATTTACAATCGCCTGACTCATCACCAGTCCCTCGGGGTTTCCGGAGCACGGCGTAAAACACAAAGTAATGGAAGTCCTGTGGCCCTGGGCGAGTGGGGTATACAACAGCTCCCCAAATGGGCAGAGCCAATGCAGTGGAGGGAGGGACATCGCAGACTGCTGTCCTCAGATACTGCTGCCTGACATGATTTTGCTAAGGGCAAATAGGATGCGATTAATTTCTAATGCTGTTCAGATTGGCTCTTTTCCTCCCTCCCTTTCGCCTCCTTTTCAGCGCCTTCTCCGCATGGATAGACACACAGATGGAGATAGAGGATGACACATCCGCTCAGTATTTATAGACTACGCTTCCACCAGAGTCCTGAAAGTGTGTCCTATGAGTCTGGCAAGGTAGTCCTGGTAGCTTGGAGAGAGAGGCGTTCCCACCATGGCACAGTGGTGCTTAGAGCTTTTTAAATTCCCACTCCACCTGGAGACAAAGCAGGTGTTGGTCTTCGTTTAATTTCTGAGAACTAATGAGGGGAGCATCACCTTTCATCAAGTCTAGGAGAAAAACAAGGAAGCAGAGCAGAATCGCCATAGGAGAGAGCACGGTGTGTGTGTGTCCTCACTGTCCTGCACTCTTCCGAGCACAAAATGGCCACAGACAGCAGCATCCTTCACTACACCTCACTCTTACATAGCGCTTTCCAGCTGTAGCGCTCAAAGGGCTTTACCAAGGAGATCTGTGTCATTTATCCCCATTGTACAGATGGAGAAACTGAGGCACAGAGCGGGGCAATGACTAGTCCAAGCTCTCCTAGTCCAGTGCTTCATCCAGTAGACCATGACTATTATTAATTACTCTTCGGACGCCACTGTGCCAGGCACTTAGAGATGTGATAGTGTAGTCGACAGCAAACGAAGGCAAGAGGGTTACATAACTAAGCATGCCACCCCTTCTGTAATTAACAGGCATATTTCCCGGGAGACATTGCCTGGTCTGCCAGAGCTGCCATTTCTGGTGTTAAGAGCACCACGCCGAGAAAGCCACTTGCTGTGCACCACACGCTGTGCTGGTCCTACAAAAATCCCAGGAACTATGAGTGTCACCACTGGCCCCCCTCTAGTCACTCACATTTCCCGAGATACTGACATGGGCACGCCTGGAACCGAAGGAGCCTGAAAAGCGGCACTGGTTTGTAACTTTTGAATAACTGACCATACACCCCTCTTTCATTCAGTACTGAAATGCAGCCACCTCTGGGGTGGAACATAGCCATTGTTTGGAAGCTCACAGCAATGCTGTCCAAAGGAGATAACTGCAATAGCCAATGGGATGAGCAAGGGGGGATTTTAAGGAGGCAGGACAGGCCTGGGATTTGGCTAGGCTGCCGGCGTTAAAAACCTGACTCCTGTAAAATGAGATTGAGTGACCAGAAAGGACCAGGGCCTTTGGTATTGGGACTCGGCTTCACGATGGAGCGTCTAGCATCTTGCTGAGATGGTTTCTCCTAGAGCGTGCTGAGGAATTAGGGCAGGGCTGGGTCTAATAAAAGAACACCAAGCAGCATCTGTGGAATCCGAGTACAACCCCACCCAGATGAACTCTGGCTTACATTGGAGAGATGACAAACTCCAGGTGTAACTTGCCCAGGTACCCAACTGTGAAGAGGGTTTATGAGGCATGAACTGGGCTGAGGCTGCACTTCTCATTTCACCTCTGGAGCCCCTGAACAGCCAGGAGATGGGTAACGATTCCTTGGTCCTACAGACTTGGACTGGATTGAAACTGGAGACGTACAACTACATTCTGCTCTCAGCGACACAGATGTCAATGTGGAGTCACTCCACCAGCTTCTGAAAAACTGCTCTGGTTTGACACCGGAGTCATTCAATGGAGGATTTGTTTCCTAGAGGTGAAAGGTTCCTTCTCCCAAAACTAACCCCTGCATCCTGTTCAGTGAAACACACGGACGGTCACTGAGGCTATTATCACTGATTTCAGAGCCAGGCTAGCCCTGGGTATCTTTCCCCTTTACCGCTGGGTAGCAGGCCCCCATGAGTTCCGGGGACAACACAGGAGGAACCCTGCTTCCCTCCTTGATGTACATTTCAGTTGCTCACCTTGACACCTTCCAGGAGTCCTGTTCATCAGCTAAAAACTACACCGAAGCGAGGACAAGTGCACTACAGCTCTGGTTTCCCAGGGCACACTCGGTCCCGTGGGATGCACTCTGCCCCAAAGGGCTCAGCTGGAACCCCTGGCCCATTCTGATCATTTGCCAACATTTCAAAGGATAAATGCTCTTGTTGGGCCTGCTGTCAGCTGTGGACCTCAGCAGATCCATATGGATGCAGGAATTAAAGCATTGATCAGAACTGCCCCTCACGTCACTGAAAACCATTTAAATGATCGGGACGGACAGGGCAAGGGGGGCTGGCTGTGAGTCAGAGAGGAGCCTCTTTTGTGTTTGACAGGGACCACAGCTTTGGCTGATGTGTGCGTTGGGTTGCGATTCCCAGGTGCCATGCCTGATTCAAAACAAAAAGATGCCCACTAGCCAATATCCTCTCTCCTCGAGTGCTCGCACCCTTTACTGAAGGGACACCTCAAGAGACAGAACGTGGCTTGGGGCAGCATCACAGGATGTCATGCCCTCAGAAAGAGCACCCGCTGTGCCCTTTCAGACAATTTGGCGAATCATACATAACAAACTAATGCCAACAGCAGGATCTGGATCGATCCATATCACAGAAGGGAACAGACAGCTCTAGAAATCAGCAAGAAGGTCAGGCTCACCCAGCTGGGGAGGAAATAATTATCCAGAAGCAGATAAGGAGAGGAATTAAAACTTTACAATAGTAAAACAAAAACAGAACAAGACAAAAGCTGCCCTTCTGGTCAAATTCCAATTTGGCTAATTACATTCTGCTGACCTAAATTCCCCTGGCATTTTCCACTGGATAGACTTTTTTTCTTCTCGTTTGAATCAAGAATTGGATATATTAGCCTGATCTGTCACAGAGGTCTTACCACCTTCCTTGTTCCACCCCAGATATGGCTGCATTTCAGTGACTGCCCCCTGCCCACAATTTTACTTCATTTCTAATACATGCTGGCTCTAAGATACTTTGCAGGCTTGTCTGGGTTTCAGTTATTCTTTGTACGTGTTAACAGAATCTTTTTATTCAAATAAATCTCTAAGCAGGTTGGCTACAAAATGATAAAGAGGGATTCAAACCAACAGGTGAATTACAAAGAGTATTTGCATACAGTGAGGTGGCTTTTAAAACATTTTGGATGTACAGCACAGATCTAGAGAGAATTTAACAGGGGCAGGAAGTAGTGTCTAAACCGGTGACGTTAAACCGTTTCAGACTACTGTACCCCTTTCAGGAGTCAGATTTGTCTTGCGTGCCCCCAGACTCACTTCACTTAAATACGCCTTGCTTCCAAAATCAGACATAAAAACAAAAGTGTCACCGGGCACTCTTGCTGAAAAATGGCTTCTTCTCTCATTTCTACCACATAATTATAAAATAAATCAATTGGAATATAAATATTGTACTTACGTGTCAGCCTATAGGATATACAGCAGTATAAACAAGTCATTGTCTGCATGAAATGTTCGTTTGTACTGACTTTGTTACTGCTTTTATTGTAGCCTGTTGTAAAACTAGGAAACATCTAGATGAGCTGGAAGACTGTGTGTACCCCAGGGATACGTGTGCCCCGGCTAAGAGCCACTAGTTTAGACTAATTCCAAAGGGGGAGCCGTGTTAGTCTATTGTAGAAAGACAACAGAGTCTTGTGGCACTTTTAAAGACTAACAGATTTATTAATTGCATGAGCTTTCGTGGGAGAAAATCCCACTTCGTCAGACG